>JAUJYZ010000392.1:0-365557 GCA_033675265.1 Actinostola sp. cb2023 | reverse complement strand
TATCCTGAACATATCCATCAGCTCTTTGTAGTTTATCTATATTTCACCTCCAGAGCAGCTATACACTGTGACCCTACATTGCAAGTAATATATGAATGAATTTACATAAAACATATATACCACAGTACTGCACAAGCCTATTCTTCGGGTGCGTTCGATTGACCTTATTCCGGAATAGGAATAATTCCAGATTGCTGGACAGACGGATGATGTCATTATTCCGGAATATTCCAAGCATTTCTGCTATGATGAGCATAATGTTTGGATTATATTCCACTTATTCCGCAATCGGAACAGAACTCAATTGAACGGACATTCCGTATTATTCCAAGTATTCCCATTCACGGAATAAGGTCAATCGAATGCACCCTTAGTCATTTTTGATGACATTGACAATGCATTCCATTAATCTACATTACCATAATTATTTTTAATTAATAGCAATGGTTTTTAAATAAATATCAGAATTTACATGTTTACATTAATATTATTACATAAATAAAATATTATTATTATTTATTACATTATTATTACATCACTTGTGCATGCAATGTATCTAATAAATGATTCTTACCTTACCAGTCTCAAGAGGCTTTATTCGAAAGGAGCCTTGTTCTTCAGAATTCACAAAAATGACAACTTTGCATTTTTTTATGTCTATCAGCAACTGTATATGGAACATTTATGTAGTTTCCAAGTGCAATAGCCACTTGCTTGAAGTATGTGTGCTTTGATTCAAATCTCATGCACCACGAACGTACCATTGGACCACCCTTGGCGAAATCGATTCCCAACTTCTTGAGAATTCTTGGGAATTCTTAGGAATTCCTAAGAATTCCCAACTATTCCCAAGTCTCAAAAGTATATTTTGAAGGTGTGAATTTCAATGTTGGGAATTTTTAGGAATTCCTAAGAATTCCCAACTATTCCCAAGTCTCAAAAAGTATATTTTGAAGGTGTGAATTTCACAATGTTGGGAATTCTTAGGAATTCCTAAGAATTCCCAAGTCTCAAAAAGTACATTTTGAAGGTGTGAATTTCAATGTTGGGAATTCTTAGGAATTCCTAAGAATTCCCAACTATATCCTGATTTATTTTAGTCTCAAAAAGTAAGTTTTGAAGACTGTGAATTTCAATGATGGGAATTCTTAGGAATTCGCAAGAATTCCCCAACTATAACCCTGAAGTCTCAAAAAGTACACTTTGAAGGTGTGAATTAAGGAATTCCTAGCTTTAGTAAATTCCTACATTAGGAATACCTTGGAATTTCCTGAGAATGCCAATTATTATTGACATGAAACTCAGAATGAGAATTATTGTGAATAATTTATTTGAGAGAATAATCAGTAACTTTTAAAATGTGACATTAATTTAGTTTTTTAAAGCTTTAAATCAAAATGTATTTTTCCCCAATAAATTCAAATGTATCTCATAGGTACAACCAAAAAGCAACATAGGTACAATCACAATACAGATACACATTTTGTCACATTTATGTGATTCATAACTTGGCATTTTTCAAATTTAACTGAAATGGGGTAACAGACTGCATATTGTCAGTGCTGGATTTTTTCAACAATGAGACAAATGTGTCACTGACCTGTCTTATTATAATGCATGACGTTTGTACTTTAAAATATGTTGATTATATAGTCAAGTCAATCCTCACGCTCTGATTGGCTGAAAAACTGTGCTTTATCAGAGAACGGAGCATCGGTTTGATGACGCTATTTTTCGAAAATAACAAAATTCTGAAGAAAACAATACCCAGCGTGCGCTTGATGGCATAAACTGGCATCATTATAGCACATGCACTTCACTCGCTAAAATTGTATTCAAAAACGGAATCCTCAAATTTCTTACCATTTTTTTGATCAAAATCCCGTAGTTTCTATATAATAAAACAAACAGAACAGCTTCAACCGTGCTCCGTTCAGTACGGCTCGTGTTTCTCCCTACAATCTTTCGTGCTCTCGTCACTTCTTGTGTGCTTTATTACTGAACGGAGCACGGTTGAAACAGAGTGTTCTACTTGTTAAATAATTACTCCCCATGTATCACTAGTGAAAACCAAGCTAAAGAAAATTAACACACAAGGAAAATCCATGTACAGTGTTGTAAATGTTTTATTTTCTGTAATGTTACTAATATGCCAATAAATATTACAACTGCATGGTCAAAAGTTAACATACATATATATCAGCAGTGAAAGAGAGTGTTTCTTTGAAGAGTTTTTTATTTTTGAAATCTTAAACATGAAAGTTCTAAATTGACTAGTCATTTATTCTGAAAAAAGGATTTGTTCTAGCCAAGACGTTAATAAGTCCGCAGCTCTCATATACTGATGAAGTAATAATAATTAAATTTTCATTTTCCGTACATTGCTGATTGATATGCATTTCTACATTGCAGCATTTGCAACATACAGTTTTACTTATTCATTTTCCAACATGGTGCAGTAGCACATTACAACTGGATTAAAATGATTACTCATTTTCCAACACGCAGTAGCACATTACAACTGGATTAAAATGATTACTCATTTTCCAACATGGTGCAGTAGCACATTACAACTGGATTAAAATGATTACTCATTTTCCTACAACTGGATTAAAATGATTATTCATTTTCCAACATGGTGCAGTAGCTTAAGCACATTACAACTGGATTAAAATGATTACTCATTTTCCAACATGGTGCTGCACATTACAACTGGATTAAAATGATTACTCATTTTCCAACATGCAGTAGCACATTACAACTGGATTAAAATGATTACTCATTTTCCAACATGGTGCTGCACATTACAACTGGATTAAAATGATTACTCATTTTCCAACATGGTGCAGTAGCACATTACAACTGGATTAAAATGATTACTCATTTTCCAACATGGTGCAGTAGCACATTACAACTGGATTAAAATGATTATTCATTTTCCAACATGGTGCAGTAGCTTAAGCACATTACAACTGGATTAAAATGATTACTCATTTTCCAACATGGTGCAGTAGCACATTACAACTGGATTAAAATGATTACTCATTTTCCAACATGGTGCAGTAGCACATTACAACTGGATTAAAATGATTATTCATTTTCCAACATGGTGCAGTAGCTTAAGCACATTACAACTGGATTAAAATGATTACTCATTTTCCAACATGGTGCTGCACATTACAACTGGATTAAAATGATTACTCATTTTCCAACATGCAGTAGCACATTACAACTGGATTAAAATGATTACTCATTTTCCAACACGCAGTAGCACATTACAACTGGATTAAAATGATTACTCATTTTCCAACATGGTGCAGTAGCACATTACAACTGGATTAAAATGATTACTCATTTTCCAACATGGTGCAGTAGCACATTACAACTGGATTAAAATGATTATTCATTTTCCAACATGGTGCAGTAGCACATTACAACTGGATTAAAATGATTACTCATTTTCCAACATGGTGCAGTAGCACATTACAACTGGATTAAAATGATTATTCATTTTCCAACATGGTGCAGTAGCTTAAGCACATTACAACTGGATTAAAATGATTACTCATTTTCCAACATGGTGCTGCACATTACAACTGGATTAAAATGATTACTCATTTTCCAACATGCAGTAGCACATTACAACTGGATTAAAATGATTACTCATTTTCCAACATGGTGCTGCACATTACAACTGGATTAAAATGATTACTCATTTTCCAACATGGTGCAGTAGCACATTACAACTGGATTAAAATGATTACTCATTTTCCAACATGGTGCAGTAGCACATTACAACTGGATTAAAATGATTATTCATTTTCCAACATGGTGCAGTAGCTTAAGCACATTACAACTGGATTAAAATGATTACTCATTTTCCAACATGGTGCTGCACATTACAACTGGATTAAAATGATTACTCATTTTCCAACATGCAGTAGCACATTACAACTGGATTAAAATGATTACTCATTTTCCAACATGGTGCTGCACATTACAACTGGATTAAAATGATTACTCATTTTCCAACATGGTGCAGTAGCACATTACAACTGGATTAAAATGATTACTCATTTTCCAACATGGTGCAGTAGCACATTACAACTGGATTAAAATGATTACTCATTTTCCAACATGGTGCAGTAGCACATTACAACTGGATTAAAATGATTATTCATTTTCCAACATGGTGCAGTAGCTTAAGCACATTACAACTGGATTAAAATGATTACTCATTTTCCAACATGGTGCTGCACATTACAACTGGATTAAAATGATTACTCATTTTCCAACATGCAGTAGCACATTACAACTGGATTAAAATGATTACTCATTTTCCAACATGGTGCTGCACATTACAACTGGATTAAAATGATTACTCATTTTCCAACATGGTGCAGTAGCACATTACAACTGGATTAAAATGATTACTCATTTTCCAACATGGTGCAGTAGCACATTACAACTGGATTAAAATGATTATTCATTTTCCAACATGGTGCAGTAGCACATTACAACTGGATTAAAATGATTACTCATTTTCCAACATGGTGCAGTAGCACATTACAACTGGATTAAAATGATTATTCATTTTCCAACATGGTGCAGTAGCTTAAGCACATTACAACTGGATTAAAATGATTACTCATTTTCCAACATGGTGCTGCACATTACAACTGGATTAAAATGATTACTCATTTTCCAACATGCAGTAGCACATTACAACTGGATTAAAATGATTACTCATTTTCCAACATGGTGCTGCACATTACAACTGGATTAAAATGATTACTCATTTTCCAACATGGTGCAGTAGCACATTACAACTGGATTAAAATGATTACTCATTTTCCAACATGGTGCAGTAGCACATTACAACTGGATTAAAATGATTATTCATTTTCCAACATGGTGCAGTAGCTTAAGCACATTACAACTGGATTAAAATGATTACTCATTTTCCAACATGGTGCTGCACATTACAACTGGATTAAAATGATTACTCATTTTCCAACATGCAGTAGCACATTACAACTGGATTAAAATGATTACTCATTTTCCAACATGGTGCTGCACATTACAACTGGATTAAAATGATTACTCATTTTCCAACATGGTGCAGTAGCACATTACAACTGGATTAAAATGATTACTCATTTTCCAACATGGTGCAGTAGCACATTACAACTGGATTAAAATGATTACTCATTTTCCAACATGGTGCAGTAGCACATTACAACTGGATTAAAATGATTATTCATTTTCCAACATGGTGCAGTAGCTTAAGCACATTACAACTGGATTAAAATGATTACTCATTTTCCAACATGGTGCTGCACATTACAACTGGATTAAAATGATTACTCATTTTCCAACATGCAGTAGCACATTACAACTGGATTAAAATGATTACTCATTTTCCAACATGGTGCAGTAGCACATTACAACTGGATTAAAATGATTACTCATTTTCCAACATGGTGCAGTAGCACATTACAACTGGATTAAAATGATTACTCATTTTCCAACATGGTGCAGTAGCTTAAGCACATTACAACTGGATTAAAATGATTACTCATTTTCCAACATGGTGCTGCACATTACAACTGGATTAAAATGATTACTCATTTTCCAACATGCAGTAGCACATTACAACTGGATTAAAATGATTACTCATTTTCCAACATGGTGCTGCACATTACAACTGGATTAAAATGATTACTCATTTTCCAACATGGTGCAGTAGCACATTACAACTGGATTAAAATGATTACTCATTTTCCAACATGGTGCAGTAGCACATTACAACTGGATTAAAATGATTATTCATTTTCCAACATGGTGCAGTAGCTTAAGCACATTACAACTGGATTAAAATGATTATTCATTTTCCAACATGGTGCAGTAGCACATTACAACTGGATTAAAATGATTATTCATTTTCCAACATGGTGCAGTAGCACATTAGAACTGGATTAAAATGATTATTCATTTTCCAACATGGTGCAGTAGCACATTACAACTGGACTAAAATGATTATTCATTTTCCAACATGGTGCAGTAGCACATTAGAACTGGATTAAAATGATTACTCATTTTCCAACATGGTGCAGTAGCACATTACAACTGGATTAAAATGATTACTCATTTTCCAACATGCAGTAGCACATTACAACTGGATTAAAATGATTACTCATTTTCCAACATGGTGCAGTAGCACATTACAACTGGATTAAAATGATTACTCATTTTCCAACATGCTGCAGTAGCACATTACAACTGGATTAAAATGATTATTCATTTTCCAACATGGTGCAGTAGCACATTACAACTGGATTAAAATGATTACTCATTTTCCAACATGGTGCAGTAGCACATTACAACTGGATTAAAATGATTACTCATTTTCCAACATGGTGCAGTAGCACATTACAACTGGATTAAAATGATTATTCATTTTCCAACATGGTGCAGTAGCACATTAGAACTGGATTAAAATGATTATTCATTTTCCAACATGGTGCAGTAGCACATTACAACTGGACTAAAATGATTATTCATTTTCCAACATGGTGCAGTAGCACATTACAACTGGATTAAAATGATTACTCATTTTCCAACATGGTGCAGTAGCACATTACAACTGGATTAAAATGATTACTCATTTTCCAACATGCAGTAGCACATTACAACTGGATTAAAATGATTACTCATTTTCCAACATGGTGCAGTAGCACATTACAACTGGATTAAAATGATTATTCATTTTCCAACATGGTGCAGTAGCACATTACAACTGGATTAAAATGATTATTCATTTTCCAACATGGTGCAGTAGCACATTACAACTGGATTAAAATGATTACTCATTTTCCAACATGGTGCAGTAGCACATTACAACTGGATTAAAATGATTACTCATTTTCCAACATGGTGCAGTAGCACATTACAACTGGATTAAAATAATTATTCATTTTCCAACATGGTGCAGTAGCACATTACAACTGGATTAAAATGATTATTCATTTTCCAACATGGTGCAGTAGCACATTACAACTGGATTAAAATGATTATTCATTTTCCAACATGGTGCAGTAGCACATTACAACTGGATTAAAATGATTACTCATTTTCCAACATGGTGCAGTAGCACATTACAACTGGATTAAAATGATTACTCATTTTCCAACATGGTGCAGTAGCACATTACAACTGGATTAAAATGATTACTCATTTTCCAACATGGTGCAGTAGCACATTACAACTGGATTAAAATGATTATTCATTTTCCAACATGGTGCAGTAGCACATTACAACTGGATTAAAATGATTATTCATTTTCCAACATGGTGCAGTAGCACATTACAACTGGATTAAAATGATTATTCATTTTCCAACATGGTGCAGTAGCACATTTCAACTGGACTAAAATGATTATTCATTTTCCAACATGGTGCAGTAGCACATTACAACTGGATTAAAATGATTACTCATTTTCCAACATGGTGCAGTAGCACATTACAACTGGATTAAAATGATTACTCATTTTCCAACATGCAGTAGCACATTACAACTGGATTAAAATGATTACTCATTTTCCAACATGGTGCAGTAGCACATTACAACTGGATTAAAATGATTATTCATTTTCCAACATGGTGCAGTAGCACATTACAACTGGATTAAAATGATTATTCATTTTCCAACATGGTGCAGTAGCACATTACAACTGGATTAAAATGATTACTCATTTTCCAACATGGTGCAGTAGCACATTACAACTGGATTAAAATGATTATTCATTTTCCAACATGGTGCAGTAGCACATTACAACTGGATTAAAATGATTACTCATTTTCCAACATGGTGCAGTAGCACATTACAACTGGATTAAAATGATTATTCATTTTCCAACATGGTGCAGTAGCTTAAGCACATTACAACTGGATTAAAATGATTACTCATTTTCCAACATGGTGCTGCACATTACAACTGGATTAAAATGATTACTCATTTTCCAACATGGTGCTGCACATTACAACTGGATTAAAATGATTACTCATTTTCCAACATGGTGCAGTAGCACATTACAACTGGATTAAAATGATTACTCATTTTCCAACATGGTGCAGTAGCACATTACAACTGGATTAAAATGATTATTCATTTTCCAACATGGTGCAGTAGCTTAAGCACATTACAACTGGATTAAAATGATTACTCATTTTCCAACATGGTGCTGCACATTACAACTGGATTAAAATGATTACTCATTTTCCAACATGCAGTAGCACATTACAACTGGATTAAAATGATTACTCATTTTCCAACATGGTGCTGCACATTACAACTGGATTAAAATGATTACTCATTTTCCAACATGGTGCAGTAGCACATTACAACTGGATTAAAATGATTACTCATTTTCCAACATGGTGCAGTAGCACATTACAACTGGATTAAAATGATTACTCATTTTCCAACATGGTGCAGTAGCACATTACAACTGGATTAAAATGATTATTCATTTTCCAACATGGTGCAGTAGCTTAAGCACATTACAACTGGATTAAAATGATTACTCATTTTCCAACATGGTGCTGCACATTACAACTGGATTAAAATGATTACTCATTTTCCAACATGCAGTAGCACATTACAACTGGATTAAAATGATTACTCATTTTCCAACATGGTGCTGCACATTACAACTGGATTAAAATGATTACTCATTTTCCAACATGGTGCAGTAGCACATTACAACTGGATTAAAATGATTACTCATTTTCCAACATGGTGCAGTAGCACATTACAACTGGATTAAAATGATTATTCATTTTCCAACATGGTGCAGTAGCACATTACAACTGGATTAAAATGATTACTCATTTTCCAACATGGTGCAGTAGCACATTACAACTGGATTAAAATGATTATTCATTTTCCAACATGGTGCAGTAGCTTAAGCACATTACAACTGGATTAAAATGATTACTCATTTTCCAACATGGTGCTGCACATTACAACTGGATTAAAATGATTACTCATTTTCCAACATGCAGTAGCACATTACAACTGGATTAAAATGATTACTCATTTTCCAACATGGTGCTGCACATTACAACTGGATTAAAATGATTACTCATTTTCCAACATGGTGCAGTAGCACATTACAACTGGATTAAAATGATTACTCATTTTCCAACATGGTGCAGTAGCACATTACAACTGGATTAAAATGATTATTCATTTTCCAACATGGTGCAGTAGCTTAAGCACATTACAACTGGATTAAAATGATTACTCATTTTCCAACATGGTGCTGCACATTACAACTGGATTAAAATGATTACTCATTTTCCAACATGCAGTAGCACATTACAACTGGATTAAAATGATTACTCATTTTCCAACATGGTGCTGCACATTACAACTGGATTAAAATGATTACTCATTTTCCAACATGGTGCAGTAGCACATTACAACTGGATTAAAATGATTACTCATTTTCCAACATGGTGCAGTAGCACATTACAACTGGATTAAAATGATTACTCATTTTCCAACATGGTGCAGTAGCACATTACAACTGGATTAAAATGATTATTCATTTTCCAACATGGTGCAGTAGCTTAAGCACATTACAACTGGATTAAAATGATTACTCATTTTCCAACATGGTGCTGCACATTACAACTGGATTAAAATGATTACTCATTTTCCAACATGCAGTAGCACATTACAACTGGATTAAAATGATTACTCATTTTCCAACATGGTGCAGTAGCACATTACAACTGGATTAAAATGATTACTCATTTTCCAACATGGTGCAGTAGCACATTACAACTGGATTAAAATGATTACTCATTTTCCAACATGGTGCAGTAGCTTAAGCACATTACAACTGGATTAAAATGATTACTCATTTTCCAACATGGTGCTGCACATTACAACTGGATTAAAATGATTACTCATTTTCCAACATGCAGTAGCACATTACAACTGGATTAAAATGATTACTCATTTTCCAACATGGTGCTGCACATTACAACTGGATTAAAATGATTACTCATTTTCCAACATGGTGCAGTAGCACATTACAACTGGATTAAAATGATTACTCATTTTCCAACATGGTGCAGTAGCACATTACAACTGGATTAAAATGATTATTCATTTTCCAACATGGTGCAGTAGCTTAAGCACATTACAACTGGATTAAAATGATTATTCATTTTCCAACATGGTGCAGTAGCACATTACAACTGGATTAAAATGATTATTCATTTTCCAACATGGTGCAGTAGCACATTAGAACTGGATTAAAATGATTATTCATTTTCCAACATGGTGCAGTAGCACATTACAACTGGACTAAAATGATTATTCATTTTCCAACATGGTGCAGTAGCACATTAGAACTGGATTAAAATGATTACTCATTTTCCAACATGGTGCAGTAGCACATTACAACTGGATTAAAATGATTACTCATTTTCCAACATGCAGTAGCACATTACAACTGGATTAAAATGATTACTCATTTTCCAACATGGTGCAGTAGCACATTACAACTGGATTAAAATGATTACTCATTTTCCAACATGCTGCAGTAGCACATTACAACTGGATTAAAATGATTATTCATTTTCCAACATGGTGCAGTAGCACATTACAACTGGATTAAAATGATTACTCATTTTCCAACATGGTGCAGTAGCACATTACAACTGGATTAAAATGATTACTCATTTTCCAACATGGTGCAGTAGCACATTACAACTGGATTAAAATGATTATTCATTTTCCAACATGGTGCAGTAGCACATTAGAACTGGATTAAAATGATTATTCATTTTCCAACATGGTGCAGTAGCACATTACAACTGGACTAAAATGATTATTCATTTTCCAACATGGTGCAGTAGCACATTACAACTGGATTAAAATGATTACTCATTTTCCAACATGGTGCAGTAGCACATTACAACTGGATTAAAATGATTACTCATTTTCCAACATGCAGTAGCACATTACAACTGGATTAAAATGATTACTCATTTTCCAACATGGTGCAGTAGCACATTACAACTGGATTAAAATGATTATTCATTTTCCAACATGGTGCAGTAGCACATTACAACTGGATTAAAATGATTATTCATTTTCCAACATGGTGCAGTAGCACATTACAACTGGATTAAAATGATTACTCATTTTCCAACATGGTGCAGTAGCACATTACAACTGGATTAAAATGATTACTCATTTTCCAACATGGTGCAGTAGCACATTACAACTGGATTAAAATAATTATTCATTTTCCAACATGGTGCAGTAGCACATTACAACTGGATTAAAATGATTATTCATTTTCCAACATGGTGCAGTAGCACATTACAACTGGATTAAAATGATTATTCATTTTCCAACATGGTGCAGTAGCACATTACAACTGGATTAAAATGATTACTCATTTTCCAACATGGTGCAGTAGCACATTACAACTGGATAAAAATGATTACTCATTTTCCAACATGCAGTAGCACATTACAACTCGATTAAAATGATTACTCATTTTCCAACATGCAGTAGCACATTACAACTGGATTAAAATGATTACTCATTTTCCAACATGGTGCAGTAGCACATTACAACTGTATTAAAATGATTATTCATTTTCCAACATGGTGCAGTAGCACATTACAACTGGATTAAAATGATTACTCATTTTCCAACATGGTGCAGTAGCACATTACAACTGGATTAAAAGGATTACTCATTTTCCAACATGGTGCAGTAGCACATTACAACTGGATTGAAATGATTACTCATTTTCCAACATGGTGCAGTAGCACATTACAACTGGATTAAAATGATTACTCATTTTCCAACATGGTGCAGTAGCACATTACAACTGGATTAAAATGATTACTCATTTTCCAACATGGTGCAGTAGCACATTACAACTGGATTAAAATGATTATTCATTTTCCAACATGGTGCAGTAGCACATTACAACTGGATTAAAATGATTATTCATTTTCCAACATGGTGCAGTAGCACATTACAACTGGATTAAAATGATTATTCATTTTCCAACATGGTGCAGTAGCACATTTCAACTGGACTAAAATGATTATTCATTTTCCAACATGGTGCAGTAGCACATTACAACTGGATTAAAATGATTACTCATTTTCCAACATGGTGCAGTAGCACATTACAACTGGATTAAAATGATTACTCATTTTCCAACATGCAGTAGCACATTACAACTGGATTAAAATGATTACTCATTTTCCAACATGGTGCAGTAGCACATTACAACTGGATTAAAATGATTATTCATTTTCCAACATGGTGCAGTAGCACATTACAACTGGATTAAAATGATTATTCATTTTCCAACATGGTGCAGTAGCACATTACAACTGGATTAAAATGATTACTCATTTTCCAACATGGTGCAGTAGCACATTACAACTGGATTAAAATGATTACTCATTTTCCAACATGGTGCAGTAGCACATTACAACTGGATTAAAATGATTACTCATTTTCCAACATGCAGTAGCACATTACAACTGGATTAAAATGATTATTCATTTTCCAACATGGTGCAGTAGCACATTACAACTGGATTAAAATGATTACTCATTTTCCAACATGGTGCAGTAGCACATTACAACTGGATTAAAATGATTACTCATTTTCCAACATGGTGCAGTAGCACATTACAACTGGATTAAAATGATTACTCATTTTCCAACATGGTGCAGTAGCACATTTAAGAACTGGATTAAAATGATTACTCATTTTTCAAACATAGTGTGCAGTTAAAGCAGTCACTAAATTAGAAAGGGGGAAGGGGTCCCAGAGGATAATCAAGGGCTTAAGTGACAGCATAGGATAGAGAATATTCCAATCACTGACAATAATTTAAGAGTATTTTCCAAGACATACCTTGATTATAATCCTAGTAGGGTGAGAACAGAAGGAACACTCAACTTCTGTGTTTTCCTCATGAATTATTAATAAATATGAGTAATAGCGTGGCTATGAGGTTGATTAGTGATTAAATGTACCCGAAAGCCGAGGGAGATTTTGTGGAAGTCCCGATACCATCGGCAATTAGAAACTAACCGAACCTCATGATTATGATCATGATTATGCATTAGGTACGATTAGTAGCTGAGTGAGCGGGCATTTAGCGATTAAATTCACCTCTCGTATATAGAGGGAACTATATGCTATTATAAAGAAATAATGCATTGGCACAAAGCTTTCTACAAGAGGAACAAAGTAATGGCTTACCTCATAGTCTGTTATATCAATGCGTGAGAAAAGAGAAACACAGTCACGCAAACACAAACATATTACAGGTTGTACATGTACATGCAATTTGTAGATTGAAGTTGTCGTCTGAAACAACCTGTTGAACTGATGACATATTTAGGAACATGAAGTTATGTAAAAAAAAAGGTAGCGGAAAACAACAATGGCACCTGAAACAGTAAATATACTTCTCATAAATTGCTACTCGACCAGCACTTTCTTTCCAACATTAAGGAAAGTTAAACTGACAAGCCATGAAAATGCTGTATCATCTTTGCCGAATGGTACGTGCCCCGGCCCATCACAATAAAGACCTCCTAAAGAAATATAAAAAGTGTTAATTTCACCATTGAACCACTGAAGAGATTGTAAATTTCCTGTTGAGAAAGGTAAAATATGGGTAACTGAGTTCTTTGAGATCTTCCTCTGGAAGTCATAATATCCTTAATAAAATAATGTCATAAGCTTATTATATGGCATGAGCTTAGGAATTGACAGGGCATGGCTTAATATTATAAGGCGTTCATTAATAGGACAGTACATGCTTATACCAATTAACAGCTATCTAATACAGCACGGTACTTCTTATTCACCATTATCCCACCACTGTAATATACCGCTATTACAATGTACTTCTAGTCATATTGACATTAGATGTTTTGAATGATGTTAGACTTGACTTATAAATCTCCCTAAAATGTATCATGGCCAATATTTCAAACGGCATGAAAAATGCTGCCGATTTAGGACCCTTAAATGTGCCCAGCGTGATTATAATACAAAATGTACACCATTTTTAACCACAAACTCCGCAAAAATTTGGTGCTCTCGCAATAAACAAATTATCTTGATTGCCTTCCAGCACAACAACTTTCTCCTTAATTTCCTCCACTCTTGATACTTGAAATTCAGACCTATAAACAAAGAAAAATATATCATTAATTTTGAACAGCAGTTCAATTGCATATGAAAAGACATTGTAAATCTACAGTAAACTCTACTACCGGTACATGTATCTCCAACTCGCATTCATTTTTCTCGGATTTTTTTTCAGTCAATTTATATTATACTGTATGTTAATATTTCAAACCTCCAGTATTTCAAACATTTTTAGCTCCCCTCACTGTATCACCAATCACCAACCTAACAGGTTTCATCCGTAGAAGGTGATGACCAGCATCTTCAAAGTAGAATGGATTGTCAACATCAACTGAAATTTCCTTGAATACTGCAAGGGTGATGCCACTATCTTTCATCCACACATAGAACTCAACTTCGACAACTCGTTTATCCTCAAGAACAACAACTGCAGCATTACGTTTCACCATTCTGGTGTATGATTTGGAATAAAAGATTTGTCCATTCCTTACGACTCTCGACACCTTCATTTTCTTTCCTGCTTGACCTTGTAGTAGTAGTTCATCAACAATATTTTTCTCCACTCCTACCAACTTCGAAGCACCCCCTGCTATTTTGCATCCAACAGCGTCTTTGAGGTTTTTCAGTCTGTTTCATAAATTCATTTCACTTGAAATTAGGTTTTAGCAAAGCAAAAAAGGTCATTGAAATATCAGAAAATGAATGACATTACAATAATAATAATAATAATAATAATAATAATAATAATAATAATAATAATAATATGTATTCGGAGCATAATACTATTTTCTCTATGCTCTTACAAAGTAAACTAGCAACAATACATTGTATATATAGTAAATATAGCGCTTCTTCTACATTTAAAATTGATTTAATTTCAAGATTTCAAGAAACAAGAAAGGGTCTTGTTGTAAGGCATTAAATTCTTTACCTGTTTACCAGTTTCCATCAATCATTTCAAGAAGAAACGTTGCAATATGACTCAATGTTCGACCACAAGACAAATATTTTGCGATCACGTGATACAACAGAATTGTCTCACCGCCGGTTCAAATTCCTGGTGATTTGCATACCATAGTCAAGTGAGCTAATAAAAACCATGAAGGTAAGTTTCTAAATTATATTTATTTACTTACTCTCTGTTTGTGTTTGTCATTCTCTTTACAAAGCATTTAATTCTTTCATCTTCTATGCTGTCAATGTCATTTCTTAGACGGCTCTGGGCATGCAGCATCCATATTAACTGGAGATGAAGTCTTTGTTTTATTAATCAGCATATCAAAATATACCAAAAGTACCAGCCATGACATCAAGTAACATAATATAACTAGTGGTTACATTTAATGTAAGTGAAGTGCTCAGTTTTAAGGTTCAAATTCACATTAACAAAAACTTTAGAGAAGTGAGATTCACCAACTGCAGTTGATAAAATGTCTTGTTTTGAAGTGAAAATACTTTGCTTTTACCATGTTTTTTGTCTATCACGGCTTTCACAACATGTACGGATGAATGTCTAATGTTATGACCGCCGATCTCAAGTACTATACATTTTGTATAAGGACTCCGAAAGTCATGTATGTATGTATGTATGTCATCTTGATCGATTCCACAAAATTGCACTAATCGAGAATCAAGGTGGATAATATTAGTACCGACAGGACCCACGTGGCCAGCGAGCAGCAATTACAATAATTATTATCTGTTTGAAATGAACAAATAATAATTGTTTTACATACCTGTCGACACACATTGCCAGTTCCATGAGCAAAGTCCAAAATGGTCCCATTCATGTCTTCGAAACCGAAATTCGACCATGGTCCCCATCCTACAACATAGTCTACAAGGTGGGCCCCAGCATTGTGTACGTTCAGGCCACAACTTCCATCTCCTACAAATTTTAAATGTAAATCATGTACTGACAGCAAAATTAAAGCTAAAGTTAAAGACAATATTATATTTCCCTAATTATTGCAACCCAAGAACAGATAAAATATACGTGTATTACAATGTACATTACCATACAACTTCGAGAAATCTTGGTAGAATTTTTCAAGGAGTACTCTTGCACGGTTAATCATGGTAGCAGTAATTTCATCGCCAAGGAGAATATAAATCCCTTCAGAGAGAGCAGCAAAATGGTGGAGGTACTCGTCAGGCAGGTATCCATGGAGTGATGGTAAGCCATAGTACAATAGCCATGATTGTAATTCTGAAGCTTTATGAAGAAATATATGGAAAAAACACACTGGTTTCACGATGACCAAATGCAGTGCGCACATTGTTGACATGTCTAATTTTAAAATTGTCAGGCAATAAGCCTGAGTTCAGAGTTTAAAAATAAGGTTTAGTGTGCACACGATTTTATCCCGATTACAAAAAATGAATATCATCTTCTTTTGTTAACATATATTATTGACTCTAAAGATCCAACATGAAATATGCCAATAAAACACGGTCTCTCGGTCTATAAACTTTACTTGGAGTATTAATACTACAGTTACCTTTCAGATTTTTGTAGTGTTTCTCAAGGTCTCTAGGAAGTCTAGTAATAAAGTCTGGTGGCCTCATCTTGAGTAGTCTTTTGTTGACGTTAGCAAACTAAAACATGTAATTATAAAATAACTATATAAGAACATACACTGTACATACTCACGGTTAAAATTACATAATTATGCACCTTAACACAATACACATGCATTCATGTTGTTTCACTGGTTTAAAGTATTTATATAATGTACCTTGGATCGAACAAAGTAAGGTTTTTTGTAATTAATAGGTGAAAACCATTTATTGAGCAGAGTTTTAGTAATTCCCAGTAGGCATCCATGCATGTAGTCTGGGACCATACCAAGAACTATGTTGAACCAAGGCATCAATGCCAGACTAGTAACATCTTTTAAACCTAACACCTATAACAGCAGTGAAAATAAGTGTTTTAACTGAGACTGAGAAACAAAGATAGTCATTATTTAACCGAACGCAAGGTCTGTACGGAAAAATATCAGACAGAATTGTCTTGAATTGACAGTACGGACCGAGCGCAAAATATGTGTGACATTTTCCTAATGGTTTTATTAAGGGCGTGCAAGCAGGGCCAGATGCCATCATATGATAATAATGTCTATTCCATTTGGATAATTATATATTTAAACACTAACCCTTTTTTTACTTTGATGAGCTTGCACAGCATTTCTTAAAAAGGATTCAGTTGTTCTCTTTGCAGCAGTTTCAGATGGCGGTCTGTAAGGATAGCACCGTGTGTGACCCTTGCCTTGTTTGACTACACAACCAGGTTCTTCACAAGTGAGGCACCCATTTTCACCATTATGTTGTGTCATGTCCAAAAGGTATGCTTTGGCTTGCAAATCTGCAGTTCCTAGCAAAACAGCTGCCTTCACGTTCACTGCCAGCAACTGGTGTGATGGTACAATTTCAATACCTTATAAAAAATTTAAATAGCTAATTTCAGTGAGTAATAATATAATTTTAATGTTGCAGTCTGAGTGTCTGATGAGCACAATTCTGAGATAGCATTACATAAATTTCAACGTACAGTATAATACTGGAAAGCTGCATATCACATACTTACCAACAGTATATAAGTGTGACATGTGATCAGCAAAAGGTTCAAAGTAGGTATTGAAAGGGGGTTTCCCTTTCCCCTGCAAAATCCCCCACATAAGCATGTTTATTTTAGAAAACCTGTTAATAATAATATGAAAATGAGTGGTTAGTTCCAATTAATTTAAGCCTTTCCATGTAAGAAACAAAATACCAATATATTCACTGGCGTATAAGCCGCACTCGCAGATAAGCCACATACGTTGAAAAGCATATTTGATCGTAAAGATTTTAATAAGTGCTGTTTCGGACCAATCAGAGAGAGCCGTTCTCACGGTAATTTGCATATCCTCAGTTTTCTTTCGTATTAAGATGATAAGAAAGCCGCATATGATTGGATGTGATCCAAAACTATGATCCAAAACTATGGTAGTATTATGTTAATGAAAAACCAAATACAGTAACGTTTCGGCCCTTTCATACCTATCTGGAGATGGTAGTTCATTTACTGCTAAAAACACAGGCCAGATAGAGACACTGGATGAAGAATATAAGGGGACTCCATCAGTATTAAAAATAAGGCTGATGTGGTTTTGACTGCTAAGGAACTCTCCTTCTTCACAATGTCCTAAATAGTACTTTGCATCGATTATGTCTGTGATGACATCTTGACCACGTTTCTGATTACGCTGTTGTATTGTCTCCCACATTGTATTTCCTATTTTAGGATATAAAAATATTATTGATCATTCAACAAAATTTTATAATAATGAACTTGAATTATATATGTACATGTATTTGAGTTTGTCAAAGGACATCAGTACATAGGCAATATTATACTGCATAACATTGTTATAGGTGAGGACGGCATATAATACAGCTTGCCAATGCCCAAAAATGGCACTTCGTGTATGAAAAGCTGTATCAGATATTGATATTGTACCTATTTTAGTAATAGATATGTACAATATGAGCGGCCAAACTGTATGGTATTTACAATGGTGAGCCGAAGGCGAGCACCATACAGTTTGGACACAAATATTGTATCTGACTTATCGAATCCAACGATGTATAAGTGGATGTTTTACTATATAATGGCTGTGGCTTGTTCTACCAATGGTGTGTGTGTTGGTGAGCAAAGATAGAGATCTACTTGTCATAATGTCCGAGTATACGCTCATTGAGCGTCTTGTTATTCATGAATTCGATAACTCAAATATATGTGTATCAATATAAATTGTAATTTGATTTTTATTTGTTTCTTTCACATTCATGCCATTAAAGATGTTACCGTGCATGCATACATGTATGTATATAATGCATTTTGCTCTTAACAAATTAATACAACAAAGTCATGTAGTAAAATTAAAGGTTGCCATAATAGGCAATTAAGGTACATATTATGGATCCAACCAAATTGTCCTTAACAACCATTCTTGACTTGACTCTTATCAGGTGTACTGATTTTTCAGATCAGCAAACTTGTTTCTTTCTGGTGCAAACAGCCTATAATATATCAAAGAGTTTGTCTGAAAGAACATAATATTATAGGCTGTTTGCACCAGAAAGAAACCAGTTTGCTGATCTGAAAAATCAGTACACCTGATAAGAGTCAATACCACAAATACTCACTTTCCAACAGTTCTTTTAACTGTTGATTTATATCAACAGTGTAAAAACTGCATTTAGGAAGTTTTTTGCTTTGGTTCTGTTGATTTCCTTTGTATCTTAATCTGTCAGTGAAGAAATTATTATTATGAAAAAGGAAACTAAATGAATTTTCAACTTAGAGGATTGGTATAATAATAATAATAATAATAATCTTTAATGAGGATGCCTAGAACACTAGATAATTATTATGTATTATTTAAACTGATGTATTCTACAGTAGCTGTGTGAATCAGCAATTGGGTGCACTGAGATTATTAGGCTAAAAGCGAGCATTACATTGCTGAGGCATACTATTATACACAAGTTGCAAAAGTATGTGTTACACATTTGAAAAAAGTCATTGCAGCATTAGCAATTGAATCCACTCATTTGATTGTTTTTGATTGGGTTATCAAATGCATCAATCAATTCCAGCTGTTACCATAAACCCCAGGGATTTGTAAGGACCTCTGTGTCCTGGGGGCAGGGATTTTGTACAACAACGCGTTGTCCCAGGGGTAAGGGGGCGGGATAACTTGGGTTTGAAAACAGCTGGACATCAATCGGCAAACAACATTATAATGGGTGTGTCCAGATAGCAAGATAGTTTGATTGATGGCCGTCTAGACTGGAGTTTGTCTGAAATCTTTGTAATTTTCAGGGTCGCATTTCAAGGATAATGGTTGTATAAAGCATTAAATGAACTCACCCAAAAAATATTTGATTGGCTATTCCAGGAAGATTATTTGCAATGATTTCATGATTGAGCAATAAATTTAATATTGTTAGAGATTTATTACTTACATGAAAAATCACCTTTATAAATGTGAAATACATACCCTCCACAATTTGGAGTAGCACAAAGGTCTTGATCATGCAATGGAAACAACCCTCAACACTTTTCACAGATGTCATATGTATTGATTGCACAGTTGCCACAAACCTCTTGAATCGCATTGTAAGTAATAGTTTTAAACACCTCGCTTTCTGGGCAAGTCACTTTCACCAACTCTATCAAGTCTCGTGCTGCTTCGGTTGTTAAGCGATGTCGTGAAATATATGACAAGACTGACTTACAGGCACTGTTAAAAAATGAAATTTGTCTTTGATTTTCAAGTAAAATGGAATCCTCTTTATTCCCACCATCACCACAATCCTCTTCCGATTCCAACTCCGAGGTTGAACTTTGACCCTGATTTAAGCTACCGAAACTGTCGTCACCACTCATGGAATCTTCACTGCTACTGCTACCATCTTCCACATCCACACAGGCAGCATCATTTTCAACATCAAGAACGACAGATTCGTTTTCAATCGCAACAACATCATCCACCATGTTGTCTGTACTTGCTGGTAAATATCCATCATTTAAAGAATGGAAAGTGTCGTGAGTTGAAGCACTTAAAGTGCAATCCGTGGTAGTGACTGCTTGAAGCTCAACTTGTGCTTCTGGTACTTGATTGACATGCAAACTCCTGATTTGCTTTAATTTCTGATTGTGACGAGTCGACCTTGGAACTGGTAAATTTTCATTTTCAACATACAGTTTATACTTCCTCTTTCGATAACCTATACAGACAAAAGTGATAAAATACATTACACATAGTTTAGGAAAAACTAATTATAGTACACACTAATTATACTACACTTTATCATAAATGAATGGACCATCACATTATTACTATCCATGAGCCTATTTAAAATATTAAAAATAATTGTATCCACAGGCCTTAGATAAAGTGGGCAAGTTTGAATGCAATATTATTTATGGGAGGTTTTACGTGTGACGTAGTGGCCATCAAGATCTACAAAATGTTCGAGCCTAAAGTCTGTTAGTTTTCTTCAAGCAACTAGATGACATTTGTTTGTTTGTTTATAAGTAACTTATATTTGACAGATATTTAGACTTCACCGATCTAAAATTGAAGTTTTGAGCAAGTAAAATGACGGTGATCATTTTGACGTCAGAAGAAGATTCCATAAAACCTCCCATATGATAAATAGACAAGAAGAGTTTGTGAAAAAAGAAACACCAAAACGAGGCTGAGGAAAGGGCTCAGTCAGGAGTTGATAATTAATACATGCAAATTCTCTATTTTTGATCTGTAATATCTGATAAAGGTCTGACCACAGGTAGCCCAAACGTAGAATTAGTGGACCGTGACGTCATTGATTTTTCAGTTACCACGTTACGTTGGACGTCACGGACTCACGGTACACTGATTCTATGTTTGGGCTACTCAAGCCTGTTAAGGCTTGGCTTTTTCAGATTCATGGAAAATCACATTGTCCGACATATCTCCATGCAGTTTAAAACTATGAAATAGAAATTGATGCCGTAAGTCACACTTTATAGGTTCCTTAATATTTTAAAATGGATACTGTTGACTTCCGGTGGTCACGTGACATTAAGGCGAGAAAAACAGGAATTTGCAAATGGGCTGATGGGTGTCTTTTATTTCAAAGTTATTTTGATGTGAAATTGTTAAGTCCAATGAGCTTAATAACAATCTGTCCGGTATGAGAAAAATGACAATATTGAAATTCATTACATGGTTACGTGACCCATTTTGTCGATTATCTCATTAACACGAAACTGAAGTCAACTATACCGGACCAAACGTAACAATTTAACACCAAAATAACTTTGGAATAAAAGACACCCATATCAGCCCATTTGTAAATTGCTATTTTTCTCCCCTAAATGTCACGTGACCACCGGAAGTCAACATTGTCCCGTTTAAAATATAAGGAGCCTATTAAAGTGTGACTTATGGCATCAATTTCTATTTCATAGCTTTAAACTGCATGGAGATATGTCGGAAAATGTGATTTTCCATGAATCTGAAAAAGCCAAGCCTTACTGTAACAGGCTTGAATACCTGTGGTCTGACATGGGTCTGACACGAATATTCTTACTTATCGAGTGAATGTTCTTTAGATGCTCTTCAAGTCTTTGTTTCCTTGATAATACGCGGCCACAGACTAAACACTTTAATCTTCTTTGTCCTTCAATGTCGATTTCTTCGTAAAAGTTATTGTCTGCTTCCCCTTGATCCATCTGCAATCACGAAACTTCAGTTCAAATGCAAGAGCAAAGTAAGAACAACCGCCACCATGAACGTCCAACTGTTGTTTGATCGTCGCTAGTTATCGACAGCTGATTGGTTAAAGTTTCACGTGACACAACTTAACACGAAGTGAACACGTGCTGTTGGTCATTTGAGAATGAGCTGATT
Source organism: Actinostola sp. cb2023 (assembly GCA_033675265.1). Classification (NCBI taxonomy): domain Eukaryota; kingdom Metazoa; phylum Cnidaria; class Anthozoa; order Actiniaria; family Actinostolidae; genus Actinostola; species Actinostola sp. cb2023. The sequence continues at coordinate 342,884 of JAUJYZ010000392.1, read as the reverse complement.
GGTTAAAAAATGTTTCACGTGATCAGACAAGCTGAGAGCTTCACTGTTGTTTCTGTCAGTGAGCGTTGCTACTCATTTTTAATACTGTCAGATCCTTTTTAATAAAAACATGGTATTTTGCGTCGTTCAATGGGAGGGCGAAGGAAGTGTAAGCGTAGTAGCTGCAAAAGATGTTCTTGGGCAGTACGAAGAAAATTCAACTGTGCAAGTCATCACAAGAAAAAAAGGACAAGCGGAGATATTCAAGGCACTAGTTTTGAAGATTTTTGGTAAGTGAATTTCACTTAGCTTAAAAAAAAAAAAAAGTTACCCCACTTATAATCTGAATGATTGTTTACGACTTGTGGATAATTACTGATTACTCGCATATACGACCCATATACCGTAGTCCTTAATGTATTGAGTATAATTTCTACGAAACAGTTTTGTTTTAATAAAGCTAGCTTAAGTAAGTTAGTAGCCATTGCCTATACTCTGGCCCCTACTGAAGTTTGGTAAATTTTTGGAAAATTACTGAATGAAGTCTATGGTTTCCTTCTACTTAATTCAACTTCCTGTCCTAAAAACGAGATGAATGCAAAATGTAAGTTGATTGAAGTAATTTTGAACTAATTCAGTTCTTCACAACTGAAAAACATACGATAACTTTTTTGGGTTCACGAAAAACAGCTTCCCCGGGCGCTTCTGTGACATGCCTTTGGCTTTGGCGAAAATTGGAAAATTACTGAATGAAGCTCTATAGTTTCTTTCTACTTCTACTTCCTGACCTAAAAACGAGATGAATGCAAAATATAAGTAGATTGAAGTAATTTTGAACTAATTTCTTCACAACTGAAAAACATACGAGAAATGTTTTGGGTTCACGAAAAACAGCTTCCCCGGGCGCTTCTGTGACATGCCTTTGGCTTTGGTGAAAATTGGAAAATTACTGAATGAAGTCTTATAGTTTCTTTCTACTTCTAGTTCCTGACCTAAAAACGAGATGAATGCAAAATGTAAGTGGATTGAAGTAATTTTGAACTAATTTCTTCACAACTGAAAAACATACGAGAACTTTTTTGGGTTCACGAAAAACAGCTTCCCGGCGCTTCACATGCCTTTGGCTTTGGCGAAAATTGGAAAATTACTGAATGAAGTCTATAGTTTCCTTCTACTTCTACTTCCTGACCTAAAAACGAGATGAATGCAAAATATAAGTAGATTGAAGTAATTTTGAACTAATTTCTTCACAACTGAAAAAAAACCTATAATTTTTTTGGGTTCACGAAAAACAGCTTCCCCGGGCGCTTCTGTGACATGCCTTTGGCTTTGGCGAAAATTGGAAAATTACTGAATGAAGCTCTATAGTTTCTTTCTACTTCTACTTCCTGACCTAAAAACGAGATGAATGCAAAATGTAAGTAGATTGAAGTAATTTTGAACTAATTTCTTCACAACTGAAAAAAATGCGAGAAATTTATTGGGTTCACGAAAAACAGCTTTGGCGAAAATTTGGCAAATTTTGGAAACTGATTTGCTATGGTTTCCTGATCTAAAAACGGGATGAATGTAAAATGTAAGCTTATTTAGATTAAGTAATTTCGAACTAATTTCTTCCCCAAAAAATACGAGAACATAAATTTGTTGTGCAAAAAAAAAAAAATTCCGAAGTTATTCCGACGAAAGTTTTCCGGCGTCATGGTGACGTCACAGGGTTATTCAAAATGGCAACCGGTCCATCTGCATGAAGTGTCAGTTCTTGGTCGTAGTGAAGGAAAACATCTCTGTGTCGGTGTTACTTCACTATCAATTTTATAGCCATACAGATTCGAACCGTCAGTTACTTCCTGCCAATGTTAAAGTCTGATGACATTAGCTAATTTTGTTTTGGATTGTTTTGGAGGAATATTTTCGGATTTGTTAAAATCATTTTCCAAAATATACCATAGCATTTCCGCGACACCTGATGCCATAAACTTACATTTTAGTCTGTATTCTTTATCTCAGCAAATAAAACAAAAGCCTTAGCCTATGAAAAGGAACTTACGGAACCTCTTGTTGAAGGTAACACAGGAAAAGCATCTATACAATACTATAGTTTGATTGTATAGAGTTTTACATTGACATATGCAATACCATATGGGATTGCATATGTATTGGTATTATTGTATGCAATGCAATCTGCAATGTCATCTGTATTGTATAAGTGTATTCAAGTGTCTGTCCAACACTTCTTTGGGATTGCACAGTCTTGTTCAAAACTACATGAAATTGAACATGGTATTGAATAGTCATATTCCACACCCTGTGTAATCCTTCTGTATCATTGTATAGTCAATACAATACTACAGTAGATTAGACATGGTATTGAATAGTCATATACCACACCCTGTGTAATCCTTCTGTATCATTGTATAGTCAATACAATACTACAGTAGATTAGACATGGTATTGAATAGTCATATACCACACCCTGTGTAATCCTTCTGTATCATTGTATAGTCAACACAATACTACGGTAGATTAGATATGGTATTGAATAGTCATATACCACACCCTGTGTAATCCTCATGCATCATTGCATAGTCAATGCAATCATACAGTACATTAGACATGACATTGAATAGTCATATACCACACCCTGTACAATCCTCATGCATTATTGTATAGTCAATGCAATCCTACAGTACATTAGATATGACATTGAATAGTCATATACCACACCCTGTACAATCCTCATGCATCATTGTATAGTCAATGCAATCCTACAGTACATTAGACATGGCATTGAATAGTCATATACCACACCCTGTACAATTCTCATGCATCATTGTATAGTCAATGCAATCCTACAGTACATTAGACATGGCATTGAATAGTCATATACCACACCCTGTACAATCATCATGCATCATTGTATAGTCAATGCAATCATACAGTACATTAGACATGGCATTGAATAGTCATATACCACACCCTGTACAATCCTCATGCATCATTGTATAGTCAATGCAATCCTACAGTACATTAGACGTGGCATTGAATAGTCAGTCATATACCACACCCTGTACATTTCTCATGCATCATTGTATAGTCAATGCAATCCTACAGTACATTAGACATGGCATTGAATAGTCATATACCACACCCTGTACAATTCTCATGCATCATTGTATAGTCAATGCAATCCTACAGTACATTAGACATGACATTGAATAGTCATATACCACACCCTGTACAATTCTCATGCATCATTGTATAGTCAATGCAATCCTACAGTACATTAGACATGGCATTGAATAGTCATATACCACACCCTGTACAATCATCATGCATCATTGTATAGTCAATGCAATCCTACAGTACATTAGACATGGCATTGAATAGTCATATACCACATGTACACCCTGTACAATTCTCATGCATCATTGTATAGTCAATGCAATCCTACAGTACATTAGACATGGCATTGAATAGTCATATACCACACCCTGTACAATTCTCATGCATCATTGTATAGTCAATGCAATCCTACAGTACATTAGACATGGCATTGAATAGTCATATACCACACCCTGTACAATTCTCATGCATCATTGTATAGTCAATGCAATCCTACAGTACATTAGACATGGCATTGAATAGTCATATACCACACCCTGTACAATTCTCATGCATCATTGTATAGTCAATGCAATCCTACAGTACATTAGACATGACATTAAATAGTCATATACCACACCCTGTACAATTCTCATGCATCATTGTATAGTCAATGCAATCCTACAGTACATTAGACATGGCATTGAATAGTCATATACCACACCCTGTACAATTCGCATGCATCATTGTATAGTCAATGCAATCCTACAGTACATTAGACATGGCATTGAATAGTCATATACCACACCCTGTACAATTCTCATGCATCATTGCATAGTCAATGCAATCGTACAGTACATTAGACATGGCATTGAATAGTCATTTGGTCACATATACTACAACAACCAATTCAACTGAAACAAGTTTAATATAATGACATGAATACAAATGCATATGTAAAGACAATTAAAAGCATGAAAATTATACGGGAACAGAATAATACATGTAGATGAAATTGGGACAATTAAAATATCAAAACTACAATCTAACGAGACTCAATTATAGCTCTACAACAAAATATATATTGGCCTTTGACTTTGTTGGTGCAAGTACACACCTTGCAATTATTCTTCTCACGTTAACAATTTGCTCACAGTCAATATACTTCATTCTTACTGTCATCAGGCCTGTCTTCTTTTCCAATGGACTGACCCCAGGAGTGTCGAATTGCAGCCAGTCAACATAGGCTAGGTCATGTACTTTACTTTCTATGTTACCTTCAAGAGACGTTTCATAGAAGACTTTAGACTTAAAAAAATATCTGACTACTCCATACAATTGGGAGAGTTCGTTTTCACTTTCATTTTCTATAGGATTATCAAAACACCGTCCATACTTGTGAATTCTTGCATGAACTAATTGTACTTTGCTATAAATCTTTCGGTAGTAAAGTAGTAAGGAAGAGTAAGTTGAATGTTTTCTTTTTTTGGAAATAGCATTTTTTGCAGGTAGCAGCATCTTGTGCTTCAATTTTTTGTTCTGCTAGTATAGAACTTTGGGAAGACAGATAGAAAGCATTTGCATTATCTTTTGCACAGTGATTATTTAGAACTGTTTCATCATGAGGTGACTGCTGAAAAATATTACTTAACATTGAAGGAGTTGAGTATTGTGGGGGAAGTATGTTTGATATGTCTGGCACTTTAGTGGCTTGAGCAAAACATTCAATCTCAAAGAATTTCATAAATTGCTGTTCAACAGTTTTGCCATTGTTTCGTATCTTTTCCAAAGCTCCATTGTAGCGCTCAAATGGAAAGCACCAATAGCCATTTGCAGGTCCAAAGTTCCTTAACGTATCTGGAATGTGCAAAACCATGTGGTAATTTACGCTCACTTCCCATTTTCATAAACTGATGTAAAAAGCTGATGGTGATGTTCAAGAATGTTTTCAAGATCAAGTATGTTCTGGCTGGAAATGGTAGGTTTATCTATAATACTTACAGCATCAGAGAGAATACAAAAACAATCATATGCTTTTTTTGGAATGATATTTACCAGGCATGTTCTTGCATATATTAGAATGTAGTTCTTCAATTGTTCAGCAGTTAAACCAGACATATTTTTCTTTTCTGTCATCCGTAAAGGAAGTCTACCGATGTCATATGGAACTCGCATTCCCTTCATTCTCTTGCGAAATTATTTCTGGTTTTCAGGAGTAATAGAGTATTTCCTATTAAATGTTTCACTGTTAAGATGTTTATCTGTCTCTTTACGCACAAGTCCCAAAACAAAAGAGTGCATAGGATCTAATACCACCATTCTAACAGGGTCAAAGTATGGAAGTCTTAGTAGCTCTGAGTATTTTACTCCTGTGGATTTTGATATGAGCTGAGCTTCACGTTTTGTTTTGGCATTTTTGAAACGCATTGCATCTTTGTAAACTGATTCGTTGGTCCTCAGTGTTGGTCTATGTGGTCGTCCTTGGGTGGCATAGCTCATCTTTCCAGATGCCCCTCTTGTTCCTGGTTGTCGTTTAGCTACAAACATACATTTGTCACAGCCCCTTACACACTTGTGTGATTTAAATTGGGTCACCTTGCGTGATGCAGGCAAATCAGCAGATACACAGAGTAACAAAGTCTTGCTTTCTATTTGCTTGCCTGTAAAATCCACAAATGTCATTCCCTGCCAAAGATGGAGAAGATCATTTACAAGTGGAGTTAAAAAGGTATTGATGTTATCTCTTGGCTCTGTTGGACCAGGAATAAGTCCTACTAGCATAGTCCACTTCAGTTTATAACGCTCATTTCTAGGAAGATTAAGTATGGACATATAAAGAGCTCCAATCTTGTATTTTGATCTTTTGAAAGGATCAAACCAATCCACATTCAGTATAAGTGCTAAATTATGTGGGTTTCTTAGAAGGTCTTCTTCTTGGTTATCAGGATGCATCTGGAACTCCTTCCAAAGTTTACCATTTTTCACATCACTCATCACCTCTGGCTGACGTTGTTCTGGAATAGCTTTCAAAAGATCACAAAACTGCTCTTGATTGAAAAATTTTGATAACCAAACAGAAGGAGGGAGAAACTCATAGGTCTTGTGAGGTGTAAAAGCAGTTTTTGTAAATGCCAGTTTCCGTTGATATAGCAATTCTGCTCCACACGTTTTCCGTTCACTTAACTTTGCAGAGCAACATCTTGTCCCCTCTATGTCACCATTTGCATTACGTTTCAGGACATCTTCATACTTGTACAAGGCATTACACTTATCATCAGGGCAAACAATAAATGTTGTTTTGGAAAGTTCACCTGATACACCAGTAAATTTAAGGAGTGACTGTGTTGATATCGGAAAGAGTCCAACTAAAGGGTAGCAAAAAAAGGCAAAAACAACAGCAAAGCAGGACAATATTATGCCAGTAGCAGTACTTGATAACTGGTATTTCATCTTCTCAAACTCATTAATAATTCATTAGCTCAATAACCAATCAGCTCTCACGATTCGAGTCAGGTGGATGTATCTTGATACCGGAGGAAGAACTGATCAAGACACTGATCAAGACACTGAAATTATTGTATATTTACCATTATGTTACTTAGTCTACCTTTAACTTAGTAGACTTACTACCTCTTACTTATCATGAAAAAAAATCTAGTGATAAATCATCAACCAGAGTTGAATCAGTGACCCCTCGCACATTACGCTCACTACTTATCCATTAGACTACCTGACTGCTTGTTCGATTTTGAAGCTCTTTTTAACAAACATAATACTTGCGAGGTGACTCATTAGGCCAAGACACAAAAGCAATTATTATGTTATTTTCTCAGGAGACTCAAGAACAATTCAGATAATCATTCATTATGAATGAGTTTGAGAAGCAATATCAAAAACTCGTGCTTCGTGTTTCATCAGGGGATTCAAAACACCTCGAACCAATAAAAGCACTCGGCCTACGGCCTCGTGCTTTCATTAGTTTCTCGGTGTTTTGAACCCCTGATAAAACACTCGCACTCGTTGTTGATATATTACTTCACATTCAACAGAACCAGACAGACCCATTGCATTAATGAATACGCCATAGGAGCCTGTTGTTGATCACAATTCTCAGCTGGGCTAAATATACTTCCATCAGAATCTGCCATGAGATAAAAATAAACATATGAGGACTGTTATTACAAAACGGGTCTTCGTCAAGAAGACTCCTTTTAAGAAAACAGTCCTCACTATCATTGTATCAAAATCACCTAGCATGTTGTTTTTGCTTGAACTTTGGCTGTTCTTTGAAAGTACAGGTCACTTCTTCACTTTCTCATGATTCTCAGACCTCATATTATTGTATCGAAATCACCTAGCATGTTGTTTTAGCTTGAACTTTGGCTGTTCTTTGAAAGTACAGGTCACTTCTTCACTTTCTCATGATTCTCAGACCTCATATTATTGTATCGAAATCACCTAGCATGTTGTTTTAGCTTGAACTTTGGCTGTTCTTTGAAAGTACAGGTCACTTCTTCACTTTCTCATGATTCTCAGACCTCATATTATTGTATCGAAATCACCTAGCATGTTGTTTTAGCTTGAACTTTGGCTGTTCTTTGAAAGTACAGGTCACTTCTTCACTTTCTCATGATTCTCAGACCTCATATTATTGTATCGAAATCACCTAGCATGTTGTTTTAGCTTGAACTTTGGCTGTTCTTTGAAAGTACAGGTCACTTCTTCACTTTCTCATGATTCTCAGACCTCATATTATTGTATCGAAATCACCTAGCATGTTGTTTTAGCTTGAACTTTGGCTGTTCTTTGAAAGTACAGGTCACTTCTTCACTTTCTCATGATTCTCAGACCTCATATTATTGTATCGAAATCACCTAGCATGTTGTTTTAGCTCGGGCATGCGCAGTATCAAAAAACTCGACATTTTACGTTTTACGTGAAAGTATCAGAACGCTTTTTTGCTGTTGGTTTTCATTTTTGGGTCGATTTGTTGCCAGGAGTACAACAATGTGAGGACTGTTATTACAAAACGGGTCTTCGTCAAGAAGACTCCTTTTAAGAAAACAGTCCTCATATATATGTTTACTTTTTTGTGGACTTGCAAGCATTTTGCACACAATTAAGAGAAGCTGAAAATGTTTTCCTTGATAATTAAATTATGCATAATAATAATAATAAGTGACATTTACAAAAGTGTCTTACAAAAAGTGAATTTACAAGTGCCTAACAAAAAAAATTACTCATGTGGTATTCTGTCAGACTGCATTTTGAGCTACAGTATTACTACTTCTCCAGTCCCTTTAGTGTTCAAGATCTGTAGTGGGATGCTACTGTCTATTAAAATGAAATACCTTCTATAGCACAGCACTCTTCGTTTGATTCAGAATCTTCGGGTGAGTCATCTTCTAACAAATCTATTTGGATGGTACGAAATAATAGCGGCTGATTATTAAAGGGAGACTCTGACGAAAATTGTTTTCGAAATTTAATTTAGCTGAAACTTCACGGAAATAATCTCAAAGAGCCACTCAACATTCCTATGGAAAGTATTACATTTTTATGAATCTTTAAAAGTATCAGTGATGTCATCTACTCAACCCAAACAATCAACACCGCTTCGCTCCATACATTTCTTTGTGTTTATATATATATAGTTTCTTGAATTATTTTAATTATATGAAGCTAAACGTTTGGGTGAAGGAGTTTTATTACATTATTTGTGCTTATATAGGATTGATTGTCTGACCAGTTTTGTTCAATGCAGAGCTGTTATCTGAACAAAACATTGATATATTTTAATCACATATTAAACTACAAAGAAATGTATGGAGCTGAATGTTGGGTTGAGTAGATGACGTCACTGACTCCTCTGACGTCCTCTAATGATTCATAAAAATATAGTACTTCCCTCTGGAATATCGAAAAAAGATTTTAACTAGTTATTATTAGACCCTTTAAGCATTATTCAATGAAGTTTCAGCTAAATTAAATTTCGAACGATTTTTGTCAGAGTCCCCCTTTAAAGTATTTTCGGGTAGGGGTGGGCCATGGACACCTCAAAACTCTGACCCTATTCCAAATGTGATTTTCTATACCCTATCCCAGACCTAAGCCCAAAATGATATACCTACCCTATTCCATGGCCAGACCTAAGGAGCTCAAAAACCAAGGCACATACCCGTATAACATATATAGGGGAGTACCCCCCCCCCCATTATTTGTATAATCAATCAAATTGATGCTTTTCTTGTTCTTACCACTGATGTGTGGCTCAACATAGTCTGCCTGAAGATCTGCTTCGAAATTGTCTTCGTCACAGCTGCTGCTTGATGTTGTATCACTTGATAAATCTACAAGACGGAAAGTAACGCGACAACTGAAAAACTGGCTGTAATAGTAGGGTGGTCATAATAACGGCGTGGCCGTACGGCGGGAATCCACAAATACCCTATTACTGATGATAATGAAAATAAATCCTGAAAAATAAAGTAACTTAAAAAAATAAAATGCTTACAACAAAATATAAGCTTAACTTAAAAATAAGCTTTTAAAAACGTACCATCGATATTTGCATAACATGCCTGATCATCCTGACTATTATCCGAAGTATCCGTATCCAAAGACAAATGTTCACTTTCGATACAATCCTTATCACAAAGACTTTCAACAGAGGAAGAGCTAGTGTCACTAGCTAATACATTTTGAGTTGCAGCAGATGCCGTAGATTCAGAGATACCGTCGCCGTCGGGCGTGTACAAGCTGCAATGTGCCGATTCATCTTGAGGAATCTTGCTTTTCTTTCTGCTTTTTACCCAAAAACCAGATGTAGATATGTGTCTTTGTCTCGTAGATTGTGTTTGAAAAGAAGTTCCTTTACAATGAAGGCATTGACATGGGACTAGTTTTCCTCTTTTCCCCATCGTATCCCGACATCGTACCGTATCTTCATTGATTGGGCTTCCTGTGGAAAGGTCCATTTCTATTGACCAATCAAATCCATCTATTCCCACGGTTATTCCCCTATTCTTTTCTTTTTAGCCAATCACTGTGTACTGTTCCCATGCTGTTTTCCCGCTCATTTCAGAACTACAGGCGAACTAACTCTCCAACGGACCGAGGTGTATCTGAAGTTTGAAGTGGTTTGTTTTACTGTCCTTGTTTCAATGTGTGCTAGCAATTATAATCAATTCAAAGCTCGAATGCTTGCTCTTCTCGATGATGATGAATATGTTAATAAGTTAAAAAGGAAAATTTTAGCAGAGAACGATGAAAGTACGCAACGTCCAAAGCAGAAAGTTTCAAAGGTAATCACACAGCAAATGTTTCAATACAAGATCTCAGTGTAGTAAGCTTATTCAATTTCTGCATTTACTCTTATTTCAGCAAACAATCCAAGACGTTTTTGAGGTTCATTTCCAAGAACACATAGATTTTAATCTGAAATGGGAGGACTTGAATAAAGACTTGATCGATGAAATGGTTGAAAAAGCATTGATTCTAGAGAGAGAAGACGGGAAAACAGGTATAGACACCATTAATACTTGTAATGATCTTATAATGTAATGATTCTCTCTTGAAGTATACCTCAATATTTTTTTTAACTGCATATCAACACAAACAATATTATAAATCTATATCTCCAGTTCATGCCACCACTGTCATTCAAAAGATAAGAGAAGGCTATAATTCTAGAAGAAGAACTTATGTATCGAATTCATCAAAACAACACAGGCAGTCAACAAGAGTTAAAAACAGAAAGAGCTATTTGACATACGTAAGTAACTGTAAATGGGTTCCTTATATTAAATTCTCATCAGTACTGTCTCTTTCGTAATTACTTGACTGTGTGGCGCGCCAACTTGTTTTGATTACATTGAAAATTGGGGGACACTGTACTCTCACACACACTACCACTACATGAATTATGAACTTCTCGTAGTTTCTTTTCTTGCTATTTTCGCGGATCTTTGTTGTTCTACTTTTTCTTTTGTCAATTCAAGGTATCTTTATTTTGTATGGGAGGTTTTTGTCTGTTTTCGGCATTACTTTCACATGTAGCCTTGGCGCCAAGCTTTCTAGTGTTTGCCATTCAGTAAGGTTTGTTCAATGAACGTGCAGAATTTGCACTAGTATCAAGCCTTCGCTCTTTAGAATTTTGAGGCTGCGGTGAATCTGACGAACTCACACAACTCGTAGAATTACTTGAGCTCGTAGTTACCGGTGAGCCTATAAAAGGTCCTGCTTGAACTTTATTCTTTTTAAAAACTCTCTATCGGTAACAGCCACTGCACACTGCCATACCTCAGAAAACGCTCGATCATCGTAACCGTTGAGGTTGATCCAATATTCTCGTCGTCATCCAGGTAGCGAATTCGTATTGAGTGAATATTTAAAAACTTTAGACTTGTACATCTTTCGGTGATATCCGCAACTAGAGATGGGAAGAACTCCGAACTCTCTCAGCAGGAATTATAAAAGTGATCCACTTTTGATCCTCCTTTCTTGTACACCCTGTATATTCGACAAGTTTTACATGTAAATTGGTACTCCATGGTCAACTCGTTCAACAATACACATAATCTCAACAAGTTTGCGCGCCTGTGAACTCCAACAAGTTCGTGCCGAAAGAACGTACTTGTCACCTGTCAAAACAATGTTTTAGGGCGTGGGATTTGATGACTTCAAACGTGACTCGGCGAGCGGCGCGCTCAACTGGAAATAGCAGTATTTGAGCTAAAAACCAACCAGTACGTACTGGTATAACCGGTATATTTTAGACAAAGTTGTGACTGAAACCTTTCCTAAGATTTAATTTTAAGATGAGCACAATTTTTTTCAGTTTAGCATGCATGCAGTTTCATGTTGTTATCGATGTGAAATCAGATTATCATCTCTTACATGTAATTAGGCTAAAAAATAAATTATCTGTCAGTGCTGAATGCCATTATTATTTGTAACAATAAAAGGTTAACAACAGACCCGCCATTCTTAGATTAATGCACCATGCCAGTCGACTGAAATCCCCCCCACCCCGGGCATAGTGGGCTCATTGCGGGGATATTCACTTCAAATTCGCCATTTTTCATTCCCCCAGGTTGGGTCAACGCTCATAGTCACCTCCCAGCTCCTACCAGTGTAACCAACTCCGTTTGGGCGTCACCGTAGCCTCCCGAGAATCAAGCCTTCCCCAAAAGTGAATAAACACACACGTGAACAGAAAAGGATTTATTACTATATACAACGAGTTATTACTATATACGACTAAAGTTATACTATAAATACGAAACAGTGCAAAATGGAAAAACGAAACGAAACAACTAAATGACTTGGTAATCTTACTTATGGTAACGCTTGAAAAATCTTGGTTTACTATTTACTATATCTAAATATGCTTGAGTTCAATGTTCAAATTCGTCTTGTATTAATTTCTGTTTGCCTTGAGTATTGTACTTAGCTTGAATGTTCTTATGTTGTCTGTATCTGTCACTTTGCCGTCCCACTCCTTCGGTATCTTATAGTTCTGTAAACGTTTATCTTGTCTCTACAATACAATGTTTCTTCTTGCGTCTAAGTAAACTTTGTATCTTGACTCGAGTATTGTAATGTTCAGTTTACCTTTCTTCCTTACTTCTCCCTTCTTGTTCTCTGGACTCTTCTTTACTGTTAGGTTTAACCACGTCTGGTTTGGCTTTCGCAGTATTGGGGCCAGTCAATGCTCTGCTTGTGGATGGGTTCAAACGGAGTTGAGAGCAGTTGAGCTGTCTGTCTTGTCCTCTTTAAGTTCGCTTTAAGGAGTGCCGTATTCTGTTCTGTACTGTTTTATATGTGAAGGCTGTGACAATACGATGATGTAACCAAACAATACAATGATGTAACTATACAAACAATGATATAACATTAAACATTCTTTACATAAATTATATACAACTAGATTAATTAAATATTCTCTAAGGAGTAATTACTAAAGAAAAGTAAACAAGCGTGTAACTTATTCCTAATTTCGTGACAACCAGGTCGGGGGATTCACTTTCCCGGCTCATGCTAATTTTTGCATAATTAATTACCATGACTCGATTCCACCGATCGTCTCGTTCAACCTTCAAGCGGTCGTTCGTCGATATTATCAAGCTTAATCCTGCGGACCTGATTTCATCTCATATATTATATTCGTTGATCCTTTTATAATATTTTAATATAGATGTAGTTTGTACAGTACTGACTTTCCAAAGTTTATAATCTTATAAGCTTAAATAAAATCTGTGTGAAATATTATTTAAGTTTTTAATGAATGTCTCGAGTAATTTTGTCAAGCCGACAGAAAACTATCGCAAAAGTCGCTAAAAAAAGTACACAGCACTGCTACAAAACACATTATGCCAATACAGGGAATTGAAAAAAAATTCATAAGTTTTTTTTTCTGTGGGCGGGGGTCTTCACATCATTTTGATGACCCAGGGTGTGGGAGCTTCACTGTTTTTCATGGGCATGTTGGGCGAATGTCCGGGGGGGGGGGGGGGGGGGGGGGTTGGCGATTGACTGGTGCATAAGGCCCGTCCACACTAATCCGTTTATGTCAGCTGTTTTTAATTTTAATTTTAATTCCTTTCAGCAAAAGAGAAATGGATCATTAAGAAATGCCATTGAAGAAGGGATAATCGACCCCAATGACAAAGCTTCTTGCAGTGAGTATAGGAAAATAATCTCCCCGTACAAGGGGGCTCTGCAAGTAGACCATAGCTCTGACGAAGAGATACAAGAGGGGAAAAAAGAACATAGAAAAGTGATACTCGAGAAGGCGAGAGAGGCAAAGAAAAACAGAGAAGAGCTGAAACGCCAATTTTTACTATCTAAACAAAATGAATACCACCAATTTTGTATGGACCAACATCAAGCGCCCCTCAATAGTGATCATGATAGTGATGAAACAAATGATTGTTTTCCTCCAACACCAACCAGAGTGGTCGTTAATAGAAGCTTAATGTTGTGAGAGTATGTTTTTTTAAAATTCTAGTAAGATGATCACCCTGGGTTGGGGGGGGGGGGGGGGGGGGGGGGGGGGGGTAGGTGTACTCCCTTTGTCCAAGTGGTAGGGGTGATCGGCAGTCCTTTTAGGGTTGAAAATATTCACTGTATGGACCTTTTAGGGGTTCCAACTCAAAATCAGTTACTTAATTAGCTTCTTCGTACTTAATTTCGCGATGTTGTTCAGACAACATTTCGCGAGGCTTTATTTTCGCAATTTCGATAAGAGAAAATTAAAAAAGAGCAATAAATTTCACGAAAGCGGTGTCAACAACATTTATTTTTTTCTAAAAAACCAAACTTATTTCTATACAAACAGGAACAAGATGACAGTCAACTAGACTAACTAGATGTTATAAACTTGTAGCTAAAACAGACAAAAAAGTTTACATTATACGGTTGCTCAGTTGCAAATGGTAGTATTGTGGTGATGTTGAATAATTAAGTCGTTTTAAAAACCAATTTCGTATTAGTTCATGTTGATTAAATGGTTTCAATATGTATTTTTTCTCTGGGTATTATATTTCACGTGTTTAAAGTCTGCGAGCCTTTTCTTCCGCGAGGCTTTAATATCGCGAACTTAAAGCCTCGCGAAATTAAGTACGAATAAGGTATGTAACATGACTCCTTACCTTTTTTCAAAACCAACCGCCAATCACCCCTACCACTTGTACAAACGGAGTAACCTCCACCCCCCTCTCCACTTTTAAAAATAAAAATGTTTACTATTAGAGTATATACAAGAGGATGTACAAGAAGGAGTACTAAGATTATAGCATGTTATGGGTTCATGCAGTTTGTCCAAACCACATGTTGTTTCTATTTATGCCTTGATAATACCATTATAGTTTCCAAACCCTACAATACCGGTATGTATTTTTTGATATTAAAAGAAAAAAAATGGTTTACAAAAACTGGATTTCCAACGCTTTACCTTCATTTTCTTTGATTTGTTGTGCTAGTAAGAAAAAAATGTATATTCCCGTTTTCTTTTTTGACAAAAGCAAAAAAATAAAAATAGACCAAATGCAATAATGGTGGAATAATTTGCATAAACTGAGAAAATATATGAATTTAATAAATATAATATCATTTTTTGCAAGACCATGTACATAGTCTAGTAATATATCAAAAGCCCATCAATTTAAATAAAACCATCGTAAAGTTATAACCATTTGAATTCTAGCAAATGCATGGAAACGAGGCTAGTCAGTCTAAAACAAATCTGTGATTTTGATTCCCTATAACTTTTTACATTTTTGTAGAATCACTCTAAGATTTTGTAGTTTTGTTAGTGGTATTATACTCTTTGAAATGATGGCTGTATAATATCACGAACTACACAAATAAATGAGATTTACTGATTCCGCCATTATTGCATTCGGTCTATACAGTTGGCTTTTGACTGGCACAACAAATTAAGAAAAGGTGATGTGTTGAAATGTATTTTTTTAGATCTTTTTTTTTCTTTTAATATCAAAATATACAAATTGTAGGGTTTGAATTTATGATAATGGTATTTTGGGATTACTGTGTCAAGGCATAAATGAAATATTTGCTCGCGAATAGGATTTTTATGTTTTTTCTCTATTGGGGTCAAGTACAAGGCTATTAAGACTACCCCCTCTGGGAATCTAACACACGTGAGTGAGTGTAGACTGAAGCGTGCATATTCACGTCAGATACTCACCGAGTCAAAAAATAAATAAATAAAAATAACATGTGGTTTGGACAAACCATGCATGAACCATATGAAGCAAGTCCATTGATTTTTCTAAGATGATAAACTTTAAATAAAATGTTTACTTTTATTAATAAATGGATTTTGATAGTTATTCATGGTTTCTAGCTTCTATGCACCGTACAATAAAAAATGATTTGGAGTATTCAATGCTTTGCACAATACAACAGTTGGATTGTATTGATGTGTCCAATATACTGCACAATGCAACAGTTGGATTGTATTGATGTGCCCAATACACTACACAATGCAACAGTTGGATTGTATTGATGTGTCCAATATACTACACAATTCACTGTTGGATTGTATTGATGTGCCCAATGTACTGCACAATACAACAGTTGTATTGTATTGATGTGCCCAATACACTGCACAATGCAACAGTTGGATTGTATTGATGTGCCCAATACACTGCACAATGCAACAGTTGGATTGTATTGATGTGCCCAATACACTGCACAATGCAACAGTTGGATTGTATTGATGTGCCCAATACACTGCACAATGCAACAGTTGGATTGTATTGATGTGCCCAATACACTACACAATGCAACAGTTGGATTGTATTGATGTGCCCAATACACTACACAATGCAACAGTTGGATTGTATTGATGTGCCCAATACACTGCACAATGCAACAGTTGGATTGTATTGATGTGCCCAATACACTGCACAATGCAACAGTTGGATTGTATTGATGTGCCCAATACACTACACAATGCAACATTTGGATTGTATTGATGTGCCCAATACACTGTACAATGCAACAGTTGGATTGTATTGATGTGCCCAATACACTACACAATGCAACAGTTGGATTGTATTGATGTGCCCAATACACTACACAATGCAACAGTTGGATTGTATTGATGTGTCCAATACACTACACAATGCAACAGTTGGATTGTATTGATGTGCCCAATATACTGCACAATGCAACAGTTGGATTGTATTGATGTGCCCAATACACTGCACAATGCAACAGTTGGATTCTATTGATGTGTCCAATACACTACACAATGCAACAGTTGGATTGTATTGATGTGCCCAATACACTGCACAATTCACTGTTGGATTGTATTGATGTGCCCAATACACTACACAATGCAACAGTTGGATTGTATTGATGTGCCCAATACACTACACAATGCAACAGTTGGATTGTATTGATGTGTCCAATACACTACACAATGCAACAGTTGGATTGTATTGATGTGCCCAATATACTGCACAATGCAACAGTTGTATTGTATTGATGTGCCCAATACACTACACAATGCAACAGTTGGATTGTATTGATGTGTCCACTACACAATGCAACAGTTGGATTGTATTGATGTGCCCAATACACTACACAATGCAACAGTTGGATTGTATTGATGTGCCCAATACACTACACAATGCAACAGTTGGATTGTATTGATGTGCCCAATACAATACACAATGCAACAGTTGGATTGTATTGATGTGCCCAATACACTGCACAATGCAACAGTTGGATTGTATTGATGTGCCCAATACACTGCACAATGCAACAGTTGGATTGTATTGATGTGCCCAATATACTGCACAATGCAACAGTTGTATTGTATTGATGTGTCCAATACACTACACAATGCAACAGTTGGATTGTATTGATGTGCCCAATAAACTGCACAATGCAACAGTTGGATTGTATTGATGTGCCCAATATACTGCACAATGCAACAGTTGGATTGTATTGATGTGCCCAATACACTGCACAATGCAACAGTTGGATTGTATTGATGTGCCCAATACACTGCACAATGCAACAGTTGGATTGTATTGATGTGCCCAATACACTGCACAATGCAACAGTTGTATTGTATTGATGTGCCCAATACACTGCACAATGCAACAGTTGGATTGTATTGATGTGCCCAATACACTACACAATGCAACAGTTGGATTGTATTGATGTGCCCAATACACTACACAATGCAACAGTTGGATTGTATTGATGTGCCCAATACACTGCACAATGCAACAGTTGGATTGTATTGATGTGCCCAATACACTGCACAATGCAACAGTTGGATTGTATTGATGTGCCCAATACACTGCACAATGCAACAGTTGGATTGTATTGATGTGCCCAATACACTGCACAATGCAACAGTTGGATTGTATTGATGTGCCCAATACACTGCACAATGCAACAGTTGGATTGTATTGATGTGCCCAATACACTACACAATGCAACAGTTGGATTGTATTGATGTGCCCAATACACTACACAATGCAACAGTTGGATTGTATTGATGTGTCCAATACACTACACAATGCAACAGTTGGATTGTATTGATGTGCCCAATACACTGCACAATGCAAATGTTGGATTGTATTGATGTGTCCACTACACTGCACAATGCAACAGTTGGATTGTATTGATGTGTCCAATATACTACACAATTCACTGTTGGATTGTATTGATGTGCCCAATACACTACACAATGCAACAGTTGGATTGTATTGATGTGCCCAATACACTACACAATGCAACAGTTGTATTGTATTGATGTGTCCAATACACTACACAATGCAACAGTTGGATTGTATTGATGTGCCCAATATACTGCACAATGCAACAGTTGGATTGTATTGATGTGCCCAATACACTACACAATGCAACAGTTGTATTGTATTGATGTGTCCACTACACAATGCAACAGTTGTATTGTATTGATGTGCCCAATACACTACACAATGCAACAGTTGGATTGTATTGATGTGCCCAATACACTACACAATGCAACAGTTGGATTGTATTGATGTGCCCAATACAATACACAATGCAACAGTTGGATTGTATTGATGTGCCCAATACACTGCACAATGCAACAGTTGGATTGTATTGATGTGTCCAATACACTACACAATGCAACAGTTGGATTGTATTGATGTGCCTAATACACTGCACAATGCAACAGTTGGATTGTATTGATGTGTCCAATATACTACACAATTCACTGTTGGATTGTATTGATGTGCCCAATACACTACACAATGCAACAGTTGGATTGTATTGATGTGCCCAATACACTACACAATGCAACAGTTGTATTGTATTGATGTGTCCAATACACTACACAATGCAACAGTTGGATTGTATTGATGTGCCCAATATACTGCACAATGCAACAGTTGGATTGTATTGATGTGCCCAATACACTACACAATGCAACAGTTGTATTGTATTGATGTGTCCACTACACAATGCAACAGTTGGATTGTATTGATGTGCCCAATACACTACACAATGCAACAGTTGGATTGTATTGATGTGCCCAATACACTACACAATGCAACAGTTGGATTGTATTGATGTGCCCAATACAATACACAATGCAACAGTTGGATTGTATTGATGTGCCCAATACACTGCACAATGCAACAGTTGGATTGTATTGATGTGCCCAATACACTACACAATGCAACAGTTGGATTGTATTGATGTGTCCAATATACTGCACAATGCAACAGTTGGATTGTATTGATGTGTCCAATACACTACACAATGCAACAGTTGGATTGTATTGATGTGCCCAATACACTGCACAATGCAACAGTTGGATTGTATTGATGTGTCCAATACACTGCACAATGCAACAGTTGGATTGTATTGATGTGTCCAATACACTACACAATGCAACAGTTGGATTGTATTGATGTGCCCAATACATTGCACAATGCAACAGTTGGATTGAGTAGACTTATGAAATGTGTGTTGATACTATGTGGGATTACTTATACAATCCTCTATACAATACCACTGTGGTATTGTATAGCAGTATCTAACCCCGTTATCAATGTCATGTAGGATTAAATAGTTGTACCCAACTATGCAATCCCACATAACTTTGTATAGACTTGAGCAATACACTGATCAATCACTGCCAGTATTGTATAGATGCTTTTCCTGTGTGTAGTAAGTAAGCTAATAAAGCCTGACTAGTGTCACGATTAGCTGGAACATTGGAATGTTCCGATCGGAATGACGGGGATTATAATGCTCGTCGGTCCGCTCGTGGTACCTTTTAGTTTTTTTTTTATAGTAAATAAGATACCCGAGATACGAATTACAGCAACAACAACTTTAATCATCTTCAGGATTTATCTCATTTCACTTAACACCATCGTTACTTAGCTGGTACCTTTTAGGGGTAAAAATCTTATGTTTCCACTCCCACCAGGATAACACTCAGCCTGGCCATACCAATCGATAAAAATCGATCATCGGAAAGTAATCGAATTCATCGATATTAATCGATATTAATCATTTGATTAGTATTGATTGATATCGTTAATCGATGATAATCGATACTCACAACCCAAGTGTCCTTGATTATATCGATTATTATCGTTTCATATCAAATATCATCAATTCCAAAAATTCACCACAGCGAATATGTTACGTGATCTAAATAATTTGCCGAAGCACAATCACCAACTGTAGCGAACAACAGTTCAACAGTTCAGAACAACTGTAGCGTCAGTTCATCTACCGCACTATCAACACATCTTTACCATGTCTGAAGGATTTCTGAGCATCGTTGAAAATCGATGAAAAACGATAGAAATCGATGATAATCGATACTCACACAATTTTACGTGATCGATTTTTATCGATTTCCAATATTAATCGATTGATTGGTATCGATTATTATCGATTGTTATTGATTTTTATCGATTATCGGAATTATTGATTGGTATGGCCAGGCACTCAGGTACCATTTAATATCAAAATTTCCGACGAGCGTCCCCATCATTCTATATATAGGTCAGTGCCATGTATATAAATCGATGACAATTACTGTGCTGTTAAATCACCGCTCAATGAACCCTATAGACGGATATTTTGTTGATTTCCTCGCCCAGTGCCAATGCATGGACCAGGATTTCAATTGACTGATGCATTATTATAAATTTAAAATATTATTGAACAGATAATGGGGATGTAATGAAGAGGAAGAGAAAGCCCTCCAAGAAAGTTCTGGTGTCAAGTCCAAGTAATAATTAATTTATTATTTACTTGTTTTACGAACATATAAATGGAAACTAGCAAGTAATAAAACTAGTATCAAACTGTAAAAAAAACATTACTTAAACTTTACTGACGTTTCAACTCTAAACATTAGTAAAGTTATTAAAGAACCGGTACAGAGTGTTTCATACATGTACATGAAATTTAACAGAATCCAGATTTTAAATTGATGTATTTTAAATTTCAGACACTGATGAAGTTCTTGATGATTTTGAGGTAAATATTGAACAGCATGAAAAGAAAAAGAAAGTTGAGAAATATACAGTGTTCATTTTTATTATAAAATGGGCTCTTTTCTTCATCGTTGTTAAGGCCACATTAACCTGCATTCCTCTCATGCGAAAAACACTGCTGGACAGCTCAATAACTCTACCACTTTACAAACAAGCCGGTTACAAACAAGCCATTAATGTATTGATTCTCTTACTATTACCCTAAGGATGTATCAAAGAATGATAAGCATTTAGGAGCCAAAGAATCAGAGGTTAGAAGTATTTTCAGTTTAGTTTATTAATTAGTTTCAGTTGTTGTTATTGTATTAACATTGTAATTCCACTTCTATTAATAGTTACAACGTGCTGTCCAGATAGAACGCATTAACAGCATTGTTGGGAGCAAAAAAAGATTGGTTATGGACCAAAAGACCACCCATCACATCTCTTTCACCTATTTTTTCATCACAAGCACAGTTACACAACAATTCCATCATGTCTCTTTCAGATCTTTTTTCATCACCAACATTCCCACACACCACCACTCAACAACATCATCCACTAAGTTCCACCAGTTCTCCCCACACACCACAAAGAAACACTTCCACCTTCAGTTATATATCCAACACCCCTTCACCCCTACACTTGCACAATTTTGACGAAACACCATTACCACAACTTCCTGTAAATTATCCATCCATGGCCAAATCATCACCCCATTTCACAACAATGGTGCAAGGTCCACCATCACCACCACAGCCATTACGAAATGTAAGCAAGCCCAATGAATCCGATTGGAATTTGTTCCAATTGACGATGACGACAATGACCGAACGGATGAAAGGGGACATCGAAGACCTAAAGGAAGAGGTGAAAGCTCTAAAAAGGAGCCTAAAAGAAAAGAAGGTATAGTCTACATTGTATATATTTTGTTACAAAGTTAACAAATTGCAGATGGTTTTTTCATTGGCGTCATAAATTATGTTCAAAACTCAAGGGGAATCACAAGCACAGCGAGTGATTTCACTGTCAAAGCGGTAAAATCGATCCAACACCGATTTTTGCGTGTGCTGGCTCCATGTGCGAACGATCACGCAATCAGTGTGTGTCTGTCCTCTTAAGAGCGACTGTCCACTGACATCAAGCAAACAGTGGCAACAGTCTAAATATCGATGTCCTTTATTTTTCTCTCAGAGGTAGGCCATAGTAAGTAAGTAATCGTGGCGGGGTTTGTTTCGTTAGAATTATTTTTTATCTCGAGAAAATTAAAAATACCCGCTACGACCGTCTGATACCGGAAGTGGCCAAAATTTCACTTGATTTTATGCGATTTTAAACAACGTCTCATGGTAAAACTGAAATGAATAGAGCATTTTTGTATTCTAAAACTCATTTATCATCTATTCAACAGCAGCCATAGTCTAATAGTATGATCATGGGTTCATCCTGAAAATTTCTGAAGCCTAGTAAAGAAAGCTATAATTTGCATATTCAAAAATCTTAATTTAGAACAACATTTCAAAACCAAAAAATCGTATGCAATATAATTCAGAATTACTCGATATTTTCTGTCCGTGTTGTACTAAGATAGGTCTACAAAATATAGAGAATTCAGCTTGGGTTTTAGTCTTATCCCGCGAGTATAGCGATCCAAATTTGATGAAAACACAATGCGAGTTAATTAACATAATAGCGTTACAAGCGTGACAGTCACACCAAATCTCGAGTAAAACTTAATCAAAACTAGCTTATTTGGAAACTCTGAAAGTCTGACTGAGGTTACAAGTTCAATCTCTGACTGTATTTTTAATATCTAAATCTTTAACTGTTTTTTTGAAAGCAGTTCCAAGTCACTACCGTATGTGCATATCATTCATCAACTAGTTCTTTGAATAGTGATGAATCGTGATGATGAACTCTTATTCTTTTGATTTTCATTTTACTGATATGAGAACAAATGCACAAAGATGCAGTTCTTTGTTCTTTATTTGATTTGATTTAGTAGTATTTTCGGCTATTCGACTGGTGACCACAAGAAGCCCACTTGCCAGAATGTCAGGCGGCCAGTCAACATATAATGTATGTACTGTAGTTACAAGCTATGAAAAATCAAGGGCGTATACATGGGAGGTGACCAGGGGGTCAGAACACCACCCCCTCCATTCATTCCTTTGACTTTTTGTCAGCATGCACAGAAAACAGGACAGGATCTCAACTATTTCACCTTGTCCCACATATCATGGTTCACCGCCGGTACGAGAACTAGTTTGCAGCAAACTTAAATTTTGGGAAAGCGACTTACCAACTCTTACTCAAAAACACGTTATTATACCGACACTTATCGAACAGTGTTAAACATGATGTCACTCAAAGCTGACTTACCCCCACTCGCAGGGTAACGCTGACTTGGATCCTCCCTTCAAAATTAAAATTCCTTTTTCCGCCCTTGAAAATAGACCAAAAAGGGAACTGATAAAGTTAATTGAAACCAGGTGGCCCATTTTATATTCAAATGAGATATTTTCACACGGGAAAAAATAAGACGCGTTATCAAGTATGTTAATAGTGCAAAATGTGATTGTGTAAGCATGGAGATGAATTGCTCTTTCAAAAGCATCGTCGGTGGGTGTTGTGCTCACGACCAGAAAGACAGAAACCAAAAGAAAGTTGTAGTAGTCCCTTTGGTGTCATGCAGAAAGAGTGTGTCTGCACACACACAAGCCCTCCGTTTCCGTGGAATTGAGTCAGAAGTAGATCTGATATTAGCTCGAGCTTCAATATTCTCAACACCGCAGAATATTTCAGAGCTAACAATATGTCCAGCACACCGATCATCGTTAGGAATCAGTTGGCGCAGAGGTGCAGAGCGATGCAGAGTCCCGAAGGAATTGTCTGAGCATGGTAAAAGAGGAAAGTGGCCAAGAGCAGAGCGAGGAATGAGTAAAGATTTTTCCAAAACTATTCTCCAATCAACCGGTGTTTTCGTTCCTGTTGGTTCGGGTAAGTATTATTCTTGAAAATCTGCCACAGATTGGAAACAATTCAGTGTTGAAGGCATATATTAAAAGTATTAAAATTTTCACGTAACTTAAAGCAAATATAGTGTTATCGAAGATCTTAGACTGAAATAGACAATCAGTAAACTGCCAGCTAATTAGCAGCGCCGTATCGTCTGTAATGTTGTCTTCACATTGTTTGGTCTTGTAGTTCTTTATATTCAGTTAAGGAGTGGGTGTGGTTGATTTAGGGGGCAGGGGGTAATTTGACAGGCTTATTCGATATACACAGGCAAAGTTTAAAACGTTTCTGATTGCATTTTTAAATACTATTTTCATTGATGTGTTTCATTTTTACAGGTATCTGCCGCAATTGTAGAGTAGTCTTCTCATCGAACGAAAATGAACATCTTATCTTTGGTATACAATTTCATAGTTTAAACGTTTATATAAACTTCGTTTTCACCTGCGTAACGGCCGTAGAAGATGGAAGTTAGTGGAGGAAGAAAGGAAAGGATGGAATTATATTTTTTCCCATTTGAGCCATTACGCAGGTTTACTTCTTTTAACAATATACGTTGACGGCATGCAATGTTTTTTGCCTAAACGTCCTTATGATGAGCTCATTCTAAATCTCTAATTAAGCATATACTATCTAATAATTGATGTTAAAAGAGGAAAAAAGTTACGTTTAAGATCTAAATTCAATATTTTTTTATATTACGACTGCAGAGTGACAATGAAGAATATACTCAAGCGCATCACAGTACTCCATTACCAGTTTCGAGCCATGCACAATCTGAGAATCTTAACCCCACAACACCCGGGGGAAGCTTTTATCAGTTACCATCTGAAGATTTTGAAGAGTCAACAGTAGAAACCAGGACACCTCAATTACAAGAACTGAATGAGTTTCTTCATTCCAGAGATATTAGTCCTGTCAGATTCAGAATGAATACTCCCTGGGAAAATGCGAGTGATAGAACCAAGCGTTACTACACGCGTAAAGCTAGACAAAGTGTCACCGCAGTCATTGATGAAATCGCACCATGTGCTGTTGGCCCTATTTGGAAGTCACTCTCTTCATCAAATGCCATGCGTGAACAATATTCAATAAGTGGAGATGAAAATGATGAAGACCTGGATTCGGTATTGTTAGATGGACTTGCAGAGTGTTATAATGTTGCAGGTAGCTGGGACTCTCGCCGTCAAATACTTTCCATCATGGCCGATAAAGTAAACTTCAACACCCTGAAGCAGTGGATTCCAAATCTCACTAGATACCGCTACACCGAGGCAAAACGTCACTGTCTTTTGCATGGTAGAGGTCAACAGCCATCTGTACCACGACAACCAAGAATGTCAGTGTCGACGGGGAAGATTGATCACTTTATTGTGTTCATTACCAGTCCACACATAATACAAGACCTTCCTTTTGGAGGCAAAACCATAAAATTGTCGACAAATGAGCAGGTTAGAGTTCCAAATGTCATTCGACTGATCATTCCTGAACGTATTGTACAACAGTATCAGTTATATTGTCAAGAGTCAAGCTTCACTCCCTTAAGTCGAAGTACTTTACTTCGTATTCTACGAGTCTGCGCGGCCTCTGTTAGAAAATCACTTCAAGGCTTGGACTATATCAGTTCAACTGGAGCACAAGCATTTGAGGATTTGTGTGGTGTAGTAGAAAAACTAGGCGACATTGGCCAAGGTGTGGTTTGGGCAAAACGTCAGCAGGATAATCTTAAAACATCCAAACGTTACCTGAAATCTGACTACAAGGTAATTTAGCAATTAAATGTAAACGTATACATGTAAGGTATAAGCTGAGCTATTGCAAATTGATACGTTTTATGGCAGTAATCATGAAATTGTATTAATTTCGTTTAAGGTCCATGTATCCGAGAGTTCCACCACTGCCGATCACTGCAGGTCTTATGCATTGAGTGACCCCAAAGATAGTCATTTCCAGTCGGTCTGTGACCACGAACACCACGCTAACTGTGACCGCTGCAATTTGCTAACCAATACAATGGATAACGTAGAGAAGGAATTGGCAGAACAGGCTGATAATCTATCTGAAGAATTGAAAGAAGAACTGACTTTTAGAATCAGGCAAGCAAAGTTGAACATTGTTGCATGGAAATCACACTTATTGCGATCCGTTAATCAAGATGACGCCAGATTGGAAATCCTTGACAAACTCGACAAAACATCATTATTTCTAGTCCAAGACTGGGCTATGAAATACCTACCAAGAAAGTTCAGGGAAAGCCAAACGGATTGGTTCGGGAAACGGGGCATTTCCTGGCACGTAACGGTAGCAACCAGAAGAGGAGAAGATGGTAAACTACAAATGCTAACATTTGTACATGTATTCAAGGCATGCAAACAAGATAGTTTTACAGTATTAGCAGTCATGGCAGATGTTATCGAGCAATTGAAGATCATCATGCCTCAGCTACGCTCAGTGTTCTATCGACAAGACAACGCTGGCTGCTACCATGGAGCAGCCACCATCTTATGTGCACATGTGTTGGGCCAACGTCATGGAGTGACTATCAAGCGCTTGGACTTCTCGGACCCGCAAGGGGGGAAAGGAGCCTGTGACCGGAAAGCGGCTACCATCAAGTCCCACATGAGAATATTCCTTAATGCCGGTAACGATATTGAAAGTCCAGAGCAAATGATACAAGCTATTCTATCTTCCGGGGAAATTCCTGCATTACATCTTACCCTATCTGGGCCACCCAAAGTCCTTCAATTACCAACCTTTAAACTGGAGGGGGTTAGCTTCATGTCTAATGTAGAATATACAAAGGATAAAATTCGCGTGTGGAAGGCATACGACATTGGTCCAGGTAAGCTTATCAGACAAGAGAGGAACAGCACAAGCCCAACGAGTCTGATTTTCCCAGCATTACAGTTATTACTAGAAACAATGCGGATTTCGCTGCGGTGAAGTCTAGGCGTGGACATTCTTCCCAAACAGTTGACGTAGAACAGTCAGACGAAGAACCTAGTACATCATCAGAAGCAGACACCTCCATCAACGCACTATTCTCTTGTCCAGAGGAAGGATGCGCAAAGACCTTTCTGAGACATTGTGCCCTGGAGAGACACCTAGACTGTGGCAAGCACCAGCGTGTTGTTGAGCAAGAGACCCTGTTAGACAAAGCTATCATTGGCTATGCAGAAAAGCTAGAAACGCAGTTTGAAGCAATTCCAGAGATAGAGGCAACCGAAGAGTCTGATCAACATTTCCAATCAAAACAAAATGTTGCGCAGCTACCTCTGGGTTGGGCTTTGAAGTCATCCTTACAACGTAGAACAAGGTTTTCTGAAGCTCAAAAAAATTACCTTTACAAGAAGTTCCAGCTGGGGGAAACAACTGGACATAAAGCTGACTCCACGTCAGTTGCCAGAAGCATGATGATTGCAAAAGATATCCATGGTAACCTTTTATTCACCAGTAACGAGTTCTTGACGAGTCATCAAATTTCAAGCTATTTCTCACGTCTTGCTTCAAAAAAGAGTATTCCTGATGAGAACATTGGATCTGATGACGAACTTGAAAGTGCCACACAGGAGGCAGGAATACAGGAATTGATGGTTGAAGTTCAACGCGAATTAGCTTTAGAGCATCCCATATTATACGATGTATACAATATCTGCGATTTGGTCAAGCAATCAAAATTGTCAAAGCTTGCGATACCAATGCTACAGAACATCTGCCACCATCTCGAAATCGACACTGATGATATCAAGGTCAGACGTAAGATACCTTATATAGAAAAAATTGAGTTGCTCTCCAAATGTTGTGTCTGCCAACAATAATATCCAGCTCTGATGAATCAACAAGTGATCGATAATAAATGTCTCCAAGATCATCGAGCTTGCTTTTTTGGATATATTAATGATAATGAAATTGTCAATTGCGAACACAATCGAATCGAATGTCGAATCGATTAGAAACTACAGTACACTGAAAGACGGAAAACGGAAACTAATAACTTACATATGTAGTGTCTAGCTAGTAGGAAGTTATTACTTGATACATTGTCCAGTTATAGGGTTACGCTTAAAAACGAAGAAAACATAACTGTTTGATGACACAGTGCACAATCACTAACAGCGTCCGTTATTTTGGTCACGTGCAAAGCCACAAGTAACAATAACAATAGTGGTTGATCATCCTTACAGCAAAACCGATTTTTTTTTTTTGCAGTTATGTTATACCTTATCAATTCGATGATATAACGGCAGTAGATTATGCAAACAAAACTATATTGCAATAACTGTGTAAACAATTATCAACAATAATGGGAAATGGGGTATTTTCCCATTTATTTATTTTCTCCATTATTTGCATGGTTACATGAAATATTATTTGCCGGTATTGGTCATTAGTAAGAAGTCAATTTTATGAACACTCTACAATTGTTTATAATTATATGCAGAGCAACAAGAAATTCAAAGACTGATTTATACATATAGATATATCGCAAAACAATCAATAAGTGGGCTTCCTGTGGTCACCAGTCGAATAGCCGAAAATACTACTAAATCAAATAAAGAACAAAGAACTGCATCTTTGTGCATTTGTTCTCATATCAGTAAAATGAAAATCAAAAGAATAAGAGTTCATCATCACGATTCATCACTATTCAAAGAACTAGTTGATGAATGATATGCACATACGGTAGTGACTTGGAACTGCTTTCAAAAAAACAGTTAAAGATTTAGATATTAAAAATACAGTCAGAGATTGAACGTGTAACCTCAGTCAGACTTTCAGAGTTTCCAAATAAGCTAGTTTTGATTAAGTTTTACTCGAGATTTGGTGTGACTGTCACGCTTGTAACGCTATTATGTTAATTAACTCGCATTGTGTTTTCATCAAATTTGGATCGCTATACTCGCGGGATAAGACTAAAACCCAAGCTGAATTCTCTATATTTTGTAGACCTATCTTAGTACAATACGGACAGAAAATATCGAGTAATTCTGAATTATATCGCATGCGATTTTTTGGTTTTGAAATGTTGTTCTAAATTAAGATTTTTGAATATGCAAATTATAGCTTTCTTTACTAGGCTTCAGAAATTTTCAGGATGAACCCATGATCATACTATTAGACTCTGGCTGTTGTTGAATAGATGATAAATGAGTTTTAGAATACAAAAATGCTCTATTCATTTCAGTTTTACCATGAGACGTTGTTTAAAATCGCATAAAATCAAGTGAAATTTTGGCCACTTCCGGTATCAGACGGTCGTAGCGGGTATTTTTAATTTTCTCGAGATAAAAAATAATTCTAACGAAACAAACCCCGCCACGATTACTTACTTACTATGGCCTACCTCTGAGAGAAAAATAAAGGACATCGATTTTTAGACTGTTGCCACGAATTGTTGATTTTGCTTGATAATAGTGGGCAGTCGCTCTTAAGTCACAACGGCAAACCAGCCAATCAGATTGCGCGATTACTCTTCAAGTGTTGTAAAATAATTTATGGATGTTCCTCTTCATAACTTATTCCATACCATTGACAATGGATTGTGTTAACATTATAAGACAGATTAAATACAGTATTATATAGAGTGATTCCAATAAACCTGGGCTGATTACTAACTACACCTGAATACACACTTAATTAGACACTCACTCTTTTGTTTTGTTTTTTTTCCTTTGCATCTAATAAACACTGACAGCTAATTTAGTTAAGTGCCCAGGTTTATTGGAATCACTCTATGTTGTAGTTTAAAATGATCTTTGTTCCAATTTAAAATTGAACTCAGGTTTAATTTAAAATGAACCAATCCAAGGGATCATTTTAAACTACAACATATACATGTACCAGTAATGTAATGTACAATGCTTTCAAATGGCATACTACATGTACCATGTAATATCCCACACACCTGACTGCATGTACTTTCAAAGTGTATATATCAAGTAAGTGGGATATCAATATATGGTGTGCCACGAGAATTCTGCAAAATATGCAACAGCACTAAATCTGCTATTTATGGTTGGTTGCATATTTTATGTTGTGGGATAATTGAGGATATTAACCTTGAGTGCCAACCTTGTCATTGATTTTATTAAAAACAATTAAATTGCAGGCAAAACAAGCAGGAACTGAAGACAAAATCACTGAATTTGTAAGTTAAATAAGTTAAAACACTGGTTGATATTTATAGCCACACCTTTTAATCTAAAATCTTAATTTGAAATTAAGGGTGTGGCATATATGTGAGTTGTACAGTTACACTCCAGAAAGATCGTCATGTGATACAAAATGGCAGTGGGGAATTACTTCATGATGTCCATCACAGTGAATGCACAGATGATTTTCCTGAAGGAATGGTCAACGCTCAGCGTGCGTCCATCGAGTTATGGATGTACTTGGCAAAAATGCTCCCGTGCGAATTACTGCTCTTTTTTCATCTGCAAATGATAATTCTTAAATCAATACATGGTTTTGTTAAAGTGCTACTTGGACAAAAATTGATCGAAATTTAATTTAGCTGAAACTTCATTGAAATAATCTCAAAAAGCCATACAATTACTGGTTAATGTGTTTTCTCAAAATTCCTATGGGAAGTAATACATTTTTATGAATCTTTAGAAGTGTCAGTGAGGTCATCTACTCAACCCTAACAATCAACACAGCTTCGCTCCGTACATTTCTTTGTGTTTAGTTTCTTGAATTATTTTATTTCTATGAAGCTAAAAGTTTGGGTCAAGGAGTTTTCTTACATTATTTGTGCTTAGGATTGAATGTCTGACCAGTTGTCTTCATTATGCAGAGCTGTTTTCTGAACAAAACATTGATATATTTTGACTCACAAAATACAAAGAAATGTATGGAGCTGAATGTTGGGTTGAGTAGATGACGTCACTGACTCCTCTAAAGATTCATGGAAATATAATACTTCCCTCTGGAATATCAAAAAAAGATTTTAACTAGTTATTATTAGACCCTTGAAGAATTATTCAATGAAGTTTCAGCTAAATTAAATTTGATCAATTTTCGTCCATTAGTAGCACTTTAACATTTTGGCTGCTTGATTCAAGAGTACAATGTATCAAATTACAAATTACTTCTAGGACATTTTACACCGATGACATCATCTCATTTGCATTTTCCAATTTCAAACTCTTAAGGTATCAGTACTATCAGGGTACCCTAACCGACCGGTATGCATTCAAGTCGCCTTAACACAGAATCCGTCCATTTAAACCCCAATAAAGTATACATTTTCTGAAAGCTAAATAAATGGAGATTCCAACTAATGGTCTATTAAAGGGGGACTAGTACGTAAATCATTCAAAATTTGATTTAGCTGAAACTTCACTGAAATAATCTCAAAGACCCATACAATCACTGGTTAATTTTTTTTCTCAAAAATTCCAATGGAAAGTAATACATTTTTATGAATCTTTAGAAGTGCCAGTGACGTCACTGACTCAACCCAAACTCAGCTCCATACATTTCTTTGTATTTTGTGATCAAAATATCTGAACGGTTTGTTCAGATAACAGCTCTGCACTGAAGAAAACTAGTCAAACAATCAATCCTTAGCACATACAAGGTAAGAAAACTCCTTCACACAAACGTTTAGCTTCATAGAAATAAAATAATTCAAGACATTAAACATGAAGAAATGTATGGAGCGAAGCCGTGATGATGTTTGGGTTGAGTAAGTGACGTCACTGACACCTCTAAAGATTCATAAAAATGTATTACTTCCCATTGGAATTTTTGAGAAAAAAATTAACCAGTGATTGTATGGGTCTTTGAGAATATTTCAGTGAAGTTTCAGCTAAATCAAACTTTGAACGATTTACGTTCTAGTCCCCCTTTAACAAAAAAAACCCCGAGCGTTTTAGAAATAAGTCGAGTTCAATGAATTTTCATGTAGCATTATACGGTGAGTTCCTTGGCAGTCGCATTTTATCGGAAATTCAAGATATTTATCTTTATGCACTCAAGAGATATCAATTATCAAAAGGGTGTCTCCGATTTTCGATAGGTTGCCCCATTGCTTTTTTATTTGCCGCTAAACTTTCGGTACGCTAAATAAAAATTTTTTTTTTACTAATCAGTTAATAACTCAACAAAAAAATAAAATATCAAAAATCGGAGACACCCTTTTGAAGATCAATTATCAGACATGGGGTTTGTGAAGTTTCAAATATTAATCCGATAAAATCCCTTTGGCAAGGAACTCAAAATGTGAGCCTACTTGTTGGCATTTCGTCTTTTGAGAAAAAGCCGAAAGAAGGTCAATGTGCCTCTGTTTACATAAGTAGATACGGTCCATACCATGACAATGGAATGTAATTACTCACTGACAGATTGTGACCAGATAGTGACCAGAGTATCTGTTTTCCAGTCACACAACGTGCAGTTAACTTGTTGCCTAATCATTTCGTGCTTGCTGGAAATTACATACATATTGTCAGTACACATTGGTACGGTATTCAAATATACGTAATTTCATGTAAACAATCGTGAAATATTTGCGGGAAGTATGTTGCGTGACTAATTACCACACTGTGATGTAGGTGTGCGAGTGCTCGCTTGTCAACAGCTTTTCACTTCAAATGAAATCCAAAATTCGTTTTTTGATTCTAACTTTTTAGGAAACTAATATTTTTAGATTCTGTTTTTTGGAGATGATAGATAATATTCAATTTTATTTGATTGTCAAAAAAACTCAAAACCGGTGGTTTGAGAGGGTTTTTGGGGTACCCTGATACCTTAAGTTATAATTCCAAAACGTGCAGTCCAATTATTTAGAAATTTTAAACCATCATATAAATCACATCAGGAAGAACTGATTCACAAAATATTGTATAAAGCATTAGCCTTTTAGGGGCACTTTATGCTAAAACTTAGACAGATACTTGTCTGGTTTGTAGAAAACTAAAAAAGGAATGTTAGAGATCATTTAAGTGTAATAAATACAGCTTATTAGATGTTTTCTCGGGTATTATGGGCTGATATTTTACGAGTGGCGAATGTATTTTTCCGAGCCCGCAGAGCTAGGAAAAATGCGAGCAACGAGTAAAATGTCAGCCCGTAATACTCGAGAAAACATCTAATAAGGGATTTATTATATATTAACTATAACGTAATTTTATCGGGACATTGTTTTTTGAGTTTTTTTATTGTGAACAGGGCATTACAGATTTCTACAGGGCATTTAAACGCCTCATAATTGGCCGCCCTCAAAAATGACCAAATTTGGTGAAATTACGTCACAGTTATATGATAAAGAATATTAACAACAGTTTTTATTTAATAACTGTAGGATCGCCTTACTGGAATGATCATGTCTCACTCAATACCATTTGAGTCTGTCAAGATATTACTGAGAGCCCTTTTCACCAACGATGAACTAAGAACCTTGTCATTGAAGGGCATAAGCGGGACAAGTGGTCTGGATAAGACCAAGATGAGCTTGTTGTACATTAAGTATAATTCCTAAGTAATAATACTACATTTTTGAATAGTTCAAATTCAATAATGTCATTAATTGCTGACCTGAATTTTAGGTGTCATGGAGAAGAAATATGAATGTGTGTCAAGAAGTGACACTGACAAGTGGATCAGGGGACAACAGAAGAAGATAAGAGATCAGTTCAAGAAAGAAAATAATTAATTTAATTATTTTCTTTCTTGAACTAAACATACTGTTTTCACTGGTGTATAAACCACACTTTTTTTCAGAAAATCGCGATCCGTTGGGGGTGTGGCTTATCTCGGATAACATCGTGAATTGGTACCAGAAATTTACAAAATTTGCGTTGCTTATCTGCGAGTGCGGCTTATACGCCAGTGAATACGGTATGTTTGACAATTAATGTATGACCCCGAGGGAAAAAGTTACTGTCAGTTTTGTTTCCCCTCGAGTCTTGATGTTTCCTGAGAGGAATTCAAGGGAAACATCAAGACTCGAGGGGAAACAAAACTAACTATTTTCCAAGGGACCATGCATTAAGTGTTTTGTTATCCCTCCACTCAATATTCTTGGTTTGCACATGACGTCATCAAAATGCTAAAATCTAAAATATTCATCGTACAAAACTGTTTGTTTGATATTTTGTTTATATCCATAAGAAAAGTCTTCACAAAAAATCTGTGTACTTTCGATGTTTGGTTTTTGATTTATTGAGAGTCAATTTCTGTCACGCAACACTGTCACGTGTATTCTAAAGCCAAGAAAAAGGGGAAATTTGCTTCAAATGTTACGTTTTTTTTACCTCGTAAATGATATGTAAGTTTGATTTTATTAATATCTCTATTGAAAAACTGAGTTGTTTGTAATATTAAAGTGATTTTGATCCTTGGTGTTGGCATGATTTTGACTGCTCTTGGTTGTGCAAGACCAATCAAAAGAGCCGCTTGAGTTGAGAGGTATAACTGCAATAGCGATTATGACTGATTTTCCAATATTGGCATTGGAATGTTATTGATCAGTATAGTTGTTTTCTACTTGGAAAGTTACTCTTAATTAAAAAGCTTTTAACACAATGTAAATATTTAATTAAAATAATGATGTGAGAATTTACATTGTAAGTATGCAGAATCTAGTTTGTTGGTGTTTTATAATAATATTTATTTTTAGAATTATTATTATTATTTCACAGTCTTGTGAACACCAAAAAAATCATATTTATTTCAATAAAAATCAGTTTTAGCTGAAATGATTATATGTCTTGTTAACAAGGTTACAGAGTTTTTCAAGAATTTTTCTATTTCACCCCAATCAAGCAATTATAGCAATTCTCAAGAATTCCTAAGAATTCTCAAGAATTTCTCTATTTCACCCCAATCAAGCAATAATTAGCAATTCTCAAGAATTCCTAAGAATTCTCAAGAATTTCTCTAATTCATCCCAATCAAGCAATTCTCAAGAATTCCTAAGAATTCTCAAAGCTGAGAATTCCTAGGAATTCTTAAGAATTCCCGTCCCAAAATACCGTGAATTAATTCCTAGGAATTCCTAGGAATTCTTTCCTAAGAATTCTCAAGAATTCCTAAGAATTCTCAAGAATGTTTTAAGCTGAGAATTCCCAAGAATTCCCAAGAATTCGCGTCCCAAAATACCGTGAATTAATTCCTAGGAATTCCTAGGAATTCTTTTCCTAAGAATTCTCAAGAATTCCTAAGAATTCTCAAGAATGTTTTAAGCTGAGAATTCCCAAGAATTCCCAAGAATTCGCGTCCCAAAATACCGTGAAGTAATTCCTAGGAATTCCTAGGAATTCTTGGGAATTCCTAAGAATAAATTCCTAGAAATTCCTAGGAATTCTTAGGAATTCTTAGTTCAATTTCGCAAGGGTAAGCCTGTCAGAAATAAATTACAGTAAAATTACTAGGAAGGCTAAACAACTTATCAAAACAAGAAAACATGTACATACATATATATAGAAACCAACTACCGTATTAATCACTATTTAACTGAAAAATGACAGTTGAAATAAATGTTGTTAGTATATGTCTGTGGGAATACAAACCTGACTATGGTCCTTGGGTAGTGCACCATATAATGCATTTTTGGAATAACAGATGCATTGGGATATAGCTGTACAAATGTACTATGATGCTCCTCTATTAAGCGCTGTAAATAGCTGGCTTTGTTGCTACTAGTTAGAGGTGAGAAAATGATATCAACCATTTCAAGAAGTAAAATCAATAGCTGATACTTCTCGTCCTCTTCAGTAATAGAACTTCCAACAATCAGTGGTAAGTGCCTTGCAAGACACCATGCCTGTGAAGCTGAAATTTCCAATAAAATTATCAAATTCATTAACAATTCATAAGGAAAATACAATAGAATTATAACTGTAGCAGAGATCTGTAAATCAGATACAAAATCATACTAATTTGCATATAAGTTATCGGCTAGAAGTTATAAATCGATGGATTTGATAAGTAAGATACAAATTTGTGACGGTTCTGTATGTGAGTTAGAGTGATTCCAATAAACCTGGGCATTACTAACATTACTAATGTACTAACTAATGTACTAACTATACCTACACATACTATTTTTTTTTCCTTGTGTATCTTTGTACATAATAAACACTGACAACTAATTAGTAGTGCCCAGGCTTATTGGAATAACTCTACCAACTCATATAATTGTATCTATTATTGTACAGCAATATGCAGAAATTCTGATCATTTTGACTAAAATACATATATATCAAAAACCTACTTAAAATTATGGGATGGCTACGCTGATATTTTTTTCTAGTCGTCTGCCAGCGAGGCTTTATGAAAAAAATATCATGGAAGCTATGCCATGGTTTTAAGTAGGTCTTTGATATATGTGTATTTTAGTCAAAAGGATCAGAATTTCTGCATATTGCTGTATCTATTACATAATAGTTACAACTATATACATGCATGTACAGTCATTTGCAAAAATTCTGGCCGCCACGATATATCAATATATCAATATATCGGGTGCATTATGGGTAATTAAATAATACTATTTTGAGTTTCCTAACTTATTAAATGAAGCAAAATTTACAAACAACAAACGTAAGACTAAAATAAACATTATACTAAATATTTCTACCAACTTTGCTGGCGTTAACCCGCTTTAAGGGGAATTTTCAATTATTTAATTACCCATAATGCACCCGATATATTGATATATTGATATTTCGTGACGGCCAGAATTTTTGCAAATGACTGTACATGTACAATAATTAATTGACATTAAGTTAATTACTGTATAATTATTATCAATGAATTACCAGATTGTTTGAGAGTGTTGTTTTCGGCATTCATTGTTCTTGTACTCAGGAGAGGGTTTATTTTTGTCGTTATAATACCCATAATCAAATCCAAGCAAACGCTGATTTAATTAATCAAGAGTTATATACTTAGCATCACTGATGGCATATTTTAAGAACTCTTTGCACTCATATTGCAGAACACCCTCAAGGATATCATGCATGGCATCCCCAGGCAAAGTACCAATAACATGATAGTATTTTGACTGATTAAGGATTGAAGGCTGGCAAATACCATACTGCGATGTAACATCTATATCTGAATTCTGTATATGCCTACACTGATCATTGTACATTTGTGGTGTCCTTTGATCGAAATGTATTTCATGGAACTGCAATTAAACCAATTAAGCTTAATTCATTATTAGTTAAACGGTCTTAAACTTTTTACAAAATACGAAAATACTTCAAACCCCTTATCTTGCACATGTTTGACTTTATAAAGAAAAAAAAAAACAATCCTCACCTTGGTAGTAATGTCATTTGCGGAGCCCATACATTCTCTGCACTTAAATCTCGCTGCTGATCCTATCTTAAAACCACCAACTTCATGGGATCCAGGGTTGTCTGCCGACACATAAGCCATTGTCCCACTATAAGACTTCCACTCCCCTTTCATACTAAATTGATATCCAGCATCCTACAAAATCAGTTAAACAATGTATAAATGGCCATACTCGAAGAATAAGGCGAGACAGCTTAACGCGTACGATAGGTACTGACAGTAGTACCGGGAGTAGTAGTACATGTACGACTCACATGTTCAAGTTCGGAAAGTTATTCCATGAATGTCTCCAAAATAGCGTTTATCCCATACTTCTTTATAACAGGCCGTCCTTGCAAGGGCTAGCAATTGAATCGCTTTCAAATGGGACCGATATTCAGGCCGTATATTGCCCAAAGTATAATAAAACAAACTTGGAAGAATGAAGGAAACAGAATATGAGAAAAACAAACCATAATTATTCAAAAGGAGCACACAGGGAACCCATGCCAGTTGCCTCGTTTACAGGCTAAACAAACTCATCAGTATCAACTTCTGAACTTCAGTACCAAGTTTATGTTTAGAAGTCTTGCTACCAAGAGGGTTTACGATTTCGATTTCATCATAGTACAACATGATCTGCAGTGCTGTAGGATCTACAGAAAAAAGTGGATGATTTTTGAAAGTTTCGCCATCGCAATAGTCCGCCAACAAACCATCTGCTCTTTTGTGAGGGTTCTCTATCTGAAAATGTGGGTGAAATAAAATTAACTGAAATTATTATTCAATCCAGTCAGTACTGATTGAATTTATAGAGTAGTAGACAACACTTTATATTGATGAACAAGACTTCATACCTCATAGAGAATGGATCGATCATTCAACATCTGTTCTATACTTTCAAGGAAGGGTATTTCAATTACTTCATCTGGCTTACCAATAGCTCTTCTTTTCACTCCATTCCTTCTATGGCCGTGAGTTAAGCCCTTAAAAACAGAATCCTGTTGTGACTTTGTTTCTACTACAAGAAAGGGATTTGTTATTATAGTGTCCTCACTCTCTAGTTCGCAGAAAAACACCTGAAGTCCTGGTACTGCTCTAAAGTCAACACCTGCAGTATCAAGCCTGTTCCATAACTTTTCTTTCAATAAACCGATAGAATTTTGAACGATAGATGTAGTGTACTGTACTACTGTATCCACTGTTCTTTGAGTAAGTTTGTGCATTTCTTTAGTTCCAAGTAAGTAAGACGCGTTAAGTCGTCTTACTGTTTCTTCACTGCATACGTCATATTGCGGCGGTCCATGTGGTTCGTGTTCATATGGTTCGTCCGCGGCCGGTTCATCAGGAGTAACGTGATTGTTGTTTTCTGGTGTTTCGTCCTCAGTCCGGTAGAACCGCAGATTAGGGTATACTTTTGACGTCACGATTCCATTGTTGCTGCCGCAAAGAATCCGATTTCATAACAAGCAATCACGTGATAAAACAACCCAAATATAACTCAAAATGGCGGCTTAAAGATCGTGTCTTCACGAAAATGCAAGCCTGTGCTTTGGTAGCGGGATATTGAGCAATTTAACAAGCTCCAAAACTTGACACATATTGCTGGGATAAGATCGATGTAAAGCATCAGAACTGATTTATCTTGTAACAATAACGATTCCACTTCGTAATCACGCTCTACGGCGGTGAATGTTGAAGTAGCCTTGCTGGAGTACCAGAAACTATAGAGTTGGTCGCTATCCTTCTGATTTGGTATACATTGATTACATGCTTACATACTTTTCACAAATAAGGCTTACTCAAGACGTTCATCATTTTCTGTTTGATGTACGCTTAGGCATTTCATCAATCAGGGACCAAAGAGGGCAGTGGGTGAATTTTCACTACATACACTAATTTTCTTCCCACAAATTTTATTGTAAAATATATAAAACTGGAAGTAAAATATATCTAAAGACAATACTCCAAAGAATCACAGTCCTTTTTTATATGCACTTTTAAGTAAAAAAAAAAACTGTTTTTGATGGCAATAATAATAAAGATCTTACAAACTTGTCTGTCCTAAATGTCACCACATTATGTACTTGTTAGTG
The DNA here is from genome assembly GCA_033675265.1 of Actinostola sp. cb2023. Lineage (NCBI taxonomy): Eukaryota > Metazoa > Cnidaria > Anthozoa > Actiniaria > Actinostolidae > Actinostola > Actinostola sp. cb2023. The sequence continues at coordinate 303,358 of JAUJYZ010000392.1, read as the reverse complement.
TTTTGAATGACATTCCTAAAATTAATACTTATAGAGTACAAACACTACATTGAAAATAGACTAGGTCTGCTACATAGCACTATATAATCCTAAATAGTAGTGTTTATGTTGGACAGCTTGTTTGTACTCTAGTAGTATATTTCTCTAGTACTGTTATGTATCTTTATGTTTCTTGTAATTTGTAGGTGGATGTAAAGGGGCTAATGACAATAATATATATTTTATTTAACCCATGACCGATTAGATTTTGTTTCACAGGTTAAATAAAACCACTCTAATATTATACATTTATATAGCGTCTATACAGATCGGCTCTAGGCACTTCCATAAACAATATTGGGTTGGTTTGGAATTGCATGTATTGAGGTTTGGTTGGGCGGAGAGCCTTGTATAGGGGCACCTTTTGGCAAATCAATTGTAAAATGAATACAAATATTATACAAACTCAATGTACTGTGTGTCATATAAGCAGTATAAAAGAAGGACACAATGTTTATGCAATTTTGCTTTATTATAACAATCATAAAGAGAGTGATTCACTGTGGCATGTTTCTGGAACCCATGCTTGCGTCACCTAAAAATACACAATATACATCAGTGATAATCAGTTGCATTATCATTTACCCGTTAATTGAGCTGTATTTAAGCTTACTACAGTGAGATAGACTCTATAACATTCTATTTCCCACTTGGGAAGGAATTATTTTAAAATTGTTGTAAGAAGTCACAGTTGCCATAGTTTAAACTTTGTGGCTCCAACCTGTAGATACACTACACTATATTACACTGATTTTATCCCCAATCAGCCGAGAGACATTATGGCAGTCCATTTTGAGTCTATAATAATAAAGAAACAACGATGTGGAATTCATATGAGAACACATCGTCTTACGGTATAGCATGACACCACGTGAAACAGAGCGAACTAAGTAGAGCGCCCAGATGAAATCTTGGGTAGAAAGTTAACACAACTTATACGAAGTTACACCTCTGTGATCTACTGGAAATAGTTGTTAAGATGACAAACTTCACAGACAAATTGTCCATAACCATTGAAAAATTTCGTAAATGAATGAATTTTAGATTCAAAGGTTGACTTACCGTTTATTTAGCTCCAGTCGGCCGCCAGTTTGAAACCACTTGGGTTCAGTTAGAAAGGATTTTTCGCTCTCAAGAATCGTTTCTTGCTCGCTTCTTGCACTGAATACCTTCGATAACAATCCCAGAATACAATGGAATAAACTAAGTTCCCGTATGTCAGCCGGGAAGGCCGTGAGCACAGAGGACTGGAACGCTAGATTATTTTCACGAATAAATTTTCGGGTTTTTGCCTATTTTTCAAGGAACAATGGAATCGTGACGTCAAAAGTATACCCTAATCTGCGGTTCTACCGGACTGGTCCTCGTCAGATGGATGATTAGCCATTGGCCATTACAAAAAAGAGCAGGGGACTGGGACCAAGTCCGTAAAACTAATTCAATACGAAACTAGCAAAAATGGGCATCATGTTCTGACAGAGCAGATGAAACTTAGCTAATCTGGAAAGTTTGATGAACTTTGGCTTAATATTGACGATGCTAGAGGGCATCAAAGATGTACATTTTCCCATACAAACTCTGTATTTGTTTGCGTTGTCTACCCAAACCATACATTCACTGTAAAATTTCAAAAGTTTATAATTCCGACAGAATTCACTCAAATCACATCAAACTTTGCACATATGATAATTTCAACATGTTGTTTCATGTCATAAAAACTAATTTCGTAATTACATTAATTCTAATAAACTCGTTCCCAGTCCCCTGCTCTTTTTTGTAATGGGCAATTGCAATCTGTTCTTGTTGTCTAATTTGCGGGTTATCATCTATTATTTTGTGCATAATATCGCGGTGTTTACGACGCAAATGTGTCTTGTAGCCTTCAAAATCATGGTAACTTTTATTGCAGCCTGGAGCTTGGCAAGTAACATGAAAATTTCCATCATTTTTATGATATCTTTCCAAATGATTTTTCATCAAAGAAAGCGTTAATAAGAAAGAGAGGCACATAGAATATTCTAGAGCCATTCTTCTGTTTCGTGACTGAGGTTCCTACATGTAAGTTCCACGTTCAACAAAAGGATTCCCGCACAACTTTCTTCCAGGCAGTCTGATTTTCTAGTGCATGTGCATCTATATTTCCGGCGTATCACAAATACTCTATTGTCGGTCATGATTATTTGCCGCGGTCGTTTGATTAGCTGACAAAGGGCGGTAATTACAGTCGGCACAAACACCGGTCCGTATCAAGTTTCACAGTTACCGGCTTTCTCTAGATTCAAAACATTGTATTGCTCGAGCGAAATAATACCTGCAGCAAAACTTTTCAAGCTTACTCAGCTACATTTCTGTCATTTTGAATTTTTCCATTTTTTCAAAACAAAAGCAAAATATAATCACTTTTTATCACCTTGGTTTTGATATTAAGCGGTTCAAAGATCTTCAAAGTTAGACGGATAAAAAGGATATCTCTGCTATACCCTTTTTCTCTTTAATAACCTTGATGACCAAATCGTCAATGCATAAGGAATTTAAAGAATTTGACATTTACGCATGTATACCATATTTGGTCATCCGGCATGCATTGAAGGTATACGAGCTGTTCAGTAATTGCGCATCGCTCTGCAGTCACACTTTCGTCAAGTCTTCGTTGTCTTCGGAAGTGTAATTCAGCTACTGTACGACGTACGTTTCTATCTCCTTATCTCGGTTTCTTCTCATGGTCATGGAGCTTAATAATCTTAAAAAGATGACATCCCTTGAACTGGCAGAACTCTTAACCCAGCATGGTTTAAAAGACAAGATTGTCGAAGAATTCAAAGGTAAGAATGATGATATCAGAAGACTGATTCCATGCGGACCATGCGGCGGTTGGATGTTAATTCAGAACTGTTCAGAACCTTTTTCACCAGTACTGACAAGATTCTTATATGATTTTATATTTTTAGCTGCTGAAATAGACGGTGAACTCTTTACTACGTTGACAAGAGAAGAATTGTCTGACATGTTCAGAGTTTTGATAGAAAAGCGCTCCACCATTTCAGCTTGGACACAGATTACTGGCTTGGTATGTCGATTGATCGTTTATCTGGTTTAGTATAACGGGAATCTTAGTTTTGTTATAAACTAGCTCAAGTAAGGTACGGCAATTATTAGATCTTAGATATGAAAGTGTGTAATAACCGTATTAAGAGTGAATGCCTGAGAGAACCGAGAATCGCCGGTCAGCGACCCCTTGGACAAATGTCTCAAATTTTGCCAGATGATACCTTTGGGTAACCTACTTTCGAAAAGCATATTAAAAAGTTCCAGCGCCTTTTCATTTTTTTTTAAATTGAGAAAGTTCAAAAGTGTGGTCGAAGTGCTGTTTTTGATTGTCGCGCTGTCCAAATAATGGCGTGAGTTCGAAGCGTCGCTGTAGCCTCAAAACTATTTCAATACCAATCAAACTTTACACAGATAAAGAAGCACTATCGACAATGAACTTGAGTCCAAAAATTGTTCTGATCTGTAAATCAAATATTTTTGCGAGCCATTTCGAGAATGAGTATAAAGTGCACAGAAAGTTACGGCGAAAAATAGGGTTTATTAAATCGCATAAAACGGTTCCTGGTATGTCATTTTTCTACATTTAAACTTTATAGCCTTAAAGTTATGTTATTGAAGTTTGTCTCTACCAAAATTTCACGGTCAAAATCGCATTCTTTCCCAATAATCGATCGTCCGAGTACTACTTTTGGCCGGAGCGTCATACTTTGACTCTTGAAAAGACATCAAAGTGGGCCGATAAAATTCGAAACTACTTCTAAAGAAGTCTCAATGCACAGCTATTGAAGTTAAAAGACAGCGAAATGCTTTGCAAATCAATTCAATTCAATTTCTGCTGGACCTCACTAGTCTTTCATCGATCTTTCAACATTTACAATCCCATAACTTGTCAACAATATAATTTAATTATGTACATGATGGTACGTCTCATTTACATTATTTACTCTTTATCGTTCGCTCTCATAAACAACCGCATTCTATTCCAATAAAATACGACTAGAAGATCATAACAGATCAAAACATTTAATATTCTGTTATTGACATTAAAAATATTATAACTATTACAAATTTACTACTCTTCTCTTACATTCCCTACAATATTTTCAATATGTAAATTAGGTTGTTCGTTTCCTTGTCAATCTAGTAATTGTACCTTCATCTCCGAGAAAAACATGTCGAAAAAGTACATTACGTTACCGTAGAGTAATGGTCTATGTTTGACGTTATCAATGTAAATCAGGGTTGCGGATTTAGTTTTCTAGCCAAATAAAAAAAATTGAAACTGGAAGGCCAAGAGCCGCGCAAGAGAGCCACGCGAGTGCGGTGCAATATTGCTGGCAGTTGCAGCGTGTGTCCGGCCCTTTAGCAACGTTGATATTCGTCTTCACAAAGCGTACGTAGCAACTGCCGCAAATCCTTCTCGTGTTTCCTCTACTGTTAGTCTCCTATGCACCCGTTCTTATTTTCAGGATCCCTGCGATCCCGAAAGTAAGAACTGGTGCATAGGTGACTACTCTACTGTTAGCTTCATCCACTTTGAAAAGGCATAATCACGCTTGGGTCAACTGTATTACACATTTTTATATTGCTCAATATACACCTATTCCAAAAATCGTTGTCCGGGCCGAAAAGCAAAGCTGACGACCGCAAAGGACTTTGGGACTTTCTTTTTATTCATTTATTCATCCGTAGACATTTTGACAACATGCATTTTCAAATTGCCGAATAGTTCCAAATGATTGCTATTCAACGTCCGTAGGGATAACTTCTCAAATACCACGGAAAAATAAATTAATTAGGAGATTCCCAAAGTCCTTTGCGGTCGTCAGCTTGTTGCTTGTTGCTTTCGGCCCGGACAACGATTTTTGGAATAGGTGTATATAAAATTATAGAAACGTGTTGTCAGGATCGCGAGTGCTCTTTAATAATCTTTCAGTATGGTGAATGACTTTTTGTAGTTATATAGCGCTTCTTGACCGTATTACGGATTGCGGCGATTCTCATTACCATGGACATTTGGAGTTCGTTGCGCTGGGGACCCGTGGGGGGAGGGGGGAGGTATTTTATTTTATTTATTTTCAAGATTCGCCCATTGGTACTCCCATATGTGGGCTTGTATACGAGGACGTGCCGCTGGACAGGGTATGGATTTTGGCCTCAGTCTGTCCTGAACAGGGTATATAATTTTATGTGAGTCTGTCCTAAACGGGGTATGGTAATGCACGATTTTCGTCGTTTATAGTTTTATCCGGTATTTTGCCAACCGAGAGAGAAGTTTGCCAATCTTTAGCAGGTCATCAGTCAATTAAACACGTTTATGGCAGTGTTTATTTTGTCCATTGTCCTAAACAGGGTCCTAAAATAGAGGGTGTTGTCCTAGACAGGGTAGGTATTTTAATTATTTCGTCCTAAACAGGGTCAGGGTTTCAAACCGTCAGCGGCACCCCTATACCCAAACATGGGTCAAGTAGTAACCCCCCCGGAATGCAACAGAGATGTTATGGTGGAACATTGAAACTCCAATCAGATGAGGGAGTAAAGACATAAATGAAACTACTTCTTGCATTTAATTTATTTCTTTAATTTATCGTTGGGTTTCCAGAGGTAAAGCGCGCGCGCAATTTTTTATGCACAGCGAACCCCAACCTTACGTATTTCACGCGCACACTCTACCACAGGAAACCCATCAAAGAAAGGTGCAAATATATTTTTATTTACTGAGTAGCCTCGGAAGTAACCTGAGTATCAGGCTCCGAGGAAACGGGGAGGGGGAGGGAGAGGAACTGGTGAGAGGAATTCTTCCTCCTCCTCCTCCTTTCCCTTTTTTCTCCCTCAGTTCCCCTTTTCCCCCTTCTAAGAGCCTAAAAGATACTCAGGTTACCTCGGAAGCAATAGTCTCCTTTGCAGACGTTTTTAATGTCGCGATTTTTCCTTAGGGAAAAACCGCGACATTAAAAACGTCTGCAAAGGAGGCTACAGAAGCAATGGTTGGGCTACCAATGAGAAAATTTGACTATGGGGATATAACAACAACGTTTGCTCAACCTTACGCGCGTGGCTCATGGTCGTCCAGTTTCATTCCCGATTAAGCAGACATTTGATATTTTTGCTAGAAAACTAAACGCGTCTATTTACATTGATAACGTCAAATATAGACCTATACTCTACGGTAACGTAATGTACTTTTTCGACAAGTTTTTCTCGGTGATGAAGGTACAATCACTTGATTGACAACATCCTCGAAAACCAATGGACTCCCCCCTCCACTTGCGTTTCCCCTTCCCCTACAGCCCCTGGGTTTCCGAGGATGGATTGACAAGAAACGAACAACCTAATTTAAATATCGAAAATATTGTAGAAGAGAAGAGTAGCAAATTTAATAATAGTAATAATATTTTAATGTCAATAACAGAATATTAAGTCGTGTTTTATTGGAATAGAATGCGGTTGTTTATGAGAGCGAACGAGCAAGAGTAAATAATGTAAATGAGACGTACCATCATGTACATAATTAAATTATATTGTTGACAAGTTATGGGATTGTAAATGTTGAAAGATCGATGAAAGACTAGTGAGGTCCAGCAGAAATTGAATTGAATTGATTTGCAAAGCATTTCGCTGTCTTTTAACTTCAATAGCTGTGCATTGAGACTTCTTTAGAAGTAGTTTCGAATTTTATCGGCCCACTTTGATGTCTTTTCAAGAGTCAAAGTATGACGCTCCGGCCAAAAAGTACTCGGACGATCGATTTTCTGATTGGGAAAGAATGCGATTTTGACCGTGAAATTTGGTAGAGACAAACTTCAATAACATTATAAAGTTTAAATGTAGAAAAATGACATACCAGGAACCGTTTTATGCGATTTAATAAACCCTATTTTTCGCCGTAACTAAACTCATTCTCGAAATGGCTTATTTGATTTAAGAACAATTTTTGGACTCACATTCATTGTCGATAGTGCTTCTTTATCTGTGTTTTGATTAGTATTCAATAGTTTTGAGGCTACAGCGACGCTTCGAACTCACGCCATTATTTGACAATCAAAAACAGCACTTCGACCACACTTTTGAACTTTCTCAATTATTAAAAAAAAATGAAAAGGCGCTGGAACTTTTTAATATGCTTTTCGAAAGTAGGTTACCCAAAGGTATCATCTGGCAAAATTTGAGACATTTGTCCAAGGGGTATCGGCGATTCTCGGTATCAGACATTCACTCTTAAGCTTTTATTACCCCCTAGCAAGGCGAAAAAGATACCAAAAAGTACTGAGAATTGTACTATTTATTATTTGCTGTTAAATATGAACTGCCCCCCCTTGAATTTTGGGTTATGTATGGCCCTTGTGATTTATTGGATTTTTCCTTCCTCTCTACATGTATATTATAATAATGCAATGACAATGATTTTATAACAAATCTACCTCTTCATAAAAGGGTTTATTATAAGGTGGAAAGAGAAATCCTAAACTTTAATTTTAGGAGAAGTCATTTTCTATTCTCTGCAGTGCTTAGTTTTTTTGGTTTTACAATTTATTTCTATCCAATATTTAAACACTGTTAAGTACCTCGGAGGCAAACTGAGTATAAAGTTGTACTGTTCTATTGGAACCACACCACATATGGTAGAAGCTTCAGTTCTAACTGTAGCATCTGGAACTTATGCCTTGTGTGTGGATAATGGAGCTTGTATGGGACTTTATCTGTGTGCATGAGGTAGTAATATACAGTTATGTGTTACATATTTTGTAGAAATGCAGTATGTCATTTCGAGAGAGACAGCAAAGAAAAAAAAGAAAGGCTAAGCAAAGGGAAAAGAAAAATAAATTTAAACAGTTGACTTATTCTAAGTTGCAAGAGGGCCATTCTGCTTTAAAAATTGAAAGTGAATGGCGCTTTGTGGGCGCGCGCTGATTCATGGGTATTCCCTAGTCTTCTGTCTGTCACTTTTAAATGCATTTTTGAAGGTCCTATGTTCTAGCATCGTGCATTTGTCGGCCATCTTTGAATAGATGGTTTCATGATCGTTCTCTTGAGGGAAAAAATGAATTATTTGGTTAATAAATGATCGGACTGAGCGATGTAGAAGAGAGCGATGATGACGAAGATGAGGAGGAAATTTCTTCATTGAGGTAGGTGATAAAAAGTGATTATATTTTGCTTTTGTTTTGAAAATGGAAAAATTCAAAATGACAGAAATGTAGCTGAGTAGGCTTGAAAAGTTTTTCTGCAGGTATTATTTCGCTCGAGCAAACAAAACATTTTTTTTTTTCGAAGGGTAAATGGCCCGATCAAACGAAAGTTTCCTGTTTGGGAGCTTAATAAGAAATGGAGTGCAGTAAAAAAGGCAAAGTTGGCTGAAACTCTCGAAAAGAAGGAAACTCTTTCAAAACTTGACAAAGAAATACATAATCTTCAGGCAAAGATATCCCGAAAGAAAACGTCGGTAGGTATAATTGTTTAAATACATTGTTAACTTTTCAATAAAGTAATTATATTTGGCAGCAATATTTTGATGTTTTAATGTTTGGAAATCATATTAAAATTTGATCTATGTAAGCTTAAGTATCAAATCAAAGTAAGTTTATAAGGACCTTAAGCAGTCTATATAACCTTGAATAAGATGTAGGTAAATTTTCAATCAATTAATACATTAAAATTAAAGCACATTTTCACTTGTCTGATTTTCTGCTTCACTGGTTAAAAACTTGTACAACAATGTGTTAACAACACCTGCTAATGCTCATGTAAGGCCTCCACTGATTGAAAGTACACTCAGTAAAGTAACATCTGACAAATTAGAAGTATCACCAGCCCAGTTTTTAAGGAGACGGAATGCAACACTGCAAGTTTTAAGACCTATCCACTGTTCTAGCCATACAGATAAAGCCAATAACACGCCCATCTGTGATGGTATGTTCTCTACTCTTGTGTATACAGCATCTACTGAAAGACTTATGTTTTTGTTAACATCCTTGCGATACTTATGGTTTTAAGGATAATAAAGATAGATGTAGATGTAGATAGACTTGGAGAGTACTTGAATAGATCGAACATAATCCAGGAGAAAGTTTTGCCTAACCTTATTCTTAAAAGAAAAAGAGAATATGAGAAGAGTGAAGCAAACAAAATACGGAGCTTAAGAGGCTGTCCGCATAAGGATCGACCACTCAATTTGAGTCAAAGTTCGGATTTCCTTTACATTTTCCACACAAAACAAGGTTGATATATAACTTAAGAAAATATATATTCTTTGTCTCTGCTCTCAAAATTTGTCGAGATATAGGGTTGGAAGTCCTCTGTACCCAAACCCCTGAAAATCGGTCTTTGAAAAACCAAAATTAGGCCATTTTTAGGAGTCTGTCATCATATAGCGAATATTGATCTGAGGAAACTCAAGTTCACACCAGCAATAAACTGTTCAAAGGTCTTTATAGAAATGGTAAAATGAGATCAGTTTATGAAAAAATTATTTCATGGTAACAGTTGAAAGAGGCGTACTGTGATAGGTAGTCTAGAAAGTAAGAAAAGCACGTAGCGAAAATTGATAATTTCTAAAAATTCTGACTTGATCTGAGAATTTGTAGGATTTTTCTGAAAAGCACTAAGATAGTTCTGTTAAGTTATGAAAAAATATTTACTGGATCTCTAACACTGGAGAAGTTATGGCCGTCTTGATTACTGCTAATTTGCATAAATTCGCTCGTTAAGAGACAAAATGCCTTTTGACATACAAACATTAGCTTAGTGGAAGCCGCTTGCAAATTATATTTTACAAGGTCATTATAATAAAGCGTTTGCCTAAACATACATTTTCGGTTAAAGATAAACATATAAAAGTGAAATTTGACCAGTTGGATTCAAAACAGTAATTTCTCAAATGTGTCAATCATTCCTAATGCTCTATCGAAAACAAGCCTCAAATATGTTACACTATATATCTAATATGGAACATATCCTCAATAGTTCTGGGATACTTTAATATTAATTACTTCAATGAAAATGATGTCAGACCAATTAAATCCTTGATGACCTCTCTAAATTATAGTCAAATTGTACAACAACCTACTTTCATTTTTTCTGGAAGTTTATTAGACCATATTTATCTAAGACCAACAGCCTTTGAAATCATTCAAAATAATATTATTAGTGTTTACTACTCTGACCATGAAGCCATCCAAATTACAATCCATAAGTTTTAAATAATAATAATAATAATGATAAACATAATAATAATAATAATAATAAAGGTTTAATGATGACTTTTCTACATTCATCATGGACTAAAAACTAATAAACTATATATGCGTGCATACATATAATATAAAATATATTGAAAAACGGTGAAATAAAGTACTATAACTATAGCAAGCTATACAGACATATATGTACAATATAAATATTAATAATAATTTGAAAAAAGGGATGAATAAAAGGTGTACTATAACAAATAAACATTTTAAATGAACATTTACCTACATGTGAAACAATATGGTTCAAATTATATGGTTCAAATGTTCCCTCTCAATACTGCCCAGGAGAAGCACCTGCTTTGGTGCCTAAAATGAAGCACACATCCATCTCAAGGTAAGTACATGTATTTCACCATCTAAATCCAATAATGTTTAAATGTACTAAATTCATCATTTCTTTACATTTCTCTCAACAGACCAACCTCAAAACACTTGTGCATATATTCATCTGACCTCTTACAAGATTTGGACTTAAATGCAGCATGGCACCAACGTTCAAGTAAACTATAGTCATGTGAATGTACCCTACTTGCTACACCATGTATCAATGCAATAATATGGAAGAAAATGAACAATATGGATAATCCATATTGTCATAAGATACCACACTCCCAACAAAGCAAAAGAACCATAATTTTTTTTCCATCACCTTCTTATGCTCTATTTTCCTTGGAAACAAGAAAATGAACTTGTTGAGAAAGAACAGACTTACATGTCCAAATTCTATGAGCCAGATGTTCAAACTATAGTTCAGCATAATAAACAAATATTTGATCCAGATTCTGATGCTGTCACAGAAGCTCTTGAATATTTAAGAAAAATATTCGATATCAGCACCATGCACTCATATGATCCTTGTAGCCTATAAATGACCAAGAAAATCAAGATCTGCACTCACAACTACAAGTTGATGATCCAACTGAAGAATCATTTAATAACCAGTTATCAGACCACCTGGCTTCAAGTTCAAATTCAGATCAACAATCTCATGCTTCAATAACCGCCTATACTCAACCATGGGTCATAAAAAGACTTTTTATGATCCATGATTCAACCATCAGATATATCTCATGATGATCTTCGTCAACGGCATGCTTATAATCATACATTGTTCTATCTTGGTGTAGAAGCAAGATGAAAAATCTTAACAGTTTGAAACCAACACAAGTACAACCAATCCATATTTTCATTACTGGTGGTGCAGGTGTTGGGAAATCTCATCTTATTTGAGTAATATATCACACAGAAACAAAAGCCTTCAGACATTTTTGTGAAGTTTGATGACTCTCAAGCAGGGATAAACTCGATTCAAAAATCTTCACTTAAGTTTACTAATAAACTTAAGCTTACTAATCTCACTCGATCTGTTTTAACTTTCAGAGAATATGGTAAGCTTATCTGAGAAATTAATAAGGCTTACATGTACATTGTATTGACTGGTATAAAAAGACACTGAGACAATATTTCATTAACTTGAAGATTCATATACTACACTCTACAGTATAAAGAATATAAAGACAACAAGATTAAGAAGATAAACCCGGTTTATGAGCGACGTTTGCAAATTTCTAAGAACTTGTTTTACAAAAGACTTAAAAGTCTTACATACTGTACTACATACCGTGTTCCAAATGATGTCTAATTCCCGTATAGCATTAGAAACAATATATACTTTCTGGGCAGTCTTGTAAACATGTCCACACTCTTCCAAAGTTTAAAATGGCCGCGAAATCGACACCAGTCCCCTTACTACAGGGAGCGACACAGGGATCCCAAATACCACAACTAAATCTAGCAAAGCTGATTCGCTCAGCCATACAGGATCTTTCTCCAATCAAATGCTAGTTTACACGTGCACATAAAATCCTCGTGAAGTTCTAGTTAACTGCACTTCACTTCATAATCCTGGGGCTTCTTCCAAGTACAGTGCAAATTTGTTGCAGTTACGCGTTAAAGGGGCAGTGTCAAGCCATATGACCGCGCAAGCCTGGGTACGAAGAAGCGAGAAATAATAAAAGTCCACCGTGGTCTTTTAATATTTTCGATGTTTTGAATCCGTTTCCATCGACCTGAATCATGTTTGTTCAAGCGTCTAATGGATAACTAGTAATAATTCAAAGCATGTTCTTCATTTTCAAGAATTCCTAGTGGGGATTATTTCATCTTAGAACTGACTTTGAAGCCGTTGAAAAGAGTGTTGAACAGCCGTTGAGAGGCAGGCCGCCATCATCCTCGAGTGAAGAAAACCGAATTTTAAACCGGCAATTCTGGTCGATTGCGAAGGAATCTTGATCATCAATCGTAGGTGCAGTACTGTTCATGACTTTTGAAGAGAAAAACTCACGTTGAACTACTTGTAAACCCGGTGAGCTTCCCACCAGCTACTTATGTGTTGGGCGTCCTGTGTTTTATTTGATCGGCCGTTGGAAAATGATATCGCCGTGAATTCACTTCTTGAATTCAGTCCTTTTGATATTTTGAAGTTCTAAAATTGCTTTCTAAATAAAGATTAGTATTTACATGAGTCCTGTAGGTCATTTATTTAGCGATTAGAACGGTTTTAGGGTTTTTTTGTAACTCGTTACCGGGCAAGGTAGGCTTCTCAACCGAGTGTTATTGTTTTGATTTTAATGCGCATGCGTGAGGCTTTTGCCTCTAGGACCAGGGTAACATGGCTGAATCAGCAAGTCCAAAACGACTAAGTGTATATCCACTTCAAATTTAGCTTCATGTGTAAGTTTTAGTTTTAAGAGCCTAATCAAACCTGTTCAGTTCACTTCAGTTTACATATACACTTATTTACTTCTTGTTTTTTTTAATGTCAGCCCATGAAGAGCACTTCGATTACTATTGACGAAATTCTCACCAACACTTGCGTGGACAATCTTACCTCCCCAAGAAAAGCCGCAAATAATCAAATTCTCAAATGCGCTGTTCTCACGAAAAGCTTGCTCAGGGAAACAAAAAGAGGGAAAATGTTTTCAATGGCCCTCTGTGACTATGACACCAGAGTGGCAATCAAAGCAGTATGCTTTGACGAAAATCGTTACGAGACATTTAGCACAACAACAACATATGATGTTAAGAATTTCAAGATAAAAAAAGGACTTGGTAGAGACAAACGCCTGGAAATACTGATCGCTGACGAAACAATTAGAAACAAAACTCAAAATATCAGATTTAACCTAAAGTCCTTGCCTTGGAAGATGTAGTAGTCGTGGGCCAATTCCCTGAACTTAAAGACAAACGAGATGTTCATCTAGCCGACAACACAGGAGATGTTTTACAAATTGAAAACGCGGTTACTAACGTTTTTAGTAATGTTCGTCAACTCACAACAACGCCAGATACTATTTTAACAGTCATCAACGAAGATATTGGTGTTGTTCCCACTACAACTACCAAGAAGCGTAGAAATTAATATCAGTGCTTATAAAAACTTCAGATGTATTGTACGATGTTTCAACTGCAAAAAGCACATTGAATTGAACAAGACTCAGTTCAAGACCACAACAGGTGATAGTTTTCTGATCAACTGTGCGACGTGCTCTTATAGTTTCCCCACTAAAAATAAACAGATCACCAGTGTCATGCAGTCATTGTTTCCGCCAAAAATGTAAGTGTATGGTGTCCGTATTAACTGAGTTCCACTGTACCAGGATTTTTAGTCTTTTTACATTGCGTTCTTTAGCCTTGGCTTACATGGCTATTAGATGGCAGAAATCTTCCGATTTTATTAGGACTGCAGTGCTGCTCATCAATATTTTATTTTTATGGCGTTTTATTTTCACCGAACAAAATCTAACTAATCGAAATGATTGTGAGTTCGAATGGTTCGATCTTGTGTTCGGTAATCGCATTCTCCCAAAAGATCCGGTTCGATTCATCCTTTTCCCCTCCCCTTCCCCCCCTCCCCCTGCAGTCCCTGGGTTTCCGAGGATGGCGTTAGATTCTGTTCGATGGCCGAATCAATCGCAAAACAATCGAACGATTCGGATTGGGTTCCATTGGATTCGATTTATTTTTTGTTCGGTTTTATTCGATTGACTACGCCAGGACAACAGTAGAGGAACAAGAATTTAAAGGAATATTCAAGTTATGAACAGTTTTGACGGCTGGATAATTCAACCGTATTTCAGAATCCAAATGTCAAATATTCAACGCACACATAACATCATAATATGTCATGCAATGATATCCCGATGCATTGCAAGCATAGAAACGAGAAAATGTATGTTGTTTAACAGTTATACATGGCTCTGAAGTTAACAGAAACATTGTACGGGTATTTTACCAATTGTCACGCGGGCACGCAATCACCGTTTTTGATGTTTTTCGAGTGGTGAATAAAAGAGTTTTCTCAGAAGCTAAACGTCAATTGCCGAAATAAAACTTTCAAGATTCCAAAACTATATCATCTTCTTAGTACGTAGCTGCAATATTATAAAAGTTGGATCACTGGCACATGACTAAAAAACTATTCTTTTTGACCCACCGGTTGGATTTTCCAAATAGTGCACTTTGATTTGGAATTGATAGGACTTCTTAAACTCGCTCAATGTTTATGATATTAAGCCTAGAGATCAAGGAAGAGTTATACAATACAGCGATGGTGTTGAAATATTTCTGTTGATTTTAGTTTTGATATACGAATGGAATGAATTTGATGCATTTTCACTCCGCCGACAGTCATTACATGTTGTCTGAAGCCAAAATAGTTTTTTTCGATTTTCTCCAAAACAAATAAATATTTTCCCAAACAAACTACACAGCGTTTATATTCAGACCAAGGGCTACTCATATGCAAAGTTAGAGCGAATTCCATTTTTGTGATTTTTGCCACCATATTGGGTTTTTGTTTGATAATTGTACGGCCTTACACTTAATGGTGACCAGGATGTCCAAGAAGAAGAAGAAACAGAATATGATGATGATGATGATGATCTTGAGAAGCCCATATTTGGCAGCAAATCAGGTTGGATTTATACCACTGAACCCACCCACCCCCAATTATGACTTAACCAATGATTCTTGTAAGAAGGATATCACTGAATGCCCACAAAGGAATTACATTTGGTGTTGAACCATCCACCTCATATTTGTTTGTGATGAAGTTACAGTGTAGCATAAATACACTTTATGTTATAATGGAAAACAAAATGTCAAAAGTATTACATTTGTTCACTCCTCAACTTCTAATACTAGTCATTGCTTTAAGCAAGCGAAGTGCTGCGAGAAGTAAATGCATTATTATTTGTTTGTGATTCTGCCCAAATAAGCGAATCATCGCAATCATGTATTTGTGCCGTAATAGGCAAATAAATACATTTAATACTCCCGGGATTTATACTGTCAGTCTCCAAAGACCAATATGTCATAATGGGCAGATAGTTTAGGGACAACACCTCTGTATCAGGGATGGATCTACTTCGAAGAGCATCCAGATAATGAATTCGATCTCCTTCGACAAGGGTCCATTGTTCGATTAGTAAATTCTGAGCAAATAACAGGGCTGAAAAGCTCATAAAAAACATTGTCTTCCCCGTGCATTGTCGCTAAAGCGTTCGTGACCTTGATGAATGCTTCCAGCAATAAATAAGTTTTTGTTTGACTTTGACATAATTACACGGCGAAACTGAAAGGACCTGAAATAAGACTTGCCTTGGTACGTCAAAACAACAACGAACTGGTACAATGTACGGAGGAATTTATGATGAACCCCGCTGCTGTCCGAGCATTGTCGAAGTTGCTCCGACCACACTCCGAAAAATCCGGCAGGACAAACACAAATCGAGATTTTTGCTGGCATCTAGCACACAGGTATCCCAACATAACACAGGGAAATCGTCAAGACTAGTGTTGCTGCTCGCCTTACGGCTTCGCAGCAATTATTTACAAGTATGCATTATAGTAATACAAATGTGTTTCATGTAGGAAACAACAGTCAGTCTAAATCCACACAAGCCAGTCAGTCATCTGCACCAGCCAACCCTACACAAGCCAGTCCAGTCATCTGCACCTGAAGGGAAATGGTACATTTGAAATCACAGATCTTGAGGAACTGGAAGCGGTTTTTCGATCTATCTCCAAGTAGAAGGGTCACTGATCGAATGACAGAATAAATGGCAATTTATCAGGCAATATTTAATGATGCCCAGTTTGATTTACAATATGCACAGTTGCATTTAAAGGAAACCTCTGGAATTTCGGCAATTCTTACTAATTTTATTTATTGAACTATAAATAAACATATTCAAGAAGTATAATCGTTTTT
This sequence comes from Actinostola sp. cb2023, assembly GCA_033675265.1. Classification (NCBI taxonomy): domain Eukaryota; kingdom Metazoa; phylum Cnidaria; class Anthozoa; order Actiniaria; family Actinostolidae; genus Actinostola; species Actinostola sp. cb2023. The sequence goes on along the minus strand of JAUJYZ010000392.1, from coordinate 286,747 downwards.
GGGGCTTTAGCTTTTATTTTATTCTCCAGGAAAGTTAGGCCATACTGAGCTTTGAATTTCCCGGGCGCCGCCATATTTGCAAGTCCGCAAAGCATCTTGGGAGCGTGACGTCATGTGGTTGCTCGATGTGGTTGTTTCATGGTTGTTGACAGACATTGGTCGATTGGAGTAAAAATGTGAACGTATTTCGTTAGGAAATGCCTCATTGTGCAACATTTGGTTGCCACAATCAGGCGAAAAACAAGAAACACTTAAGTATAAGTTTTCACAGCTTTCCTACTGATTGCTTCGATGATGGCAGAAGACTAGCAAATGACCTTTTGGGAGCAAATAAGTACAGAAGTAAACTAAAGCCAGGAAGTATACCCTCTATATTCCCGCACAAGCAGAAGTGTAGTGGCCGAGAATCCAGTATTAAAAGAGCGGAGAAACGACAAAGATTCGAGGTACGTACGATCTACTTGCATGGTTCAAGTTTGATTAGTCAAAATGAAGTCCAACAGTGATTCTTATAGCTTATATCTAATAGTATCACCCTTCCTGACTCAGAAACCTTGTGTATATCGAAATTCATATAAATCACTGACTATTATCGGCTTGCTAAACAACTTTTCCGTTGGTCTTTCTTTTTAGGATTTGGAGACCTTATTAACACCTGATCGACGACAACATGAGCTTGAGGCCTCTACAACATGTCCAATGGAGAGTATCGACATCGAGATAAACTATGACGATTTACAAGAGGAAATTGAGAGAGCACGAATGGAACCAGAACCAGTAAAGCTCTATAGAACTATAACTTGTGATGCGAGCACTCAAACCGATACATACATCCCAATACATGCACATCCAGAACTCAGACCTGTCATGTGTGATGCTGCTTGTAATTTTCCTCTTGATACTTCTGAAGCTATTATTGGTGAACATAGTTACTGTTTACATCGTCAAATACCTCTGAATGATTCATATGTAGAAGCTGAAGAGAGCAGTAATGACAGTCAGGCTGACTCAGATCACAGATTGAACTGTTCAGTGTTCAAGACAGTGATAGTGGCAGTGAGAAGTTGTGTGAAGTTGAAGAAGAGGTAATTGAGGTGGCCTGTTCCTCACAAGCATCATCACAGTCAAGTCATTCACTATATAATCCTGACTCACAAGATGACATGGACTCTGAACATGAAGTTGAGGAAGAGGAACAAGATGACAGCAAAGAGAGAGTATTCCTGGTATATGAAAGCAAGCTGAAAGAGCTACTCAGGTTTTGTCCAACATGTGGATCCATCATTATCCAAGATTTGATCAAAGAAATGCAGAATGAGGGTTCTCAGCTCTCTCTGAACCTTAGCTGTATCAATGGATGCAGTTTCAAATGGCAATCACAACCAATTCTTGACGGTACTAGAGGAGCAGGTAATCTTCTCCTGACAACAGGGATCTTCTTTAGCGGTATCCCCTTTGCAAAGTTTGAAAACTTCTCCTATGTCATGAACTTCAAATCTATAAACAAAGACACTTACTATGGATTAAGAGAGAACTTTGTTTTTCCTGTGGCGAGGAACAAGTGGCAATTAGAACAGAATGCAGTGTTTACTGATTTACAGTCCAGGAACACAGAAATCACTTTAGCTGGAGATGGGAGATGTGATTCTCCAGAACATTGTGCAAAATACTGTACTTACACTTTGCTTGATGTTGAAAGTCAAAAGATTGTTGATTTCAAAGTAGTGTCAGTATCAGAAGTTGCCAACTCTTGTAGAATGGAGAAAAAGGGATTTATAGACACACTGGCATATATTGAATCCATGAATGTTTCAGTCCACACTGTAAGCACTGATAGACATCCACAAATTGCAAAAGAAATGAGAGAGAATCACCAGGACAAAGATCATCAGTTTGATCCATGGCACATGGCCAAGTCGTTAAGTAAGAAGTTGACAGCAGCAGCAAAAAAGAAACACTGTGAAATATTGATTGGTTGGATACCATCAATCTTGCATCATTTTTACTGGAGTGCAGCTAATTGCAACAATGATCCAGAAATTCTCCTTGAAAAATGGTTGTCTGTCATCCATCACATTACCAACCGTCATGAGTGGCCAGGCAACAGGTACTTCCATAAGTGTGAACATGGCCAGTTACCTCCTGAAGCTGAAAGGAAAAAGAAGTGGCTGAAACCTGGATGTGATGCCCACAAGGCATTACTGGCTATTGCCAAAGACAAGAGATATCTGAAAGACATGAGGCATTTAACCAAGTTTGTCCATACAACAGGGTTGGAAGTTTACCATTCCATGTATCTGAAGTATTTACCAAAGCTGACACACTTCACTCTTGAGGCATGCAACTTTAGACCATAACTACAATGTCATGAGACCCCAGGTAAAACTGTTATATTATAACATTTTTTGTTTTTTTACAGGGTGTTATGTAATAATTAATAATAATTAATTAATAATAATTAATAATTAATATAATAATTAATAATAATTAATTGATAATAATTAATATTAACTATTAATTAATATTAACTATTAATTAACTATGTTTTGGTCATTGTTGTTTTAATATTTACTATAATCTTTCAGGCTGTTATCCAGAAAGGTGATCAAAAGGGAGAAGGATGTTTTAAGATTTCTTGGAGCAAGGTTTCTAAGACCTTTGGAGCAAGTCCTGTATTGGAGAAGAAATCATATGTTTATCTTCGTGAGATGGTGGAAGAGGCAATCAGACTTGCAAAGGCAGGGGAAAAGAACAAGGATGACAAAGCAAGGCGTGGAGTTATGGCACCAGTGGAAAGACCAGACAGACAATATATCATTGATAAAAGAATAGAACTTTCAAGGTTCAATTGATGATGTATCTATAAGTACTATATACAATATGAGCGGCCGATCTGTATGGGATTTACAAACTCGAACCGTAGGCGAGAGTTTGTAAATCCCATACAGATCGGACGCGAATATTGTATATTACTTATCGAATTCAACGATGCATAAGTGGATGTTTTACTATGTATTTCCCTCATTAATTATTCATGAATTCGATAATATTTATATAAATTTGATTTGTTGAGAAATCTTGAAGAATTTCAAACTGCTACATTTCATAAATAGTGACAGTTGTCACAACCAAGAATCAAATAACAATTTATGGTGTAAATAGCATTGTATTTCTAATAATTATTCTGAATCACTGCAATCAATTGATGTATATAATAAGGTTTTATTACTACATTAAAAAATATGTGAAATGTTACTTTAATATATGAGATAATAGTACAGTCAAACCTGTATTAAGCGGAGTTGTATTAAGCGGTCACCTGTATTAAGCGGTCAGTAGGCCATTCCCCGATGGTGACTGCTTAATACAGGTTTGACTGTATTTACAATTTTTATTTGTACAACCGACATTAAAAAAATCTCAAAACATCTACAGTAACAACATAGAATAATATTTATATTTGATGAAGGAAGATATCAAAGGCAATAGATATCGAGAGTGAGCCTTCTAATTGATTTAGTAAAAAGCTGCTATTATTCTTTTGCAAACAAGAGCATGTTTTGATGTTTTTTTGCACTTTTCCTATCCGTTGATAGATAGCGAGTGTTAGCCATTCAGAATACAGGATTTGCAATAGAACACTGTCTAGTAGATTTTTACTAAATATCATTATGTGCAAATAGTTAGTTCTCTTTTCACAGATACATAGCATGAACTCTAACATTTACAATAACCATGCTACATGGTCTCTCCATGCCAAGGCAATGTCTTCATCAAAATCACTGTCATCATCATCATCCCCTGCTTTGTAACCTATGTATACTCCACTTGGCTCTGGATATCTTTCTCTTATCTTAGTGACTGCACAAGATGGTATCACCCGGTGGATTTTTTTTGCCCAGGTATCCATGGACCCACCAGGTGAACTGTCTGTATGCTGCATATCTTAGGGACCTACAGTTGTAGTATTAAAAAAACAGTTCATTATAATAGCATATATGTAAACCCTGAAATGATAAATTTGATTTCTCATGAATACAATCTCAATGCAAAGTAGTTCTGTACATTATTATTACAGATGGATAAAATCTGGTACTGTGTGTAAAATATTTATGCATAATCACTTCAACCTCAGTCTTCATGTTGGATAAGTCTGGTATAAGCTTATAATATAAAGTATTATAATAGAGAAGCATGTACCTGTTTGGTGCTTCGTCCCTGTTGGGCAGTCCTGCACTCTCCCTGTCATGAAGGGAAACCAGGGCAGTCCATAAAAACGTCTCTGTTGAGGCACACTGGCAGGAAGCTCTCATGGCTTGTAATACAAGGCAAATCTGTGTTGGATTTAATATTCCATTGTTAGCTCCATCTTCAGGTACTTTGTGGCACTAATAAAACACTAAAATGATTGCTTATGTAGAAGCAGAATCTAGCCTGCGTTACAGGACTTAGTTTCTAACGAGGGTTTAATTCCTAACGAGTGTTTATAGTTCGGCTTTAAAGCCTGTTTATGATTGATTGTAAACATACATACATCAAGAAACAACTTTTATACCAACCTTCAGTTAAGTTTGAAAGGATGCGTAGTTCTTGGCAGCAAACACTTTCTTTTTCTGTTGGCATCACATCGCACCAACCACAATAACACCAAGTTGTATTTCCAGCACGGATCGTGCCATCGATCGAGACTGACCCCTCTGTCGGCTCTGTGTCGTTTTCCGACTCAAATTCGAATTCTTCACCTGAAGAATACTCAGGTTCGTACTGATACGGCAAAATTCTAGCCATTTTAGGATGTATTTTGTGATCAAACTCTCAACAAACGCTGCTTCTGTGACTGAAATGTCTGTTGTTTACTAGCATCGAGCAACCACATGACGTCACGCTCCCAAGATGCTTTGCGGACTTGCAAATATGGCGGCGCCCGGGAAATTCAAAGCTCAGTATGGCCTAACTTTCCTGGAGAATAAAATAAAAGCTAAAGCCCCAAAAACGATTTTACTTCTTGAATATGTTTATTTATAGTTCAATAAATAAAATTAGTAAGAATTGCCGAAATTCCAGAGGTTTCCTTTAACTCAGTTTCAAACATGCTTCAAATCAATTATTTTGTCATGTTATTTTCTAAACATGAATAGTGAACTTTCCAAGAGGAAGTTGATAACGATATGTGCCCATTAACAGCTTTGAATGAGATAATTGTTCTTCTTTGGAAATCGAATGTTGCTTTGTTACTGTTAGATATTGTTCAAACTTGATCTTTAACTGATAGACATCCACCATACAAAAATTGGAATGAATCTCCTATGCAGTCTAGATTTCAAGATGTGTAATGGGAAAAGTCTCTGAATGTAGTATCCGCAACAGACGACTTACTGTGGAATGGCCCATATATATTGCTGCTGATGCAAAAGTTATCTGCACTATAGTATACATCTATCCGCACACCTTTTCCAGTCAAAATGGCTGCTTCCATTTATGCAGCCTCGAAGTGAAGTCAATACACCATTTTTATCGTTCATTGGGCTTCCTGTGCTTTGTATCGTGGCTTGAAAGCCGGAAACGTAAACTGTCAGTACAGTAAAGAAGAAAAGTAACTGTAGCAGTAAATAACTGTTTTTTTTAAGTAGTTAGCGGCAAATTAGGCTCAGATTAATTCCAGCCGCAAAAATGAACCCTTTGGTTGATTGCTGTCCATTTCAAATGCTCCAGGAAGGAAAATAAGGCCAATGCTGTTTAAAGTGTTTACTGTACCTATACTTTATATTACTTGAGAAATTACGGAGTCATCCTCCGTCTCAGGGCATGTTATAAAACACTTGTGAAATGCCCTAAAATGCCTCTGATCGGCTGAAAACTGTGCTCCCTCAGAGAATGGAGCACGATTTTATGACGTCATTTTTGGGCTGTTTTGCTTGCAACAAAATGGATGAATTTCCAAATTTTGATTTCACATTTTCTGAAGTTGCCGATGATGAGCTTTTTGAAGTCAATCTAGATGAAGTAGGCATAGAGGCTACAGAAAACGACAAAACAAAGAAAGCAAAACAAACCGGACGATTCTTTCATCTAACGGAGAGTGAGGTTGATGAGATCGTAAGAAAATCTGAGACAAAACAAAACACCTAATGGTCTTTCGGTGTATTTGAAGGTAACATACTGTGAATTCGAGTTTGTTATTAAATAAACGTAAACGTACTAACTTGTATGTCGAAAATTAAATTAACAGCACGAAATGTGTGTTTTTAGAAAATAATGTTGTCTTTTTTTAATAGCTTGGTGTAATGAAAGAAACACCGCTACGCCAATCCATGAAACGAGCAATTGCGAGCATGATAATGCTTGATAACGCTGAAGCAAGGTCGAAAGAGGGAGGAAAATCGTATTCAAGATCGTCATTACTAAGCCTGTGCTCAACAGTAACGTAAAGAAAACGTTTTACCAGTTTTGCATAACTGTATGTTAGTTTGTTGTTTGTATATTTACAGGTAACTATCTAGTAAAATGAAACACCAGATACAGTAGGGAATTGACAATCACATTTTCCATATTGTCAGTGCCCGGCAGCCGGTCGTGGTCTAAATTTCGCAAAATTTCCACAGAAGCCTACTATCTTTGTTTTGACTTGTGAAGCGATTCTAGAAACGATTTTGCCGAGCTTGAGCAGACTATGAACTTACACTCACGGGAACGGTCTCAAATAGGCTAAATGCCCGGCAGTCTGGAAATTTCGCAAATAATTCGAGACAACGACTGACTAGCTACTGACTTCATGAAATCAAACTCTTCTCAGTCTTTGTTGAGAACTGTCAAGCGCTTCTCTTCAGCAGAGCTTGATATATTTTTATTCAATTGAGGAGTTTCTTCATCCTGGGCACAGAATACGAGGAACAATTTGATTCTTGATTGCTGGACACTGTCTCAAATAGACTATTAAATGCCCGGCAGTTCAATCTTTTGCAAATAATTCGAGGAAACGATTGACTTCATGAAATCATCATGCCGGTTTAATAGACTTCACGTGAATCGGGGCTGCGAAATCTTGTGAGGTTTAAAGCGTGACCTCGGTGGCGTGACTATTCGCGTCACTAATTACATGCATAGGTCACGAAGGTTACAAAAACTGGCGGGAAATATCACACTATAAAGTAGGATCAGTGAAATAGGGACGTGAACAGATCTGTCGACCATTTTCGAGGTAGTGATTATTAGTGATGAAGAAGAGAGGATTTTCAAGAGAGACAAGAAAAGGTAAATTACAAGAAATGATATTTTCATGAAATATTCAATTGTACGCTAGATTTTGCGTTCGTTGTGTCTGCTGTAGTTCTAAGCAAATCAAGATGTGAAAGATACTTGAGATCAAAAGGTCCAAAGTAACTCGTAAACTCAGTACAGCTTGAAATAATTACTTCTCTTATACAACTTTTATAACTTATTGTTTCAGCTCCCATGATGGATCCAAAGCTGCAGGTTAGTAGGGATATAGGAGTTATCACAATGCGCTACCTATCGTTTCAAACAATAAGCCGCTGTCGGACACATTTACCCTGCCATTTTGACACGACGTTCTTTCTCGATGTAAATCTCGAGAATTTTCTTTTAGAATATGTACTTATACAAAGGCTTATATCTCCATTTGTTCCCTTAGTATGATATACTTGGGATGAAACCATTCGGGACATCACAGGAACTTACTATAATGTTGGGATTCCTGTGCTGTCCAAACCGTCCCAATGTCCTATCAATCCTAGCTGTTCTACATTTATAATTTCCTAACTATAAAGTAGGGATTCCTGTGCTGACCTAGTTTTCTAACTGTGATGTTGGGGTTTGTAAGTAGTAAGTAAGTAAGTATGTAAGTAAGTAAGTAAGTATATAAGTAAGTAAGTAAATAACTAAGTAAGAAAGTGTGAGTTGAGGGGGAAGTGGGAGGGGGGGGGGGGGGGGGGGGGAGGGTTACTTGGTCTGGGTTTTGATAGGGGTGTCCTGCTGGAGTCCGTACACCATATCCATACCCTGCTCAAGATAGATCGGTAAGAAATGGACGGCCCTATCAAAGACTCGAGGGAAATTCTATTCCCTATTTTAGACAGTTATTCACAAATTAGTACTAGTTAGTAGTAATCCTGTATAGTAAGGCGCTTTAAAAACAATTATTACTCTATCTAAGACTCTAAAAAGTGAAAATTACGATACTTGTGATAATTACAGACCCTATTCAAGACAATTTAGGGCGAAATGTATACCCTATCTAAGACCAAAAGCTCAAAAACCATACCCTATCCAGCGGCATATACCCGTATAGCAAATGACCCCCTCTACTCCCCGGGACTTTGAGACTGGTTCTGAGACTGGTTTATCTCCGCCGCGCTTGCTCATGGATAGATGTTCCTCAGTGATGAACTCATGTATGAACTTCTATATTCTCTTGTTTAATTAGTAGATACCTGTGTACGATACAATTAGATTAGCTGCCTTAAATTGTTCAAGATTTGTTGAATTTATTTTAGTGCTAAAATTGAATGCTGTCTCTATATTCTCTTTAAAGGATATTGTACAAAATGGCAGCTTTGAGAGCACAACAAGGTACGAGGCAGCCTCGATAGACTATCCTCGTATTCTTCAAATAATTACTAGAAAAGTGTTGTCAAAGCAGCCGAAAGCCTCTATTGATGTCACATCTCTGACAATGATGCCTTCGCTATCGATATGCCAGGAAATGCTGGACCTTTGTGAAAAGGGGAAATACTCTGCTGTCACCTGTGACTTAGGGACATTTACAGTACACTCTATCAAGATCTTAATTGAAATACATGCTCTCCGCGACGTGAAGAAGAAAGTTCAAGGAGAGCAGAGATGGCTAAAGAAAGAAATAAGTGCCCATAATGCAGCGTGCGTATCCAAACGAAGACGTTGTAAGTTATACACAAAGAGTATTTCACAATCCTAACGATAGCTGTGCTCTAGATCAAAACAGCGACATCCTAGCCTCTGATTTGGTTACTATTGCAGGGAATGGCTGGCTTAACTTCAGCGTAATCAGTGGTATTGCAGATATTTTAAACAAAGACAGTGACAAAACAGCCGCCCTTATGCTGAATAATGTCTTGATGGTAAAAGAAACAGACTTATCCGAGTACGTCAGAGTTAACATCAGACGTTCTGCGAAATATGTTCTTTTTTTCGCAAACGTCGGGAAGACAGATACAGGAGAAGTGTTTTTCAGTAAATACGGAAAGCCAGGATGTCATTGGACATTGCTTTACATTGACCTAACAAGTAACAAATGGTTTTATTGCGATACCAGTTGCTGGGAAATTCCAAAAGATTTAAAAAGAGTTGTCGCTCCCATCGTAAGAGCCATTTATCAAGAAGTGCGCCTGACAACTAAATCCCTCATCGGAATCGTCCAAGCGCACGTGGAATGCATCGGATCACGTCATGTTTGCTCTAAGAGATGCCTAAGAAACATACCTATACAAACCTGCGGTAATGTCTGTGGCGTCGCAGCTGTAATACTTCGCGGTATAGCTTGTGCCGCTCCTAGGCTATGGAGAGATGTTTTCCATCAACTTTGGAGTGGTTACTGTGTCCTTCCGATTATTCGGATTTCTTAAAATGCGCGATAATTTCATGGCTTATAAGAGACACATTAAACTTGTCTATAATTGGGATAAGCCGCGAGGAAATGGGTGTTCAGAATACCCCTTCCCATGATCGTCGAGTACGTCGAGTACGTCGAGTACCTGAAATCGTGATCATTGAAGATGATGATAACATCGACAATTATGCAAATCACGATGATGATTGTGGCTACTTACATGGAAATGACGAAAATATGGCGTCGGATGATGATGATGATGATGACAATGGTCACTCGCAACGAAAGGACAAGGACATGGCGTCGGATGATGATGATGATGATGACAATGGTCACTCGCAATGAAAGGACAATGACATGGCTTTGGATGATGATGATGATAATGATGATGAAGACAATGGTCACTCGCAACGAAAGGACAAGGACATGGCGTCGGATGATGATGACGATGGCAATGGTCACTCGCAACGAAAGGACAAGGACATGGCGTCGGATGATGATGATGATAATGATGATGACAATGGTCACTCGCAACGAAAGGAAAAGAACACTTCAGATGATTAGCATATTGATGAAGATAAGAGGGATAAAATGTTTGATAGAATGACGGGGATGAAGACAATAGCCACTCTCCAGGAAACATCAATACACCTGATGCAAGGCCACACGAAGAACAATGCGATAATATCGACGGGTGCCTCCCTTAACATCTGCCAATATCACACTCCCAGGTCTTTTAGGAGAGAAATTACCTCGGAGAAGCTAGGAATATCGTCTGCTGAACGGCTACGTGCTTTGGAACTGTTATCACGAATGGCGCACTCTAAAACTCCAGCCGAATATAGGAAAGTACTCGAAGAGCTAAAAAACACTGGTATGAAGTGTGTCACTGAGTATGTCCTACAAAATGGGGATCCCATAAAAGACCAATGGGTAGCGTGCCTCAAAGACAAATCATTTAATCTGAGAGAAACAACAAACAACAGATTAGAGTCTACCTTCAGTAAAATTAAAAGTATTTGCTCTCGGTATGCAAGCTTGTTGCAGTTTCTTTCTGAGTTTTTTGCTGTGCTTAAATGTCTGAGGGATCAAAGGAATCATCATTATTTGATGGCGATCACTCGCAAGAACACTGAATATAAGAACCTCAATAAAGACCTGCAACAGTTTTCCAACTACATAACCCCTTATGCCTTTACGTTTGTCCAAGAACAGCTACAGTTATCAAGTAACGTGAAAGTGATCAGCCAGAAGAACAGCAATGAGTTTAGTCTTTTTGCTGCTAAGCATATTCAAGAGCCGCACACGGCATCACCTTCGTTGTGTGATTGTTCCTTTTTTGCTCGCATGAGCCTACCATGCAAGCACATATTCAAGGTCCGTGCACTACTCAACCTTTCCGCATTTTGTAAAAGCCTTGTGCATGTGCGATGGACTATGGAATATTACCAAAGCGTTGAGCGTTTTCCTCAAACGATTACTGACCCCTGCGAAGAGAGTTATTGTCCAAGTACTGGTGTGGATGGGAACACGACCTATCACATTACAGCGTTACAAGAACAAAGTGGAAAGAAGATGAAAGCTCTTTCCCAAGCCCAAAAGTTTCGAAAGGGGCTGCAGATCGCACAAACAATTGGCCACTACAAAAAAGAGCAGGGGACTGGGAACGAGTTTATTAGAATTAATGTAATTACGAAATTAAGTTTATGACATGAAACGACATGTTGAAATTATCATATGTGTAAAGTTTGATGTGATTTGAATGAATCCTGTCGGAATTATAAACTTTTGAAATTGTGACATTTTACAGTGAATGTATAGTTTGGGTAGACAACGTAAAAAAATAAAGAGTTTGTATGGGAAAATATACATCTTTGATGCCCTCTAGCATCGTCAATATTAAGCCAAAGTTCACCAAACTTTCCAGATTAGCTACGTTTGATCTGCTCTGTCAGAAAATGTTGCCCACTTTTGCTAGTTTCTTATTGAATTAGTTTTACGGACTTGGTCCCAGTCCCCTGCTCTTTTTTGTAATGGCTAATTGCTTCACTGCTGAGCGAAGGTGGGATGGCAACATTTCATGCTAGACATGATGTTTTACAGTCCATTGTCAGAAGCTGGCAGCTTGGTCGTGAAGTCGTCGTTTGTGAAAGTGAAGGAGTGAATCCAGGAAAATATGAAAAATGCTATATTCATGCTATGAATGGTGACGAAGGAAAAGATAAAGCAGAATGTGAAAATACTGAAGCCAAGCGATCACAGGTCGATCCCGCAGCGAGAAAACAAAGCAATGAAGAACAAGCAGGAACAGAAAAATATATCGACGAAGACTTCCAGCCTTCATCTATTCTTTCTTCAGAATGTGAAAATACTGAAGACAAGCGATCACAGGTCGATCCCGCAGCGAGAAAAGAAAGCAATGAAGAACAAGCAGGAACAGAAAAATATCTCTACGAAGCTTTCCAGCCTTCCCCTAGTCTTTCTTCCATTAAAATGCCACCAAGAATTCTAAAAAGAGGCCGTCCAAAAGGCGCAGAAGTAACTGTAATAGGTCTACTGAAAACCAAAAAAAAGAAAGAGAAACATGACAATATGAAGCCGTTCTGTAAATTAAAATCAACAGAAAAGGAAACCGCCATCCTAAGATCTCTAACAAGTAATATTGCTGCTGACGAGGCTTTAACTGGAAAAAGAGCCTTGAGTACTGATGACCTCAACGACCTACATGAAATACCTGATTCCATCCAAGACAAGGAAAGTATAGATAATTATCGCGTGCAGAAATACTTCGACAAGGCAGCGTGGTATGAAGTTCTTGCCCTGCTTCAGAAGAAGGAGGAGATCGGTTGGTGCTGTGCTGTCTGTACGAAGGTTATAGATGATACATGCGAAGATAGCGTTGCCTGCGACAGATGCCTATTATGGTCTCATTTCAAATGTATTTCATCGAAAAAGAAGCCGAAAAATCGTAACTAGTTTTGTAAATCCTGCAAACTTAAGTTCAACTAACCACAGGAAGCCCAAACTTGGGTACGTTTAGTTGAAACCTGATTGGCTTAGTTGTCAAGCATCATCATGTGGACTCTTATTTCACATAGAAAATCAACCAATCGCGTGCATACACTATGCATGGTTATTGTAAAAACATATTATTGTCTTAACAGACAATAAAGTCTTAACAATTTGTATATACCTTTGTTGTGTGATCATTTAAACTTTTCCGTAATTGTTTTTTTTTTGGAAAACAAATTCCCTCCCCTTATACCTGGGAAGAGGAAAACTTTTTTTTCCAAAAAAAGGATGGGAAAATTTAAATAAACACATAACAAAGGTATACATATAATTTTTTGAGACTATTCTTAAAGAATAAAAAAGATACCAAACCCGATGAACTAACTATAGTTAATTGTGACAAGTATAACTAAGTTGTGACAAGCAATGACAGGCCCAAGAGTAGACTTTCTCTTCAAGTCCCTTGAAACCTTTTCCTCGAATTTGTTTTTGGCATGTAAAGTTATTGACTTCGTCGCTCGCTTCTCAATTGGCCATTACGAAAAAGAGCAGGGGACTGCGACCAAGTCCGTAAAACTAATTCAATAAGAAACTAGCAAAAGTGGGCATCATTTTCTGACAGAGCAGATCAAACTTAGCTAATCTGGAAAGCTTGGTGAACTTTGGCTTAATATTGACGATGCTAGAGGGCATCAAAGATGCACATTTTCCCATACAAACTCTTAATTTTTTTAGGATGTCTACCCAAACTCATACATTCACTGTAAAATTTCAAAAGTTAATAATTCCGACATAATTCACTCAAATCACATCAAACTTTGAACATATGATAATTTCAACATGTTGTTTCATGTCATAAACTTAATTTCGTAATTACATTAATTCTAATAAACTCGTTCCCAGTCCCCTGCTCTTTTTTGTAATGGCATTACCATTTTGTTTGTTTCTGAAAATCAAATAGAGGTCGACAGATGTGTTCGTGTCCTTATTTCACTGATCCTACTTTATAGTGTGATATTTCCCGCCAGTGTTTGTAACCTTCGTGACCTGTGCATGGAATTAGTGACACGAATAATCACGCCACCGAGGTCACGCTTTAAACCTCACAAGATTTCGCAGCCCCGATTCACGTAAAGTCTATTAAACCGGCATGGTTTATGATTTCATTAAGTCAATCGTTTTCTCGAATTATTTGCAAAAATATTGAACTGCCGGGTATTTAATAGTCTATAAGACCTTTTGCGCATAAGACATGTGTCCTATGTACCAGTATGTCCTACTTATGTCAGGGTATTGTTATGCATGCACGTGATCATGAGAGACATAGGGATCCATTAATGGCTTGAAAACATGAAGTATGCAGATTAATCTTTCGCTATTGTGAAAGTTGTGAATTTTATTGCTGCAAGCGAGTGTCACTGTGGAATTATTTGCAAACGTGGATTGTAATACGATTAGTATAGCGTGTTCGTTTGCCTTGCGTTGCCGAAACTGAGATCATGGTTGACTGTCAGGTCTTGCCTGATATTTGTTTGCGGGTTTTGGAACCCTAAAATAGAAGAAAACACACAATTCGTAGCGACCACAATGCACTTTGGTCTGGGAATGTAATTTGCAACAAAACGTAGGACAACGTTTTTTAGAATTAGCTGTATCAGGAGCCCATTACTATTATGGGCTCCTGGCTGTATACATGTATATCCATGTTGGAAAGTTAAAACAAATGTGTGGATATAGTATTATTAGTGTTGTATATAGGTTTAGATTGGCATTGGCGCATTGGGTAAGTCTCTGCAGTTACTCGTAGGCTAATGAAGCAAAATTTAGACCCCCTAATTGTCTGAGCTCTCGTAAGCAACCAACTCCCATAAGCGAACACCTCCCGTAAGCGACCAATAGGCTTGACATTTTGGGTGGTCGTTTAAGGGTGGACTAACATATTTATTTCGACTGTTGCTAAGAAAATTTGAAACCTCATAAAATCGTAAAATTCAAAGAGAAGAGACTTATAGGAAGTGATTGTAAGGGAGAAAGCTTTGTCATAGCATGACGTCACCAAATTACGCCACAATGACGTCATCAAAACAGAAAACGCTCTTTTTTTCCAACGATTTATAAGATACTGTAAATCTATGATTACAGTAAAAACCCGCATAAAAGAACCCCTATTTTTCCAAGTCAGGCTGAAATGGTTCTTATATGCGGTTTTTTACTGTATACACTTGTTCTACAACACAAGGAGCAGACAACTGAGCATGGATTTGGCATTTAAATGAAAAATATATTTTTTTATGGACGTTTTTCGAGCTGTTTTTAAGGATTAAATTCCATAACTTGTCATATTGTCTTCAGTTTTGAAAAAGCATGCTCAGCAATGTTGACTAGGTCGTTGTTGATATTCTAGGTTAGAAAAAAATAACCCTCAGTGAACGTGCTCGAAAGTTTTGAAGGTTTTTGAAAACGAGAATCTGCGCATGCGCAGTCTTGTTAAATTTACCGTTCTTTTTCAGCATTGAATTGATGGATTTCGGAAAAGAATCCTACGAAAATGTTTAGACAGTTCTCTATTCTGTCATTTGGTATAAAAATTATTATGCAGCAAGGTCGTTTTGATTTTCCAAGCAGGAGATGCGCGAATTTTATGACTTTCAATTCACAAATTGTATGCTTGCTCATTTCTGCTAAAACGAAATTTAAAACCCCTATAGAGAAGTAGGATGTTTAACAAGGCTATAAAATATCAAAATTTCAGAAAAAAATCCTCAACAAAGCTAAAGAATTGAAGACATGTAAAACCCCATAGCAACGCGGTTGCATAGTAACGAAATGTTAGTTCACCCTTAATGGAGGTTGGACTGTATTTATTTTGTTATGCATGGTTTATTGTTTGCCATCTATTTCATGCTAGCGCTGATATTGTGCGCTTTTCTCTAGTTCTTAGTTTTATACTAAAGCCTGGTTTACATTTGATCACTACGTTCGTCGAATCGAAAAACGTGCCCAGTGATTCACACAAATTTTAAAACATAATCCCGAATAATCAAGTTACCACACAGATGTCAGCTGAATTTACACCTCGTTTTGGTGTCAGATTACTATTAATTATTTTCTCCTAATTTAATTACTTTCTTTTATTCATTCGTTGCTAAACTTTAGTAATTTCAATTTCAATTTCTTCTATCCAAAGTGGATAGAAGAACCTCCATGTATCAATAAGTTAAAATTAAAAAAATAGACTATTAAGGTGAATAGTCACAGGATTTGAAAATTCGTGATTTGGAGCTTTGGATATGTGATTCTCATACTCCTTAATTATTCATGAGGTATCCAGCCAACCTGGATACTCCAGAAAGTACTGACGAGAGTAACTGGAAATTGTTCCAGTAACTGGAAAAAAATTACTTCAGTTACTGGAAACATTTCCAGTTACTCTCCCCAGTACTTATCATGAGGGACGATTATAACTAATCGTCTCTCATGACTGTACATGAGTTCTTATCCCTCATATAACTATCATCGGGATCTTGGACAGAGTAGAGGCAATACCACTCTGTCCGAGTTCGCTTTACTCTGAAAGCAGGCTCTACTTCATACTACTCAAGAGTCCAACGCATGTGGGATACGATGTCCTCGACTCTGCGCATGAGCAGAGCATATGCAAATACCGGAATTCTTGCTTTTCCGGCTAAGACCTTGCAACTCTTTATGTATTGCCTGTAGGCCATTGCATGTAATAATTAATGAGTATGAGAAGTCGTTCCAAAGCCTCGAATTCGGACTAGGCGGGGTTTCCAGTCCTCGGCTTCGCCTCAGACTGGAAACCCTATCTAGTCCTCATTCTCGGCTTTGAAACATTATGTAATAAGGGTTTGAAATCTCAAAATGCAAATCAAGTGACGTATGAGGAGACATCATTTATTATACAACAACACCCTAGTGCAAACTACTGACATTTTAAAACTGCAGAAACTTTTCTTAGTTTTCATTGCATACTTCCATATCGTTTTTAAATATTTCAGTTCAAAGCACTACTTGAAAATCACTTTTAAGATAAATTATGGCAAATGCCTGCTTTAACGTCGTCACAAAATTAGCATGTCATGATTTAAAACCTCTATAACCTCAGTAATGCGAAGCTCAAATCACATAACACTGAACCACCCCAATATTCACTTCATATTGAAGTGATTTCTAAAATGAGAATAAATAAGATAACGAGAAGTGTATACATATTTTTATGACAAATATTTCGGGTAGTCTCCACTACCCATCTTCAGTATTGTTAACAGTGAATAAAGAACATGATATATAGGGAGAAATTTACATAAATAGAAACACCTAACTAAGTAATGGAATGTTAGTTAAGTAGTTTCAAAGGCACTGATTGTCCTTGGTCGTTCAAGTTCGGCTTTTTGTCTCTGATCAATAGAGCCTCAGCAATTTTACGCTTGAAGTAGTGGCTATAATTAGCTCCAATGATCTTGAATTCTTGGAGTCCAGGAAGAAGATGACCTGTTAGTTGACAATGTTTAAGCTCCGCAGACTTCTTATCTCTAGTATTATGGTCAGTGACTCTTTCCTGAAGGCGTCTAGCGGACTCTCCAACATATGTAGATACGCACTCTTTTTCGGGGCAACTTACTCGGTAGATAATGTTGTGTCTATGTTCTAGTTTGGTTTTGTCTTTAACTGAGAAGTACGATGCGAGTTTGCTAGCTTTATAAATACAATTTCTAAAATGAAAAAATAAGGGTGATAGACACTTTAAAATTGAGAAAGAAAGAATTAAAAAATGGAATGGGGAAGGGGGAGTGGAAGGGAAAGGGTAAGGGGGAGGGGGAGGGGAATTGGCAAGGATATTAGTATAAATATGCAAATATCATTAATTTACTATATTTATCACTTCATCTCAGCTTCATGTGTGAAAATCTCCTTTGGGTAGAAATAAAGAAAAATAGATATTGAATGTTTATATGAGTATGAATTCTACACTGTAATAAAGCAATTTGTATTTCCATTGCGTTTTATTAACTATGATACAACTTTTAATAAGGAAGCCAAGTTGTGTTTTAATCAAACTAACGGAATTCCACATAAATATACTGTGTAATGCAGAAAAAAAAACAATGATTGCCACATCTGACTCTGACATAGACAATTTCAGTCAATGGAGTGCACGCGTTGTATCCGTAAAATACTAACTATTTAGCGACTATAAATAAATTGCATATTTCAGTTAGCACAGTTGCACAATATATTGCAGTTCAAACAATAACAACCACATTGAATGGTTTGAACAACTTTATTTTATTTTATTTTGTTTTATTAGCTTTCCGATCCCATATAACAAGGTCACCACAACAGCGTTAGCCAATTACTGCGGGCCCGTAGGACAGACCACAAAATGTTATCAATTTACATCAATCCTTTGTTGTTATTATTACAGTCAACTCTCCGTTAACGGACACTCTCGTAAGCGGACAGCTCTACTTACGGACACCTTTTTAAATCCCCGTTTTACCTCCCAGTCAAACTCTGTATTTTCACATTCTCGTAAGCGGACGCGGACACTTTTGAAAATGAAAATTGGATTTTTCTTTTGTTTACGCTCTCTCTTAAGCGGACACACCATATAATAATTGTCTTTCGGAAATGGAATTTGTCTTTAATTTGCAATAAATCAACAAAAATATGACATTTTACAGAGCAACAGAACAGTAGGGATCGGTTTTGTCAAATCTCCATTTACAAGTCCGCGGGGAAGCAAGGTGTACGGTTCATTTGACATAATAAGAGTCCGACGTAACATTTGTAGTGTCACATTAATCACTGATTATACCGAACACTGTATCCCAGATAATCAAGCTTGGACTTGAGCCACGGTAAAGATGTTTTAACATCGCCATAAAAGAAGTATTTACAAGGAATTTCCAGGCCGTACCCAGCACCTCTGTTGACACGTTCACCCATTATGATGGCTTTCCCTTTGTTTGTTCCGCGCTTTAAAAACTTTGTGACAAATACAGCCATCCTCAAAGGAATGTGTCCAAGTATCTCATCTAATCCAGTAACTGTGTTAGCATGTTCCTTGGCTGTGGTTTCAAGACTGCAATCTTCTAAATTAGGCCTTACTACAGCAACCGCATTTACATCCTTGATGTTGTTTGGCTCGCGTTTAAGGGCCCTTTCCTCATTTAGTTGTGGATCCCAGCCAGCAGTATCATCTTTGTATACATGATAACCGCGAATGTAGGACTCAACCATTATGAAAGATTCTGTCATCCTGCGTGCCATCGCTTTATACAGCTACAGTATCTTAGTACAGTTATATATTGAAGCAATGAAAGCAATTTAATGTTCGTACGTGTGTGGGCTCCTTTTAATTTCCGGGTTAATTTTCATAAATGATCGCCTTTAATGTATTCGCATACTTTTGTCTCGCCATCCTCCATTTAGGCGGTTAGATCAGAGATAAGATAAGACAATCCTGCAGTTAATATGTCGTGCTGCAGTAACTGCGCGAGCGTTTCAAAATATATTTGCTTAACGTGCCAGAGGCCAGTTTGTAATAAGTCAAGTGATTGTTCGGTGTGGGCGGACGAGGAAACTCCAGGATGGAAGGCAGGTATTGCAGTTGCCTGGTGTTTGCCCTGTTTCAACAAGAGAAATGCTGCTGAAAACCTGATCGGAGATGAAGAATTCAAAGAAGAGGAGCCAGTCAATCGTTCAGAGCAGCAAGTGAATCAAACAGAAGGGAGTTGTCAAGTGGAAACAGCAAGCAGCTCGAGTAAAGCGAAAAAGAAAGCAAGACAGGCTACAAACGATGGTCAGAGCCGCAAGTGTTTACCCCTAAGTGAGAAAGTGCAAGTGATCCATGCCTCGCAAGATGAAAAGCAAAGCATCAGACAGCTGGCGAAGCGGTTCGCTTGCGGAAAAACTCAAATAGCAAAGATCATTGCTGATAAAGAGAAAATTATCGATGAATGGATGTCGAATGGCAGCTCGAAGATCAAACGAAACAACTTCGAAAAGTATGAAGAGATAAACCGCATACTGTGGGATTGGTATGTCAAGGCTAGAGCATCAAACATCCCAGTGGATGGGCCTTTACTCAAAGAAGAAGCCATGTTGATTGCCAAACAACTCGGCGTGACAACCTTTAAAGGAACCGAAGGCTGGTTTTCTAAGTGGAAGCAACGGCACAACATTGCGCAATTCAATATTGCTGGTGAGGAAGGGGATGTTAGCGAAGACACAGTAGAAAGTTGGAGTGAACGTGTAAAAGAATTAACCAAGGGATATGCAGCTGCCGATATATGGAACGAAGACGAAACTGGGACATTTTGGAAAGCGCTTCCGATCAAGTCTCTCTCAGAGAAGGGAAAGCGATGTCGCGGAGGAAAGAACGCCAAGCAAAGGATCACTGCAGCTTTCTTTGTGAGCGCCGACGGAGGAAAGGATAGTGTTGTCCTTATCGGAAGCAGCAAGAAGCCCCGTTGTTTTGCAAACCTCGTAGATATTTCGCGCCCGTGTGGCGCTCATTATTTCAGCAACGCGAAGGCATGGATGAAAACTGAGATAATGGAAAATGTGATATCCAAGTTAAACGGTAAGATGAAACTATTGCGATATGTTGTTGGCCAAATGGATGGAGAGAAAACTGCGAGTGAGATTGTCAAGTCCGTTAATTTGCTGATGGCTGTACGATGGGTGGTCAGCGCGTGGAAAGAGGTTCCAGCTGCAGTCATATCCAAATGCTTCAAGAAAGTTGGGATGTATCCTGATGAAAATCTCAGTGCTGAAGAAGATGACGACCCGTTCGAGGGCGAAGAGTTGATGGATATTCCTGAATTGCTAAGCCATATTTCCCCCGGACTAGACATGTCAGCGTTCGATGACGAAGCTGATGCCTTTGAGCGACCAATTGATACCACACATCCGAACTGGAGAGAAGTCGTACGACAAGAAATTATTGCCGCGTCTACCAACGAAGAGCAGGTGTTTGAGATAAGCAATGATGATGAGGAATATGACCAGCCCCTGCAACTTCCGGAAGTTACGTCTGCGGAACACGCAATGGAACTTGTTGGGAGGCTAGCGGCATTTTCTGACTGGCAAGGAAACGAGCCGCTAGCCCAGGCAATTACCAAGGTCAGTGATGTCTTGGTAGACACGAGATTGAAGTCTCTAATGGCAAGGAGGCAGTCAATCATAAGGGACTATTCCCACTGGGAACTTTACGCACGATGCCACAAATATTACACGGTTTCTGTATTGCCGGGAGGAATTAGCCCCAGAGGATTACATTTTACCTCCCCACGTGCACAGGATAGTATAAATAATCTGCCATAAGGTAAAAAGCCCGCCTTGAACCAGTTTAGAAGAGCCGAAGACTAGCTTTCGACGCTTTCGTTTTCAAGTTCATCGCTGCGCCATGTCTCAAGTCCCAGTGCCAGTACCTCTTGCTGAAGTTCAGGCGGCCATTAACCCGCAAGCTCAAGTACCGGCGAACAACCCACAAGTACCACCGAACAACCCACAACCGGCAAATAACGCACAAGTACCAGCGAACAACCCACAACCGGCAAACAACCCACCAGTTCCACCGAACAACCCACAACCGGCAAATATCGCACAAGTACCAGCGAACAACCCACAACCGGCGAACAACCAACAAGTAGCAGCGAACAACCCACAACCGGCGAACAACCAACAACCAGCCCAAGCGGCACCAGAACCTCCTAATGTCAATGCAGTGAGTAACATGTTTACATTATTTTTCTTCTAATATCGCGGGCGTCGCGTAGTGATCTATAAGTTGGGCGATTTATTCTGTGTAAAATTATAAAAGCGAATGTGTTTCGCTACTCGTTAGATCTATAAAGAAGCGTTATATTTTCTGGTGCACGTGGTCGGCACGTGGGGATGGGCGAATGTGTTTCGCTACTCGTTAGATCTATAAAGAATCGTTATAGTTTCTGGTGCACGTGGTCGGCACGTGGGGATGGGCGAATGTGTTTCGCTACTCGTTATATCTATAAAGAATCGTTATATCTTCTGGTGCACGTGGTCGGCACGTGGGGATGGGCGAATGTGTTTCGCTACTCGTTATATCTATAAAGAATCGTTATATTTTCTGGTGCACGTGGTCGGGACGTGGGGATGGGCGAATGTGTTTCGCTACTCGTTATATCTATAAAGAATCGTTATAGCTTCTGGTGCACGTGGTCGGCACGTGGGGAGGGGCGAATGTGTTTCGCTACTCGTTATATCTATAAAGAATCGTTATATTTTTTGATGCACGTGGTCGGTTACGTGGAGTTGAGCGAATGTGTTCCGCTACTCGTTATATATATTTTTTTCTGGTTCACGTGGCGGCACGTGGAGCCGAGCGAACTCGTCATAAGTTTCTAATGCACGTGGTCGGTACGTGGAGCTGAGCGAAGGTGTTGCGCTATTTGTATATATTTTTTCTTGTGCACGTGGTCGGCACGTGGAACTGTTCTAATGCATGTGTTTCGCCACTCGGTCATATTTCTATGACGCATGTGGTCGGCACGTAGAGCTGAGCGAATGCCTTGCGCTACTCGTTTATATTTTGGGTATACGTGGTCAGTATGTAGATTGATACGAGCTTTTGTATACAATGATGGTTAGCAGAGAGTCCCGGGCTAGCTAGAGTGAATGGGTTTACCTGCAGTCTATACATTTGTTGTGTCAGAAGTGGAAGTGTTTCGCTAAAAAAATGGATAAAATTGGATAGAACGAGAGTGGGCCCCTAGATGCTTTAGTTAGGATAAGGTGATGACAGCGAGTCTGGTTAACTGCGAGTTAAGAAAACAATTTCATTTTAAATTCAGGAACTCGATGCGATGAAAGCGACCATCGAAACCCAAAGTCAACGGTTGCAGCGGATGGTGTGACAAGGGCACTTAATACTGTACGCCAGCTAGCAGACCGACCTGCCCGCCTTATGGACCCTATGGCGCTCTTAGCCTCCCTCGAGCTTCTGGCGGACGCTGCGCGTGAGTCAAACCACGCAGATCGAACGAAGTATAATGCGATCTTCAAACAGTGTCGTCCCTTGGCCAATAGCCCGCGCCTGTCCGATGTGGTTGTACGGATATTAGGAGACGAAGAACAGAAACAAGTGGCTACTCAAATCCAAAAGATCCTCAGAGCGCCCTCCTTATCTCCATCCTATAATGCACAATCAGGGGATAGATATGGTCAGGGGGAACCGAATGTTGGCCCCACATTTGGCGGTCGGGGTCCTGGTCGACGAACCCCAGCCAGGGGTAGATGCTTTATCTGTCGTCAGTTCGGCCACTATGCTGCTCAATGCAATGGTCGTACGCGATAGTAATAATACGAGTTGTGATCAAGCCTGTCAAAACTTTCACCTCGCTTATCGAGTGTCATTTGTTATTGTTTGCTATAATCACTGAGTGAATCTAATAAAATTTCTGTTGCGGAAATACGCATGAATAATGAATTATACAGAATAAATACACACCTAACAGGTACATACAGTGTCCCATTGTATTCGATTTGTTTATAACCCTTGTAGCCCGTGGCAAAGCTCTCTGATGCGGTTATCTAATACCGTTCATTGCGCCGTCCCTGGACAGCGTATTTCGGGGTTGCTTCGCTTCGGGGTCTTACTCTCCCTAATGTCTGTCTCTTTCCTTTTCCTATCGGTACTCCAGGCAGTCTGCAAGCGACAGAAAATATTACATTTCGCACCCGAGGTGGACGTACATAATCGTACATCGACACGCTGGTGTGACTGGGAGGGTAAGGCTCCGAAGGTTGCGACCCCGTTGCCCTCGCCTCAGACCGTTGCAAACCTCAAGGTCAAGGCAACCGTGAAACAGCTGAATTTCCGAGATCCAGAACACTTCGTGGCTGCTGAAATTCACAACCACATAGCCGAATGGGAGAAAATTCTAGTCGATCAACCTAAGAGCAAAGAGATTTTAGCCTACCTTAATGAGGGTGTGTGTGTAGGGGATTTTCTCGTCCCATTCAAAGGCAGTTTTCAAGGTCAGCATTACAACTCCCCCAGACCACCAAGGGCAACGTTTCCCAATAATAAATCATGTATTGGCTTTGAGGAGTTCATCAGTGCCACCATCTCTCAGCGGTTAAAAAAACGGTTCGCTGTCACTCTGGGGAAAAGTTGGTGGGCCAAGCCCCCCGCACCTTGTAATGCCCATCACTATAGAACCTTCCAAGCCAAGGATGTGCCACGATGAGCGTTTTTTAAACCTCTGGATCAAGGACTGTCCCTTAAGACTAGACTATATCTCTAACCTTCCCCGTTACGTCACTAAGGCAAGCTTTCAAACCACTATGGACGACAAAAGTGGCTACGACCACGTTGCGCTATCACCGCAGAGTAGAACATACTTTGGAATTGAATGGCAAGGTTGGTACTTTGTGTACCATACTATTCCGTTTGGCTGGAAAGCTAGTGCATACGTGTACCACACCATAGGCATGGCGGCGACAAGTCATATTCGCTCGATGGGCATCCCGTGCAGTCAGTATATTGACGACCGCCATTTTGGGCAACTGACTCCTCCACATGAACTCGCACCTACCACTCAAGCATGGTCGGACTTGGAGCTCGCTGAGGCAGCGATTTTTACCGCTGCCTCCGTTCTGACGTCCTTGGGCTACTTCGTGGGCCTAGCAAAATCCTCCCTCGTTCCAAGCCGCATAGTGCGTTTTCTCGGCTTCATGGTCGACTCTGATCGACAGGCCTTCATCCTGCCCAAAGAAAAGAAGGAAAAGTTTGCACGCCTGCGTGAGGCCATCTTAGCAAGTCGATCGACATCTATAAAAATGCTACAGCGCCTAGCGGGAAAGATAACCTCGTTTTCTATTGCCGTCCCCGCAGCCCAACTATACACTCGAGAAATTTTCGCAGCCATTGGGGGGTACTCCAACTCGGCACGGCCCATCAAAATCTCTGGTCTACTGCGAGAGGAGATAGAACACTGCCGGTTTTTAGATAATTGGCAAGAGTGCCTTCATTGGCCTCAAGAGAAACATATTACTATAAAGATTTCCAGTGACGCCTCAAACTATGCCTGGGGGGGAGTCATATCGGTTCCGGGAGGTTCCCCCACTGAAATCCGCGACTATTGGGGAGTCGAGTCGCGTAACCTGCCCATAGTCGTAAAAGAGGCCCTCGCACTCCTTTACACTCTTCAGGCAGCACAAACCGTAATCACGAATGCCAGGGTAGACGCTCACACAGACAACATGTCCTTTCTTCATTCATGGAAGAAACTGGGCGGCAAAAACCGACAGCTAAATGACGTCCTAAAACGCCTCTTCTCTGCGACACTAGCAAGCAATGTACACCTCAATTTGCAGTACATCCCGTCTTGTTCCAACCCGGCCGATCCACCTTCTCGCCAGACTTCAGACCTTGATTGCAAACTCTCTCCGGAGGCGTGGGCGAAAGTAGAGGAAAACTTCGGACCCCATACTATGGATCTCATGTCACTGGATTCGAATGTCCAGCGAGATTCCAGTGGCAAGCCCCTTAAGCACTTTACACCTTTCTTCACACCTTTGTCCAGCGGGGTTAATGTGTTTGCTCAAGTTATCCACCGTGAGGAAAACGTTTACGTCTTCCCCCCATTTGTCCTCGTGGGACCACTCTTGAAGTTCCTGTCAGAGTTCGAAGCCGGCTTCACAATCATCGTCCCTAAGCTCTACCCATTGCCCTTTTGGTGGCCAATCTTGCGCAGCCTCTGCAAGTCTTCGGTGAAGTTGGGTAGTAAGGGAGAAAAGCACGTACTACTCTTCCCTTCTACGCAGGGTAGTTTTTGTTCCGCGCGATGTCTGCCATGGGACTTATTTGCATTCAGGAGAAACTAACAGCATCGCCCCTCTTTTACCTCCAGAATGATAGGAAGCGTATTTGGAAACCGGCCGAACCTTGTCCAAGTTGCGGCTACCTAAACGATTACGACTTCAACTTTTGCCAAAGGTGCGGATTTAGAGCAGAACCTATTCAACCCCCGAGCATGCTACTCCAGATAAACACAGAGGACATTAACGAACGTCTCGCCCAGTTAAAAAAGAGAAAGGAAAACAAACCGTATGAAAAGCAAAAATCTGCTCTTCACCGCGAATTTACTACATTTTTAGCTTCCCTGCCGACCCCAAAGTCACTTGCCTCGGCCACTCCGCAGGATATAGCGGCATTCTTAGTCTGGAAGGATAAATCTGGACGGACAAAAGTTCACCAGCTAGGATGCAGCCAAGCTAGTAATATCGATTCTTCTAACCCCTGTGGATGTCCAGTAAGACTAGCTGCCGGTACAGTCGACAGTCTTATTGGAAAATTGCGATCTATCTTTACCCAAGTAGAACGTGGAGGTAATTGGAACTATGAGCTTGGTACAGGTAATCCAACCTCACATCACTGCGTCACCGACTACCTGAAGGCTATAAAAGAGGAGCAAGCAGAAGCCAGAGTCCGCCCCAAGAAAGCAACCCCTATATTCATGGACAAATTAGAAAAACTTATGAAACATATATTAACACAATTACAGTTGAGGGAAAACTCCCCCATCGCGCTTTATATTCTTAGCCGCGATCTCTGTTTTCTCAGTTTAGATTTTTTTTCCGGGGACCGCGCAGCAGATTTGAGTTTGACGCTCTCTAGAGGTGTTGTTCTTCCCCGATAGGACAGGCCTTCTCTTTAACCACACATTCGGGAAAACCTTGCGGGGGGACAACCTTAACACGTTCGCTATCCGGCGCTGCCCCAACCTTTGCCTTTGTCCCATGTCCCGTGACTAATTTTGAGCGTTATTTGTCAATTTGTCAACTCCTTAATATTGATTTACGCTCCGGGTACCTCTTTCGTAACACAAGGGGCAATTGTGTGTGCGCGACACCCTTCTCCAGTTCGGCGGCGCGCAACAGGCTCAGGGGTTACCTTGAGGCGACCGGATTGTATGCCGGTGAGACTCCACATAGTCTGCGCGCTGGGTGTGCTATCACTCTCTCTCTGCTCGGAGTACCACAAAAATCGATAGCACAGCACATAGGTTGGTCCAGCACTAACATGTTGGACCACTATGTTGACTTAAGGGAAGCCCTGAGGCCCGACGCCCCAGCCGCAGCGCTGGCCGCAAGTTCAACTAACATGTCCATGGCAGAGGTATTATCTGCGTATAAGGCTTTAGACGACGTATCTAGTTTTAGCCCCGCAGTAAATTAGCCATACTGAGGAAAGTACTTTCAGCGCGTCAATTAGCCTCACAATCATGTTTCGGGTATTACGTAGGAGATTAAGTAGAGATATTTAGTTATACATTTAAAGTATTGAGTTTTGGGAGGATAGCACAGATTTATTTTGGGAACTCCTTATAAAGGGCGCCTCGTACTGGTTTCTGGGCCGGCACTGGTGGTATATATTCCTTTCATAGAGTTACCAGGAGAGTGTCCGCGGAGGAGGTCACCTTCCCATATCTTAGTGTTACTCTAGGCATTGTGTCGGGTAGCTCTCAGTGGGAATATATTACTATTCCCACTGGGAACTTTACGCACGATGCCACAAATATTACACGGTTTCTGTATTGCCGGGAGGAATTAGCCCCAGAGGATTACATTTTACCTCCCCACGTGCACAGGATAGTATAAATAATCTGCCATAAGGTAAAAAGCCCGCCTTGAACCAGTTTAGAAGAGCCGAAGACTGGCTCGACGCCCCACCCACCTCCCCGCAGCGATGAACCAATAGCGATGGATCCCCACTGCGAGCTACCCGCTCGCAACCGCTTCGGAGGTCACCTTCCCATATCTTAGTGTTACTCTAGGCATTGTGTCGGGTAGCTCTCAGTGGGAATATATTACTATTTCTCCTAACTGTCTGGTCACGATATATTTATTTGTTTTGTTAATGGGATGTTTTTAAGAAGCACCATTGTACATGTATGGACGGCAGCAATATAATAAGTCCCGTTTAACTTTTTGTTACATATAGAACAGCTATAGTTATGCTATACAGTATTTCTGGGTTTTTTCGAGTTTTAACATTTGATATCAATAAAGAGTTTCGCTTTATATCTTCAGTTGCTATTTTTCTCTACCGAATAAAACATAATTAACACCCGCTAATTAACTCTCCCGTAAGCGGACATCCACCCTATTTTTCTTTGGTGTCCGCTTACGGGAATGGTCCTCTTAAGCGGACAACTCTACTAACGGACACTTTTTTCACCTCCCGAGGGTGTCCGCTTACGAGAGAGTTGACTGTATTTATTTTTCTGACGGTTATAATGCGTGCACACAAAATCCTTTGTTGGAACTAGTGGTATTTTGCACTATTTGTTCGAATTTTTCGTGCTATTGAATGCACTCTAGCATTAATGGTATGTAGCTTACAAACTAACAAAAGATGCTGATAACTATATACGTCTACAACACAAGCACTAATAATAGCACATTGTTGGTAATGTGAAAGCATGCAGATAAGTGTGAACCTCCTCATTATCTTGTTCACGTGCCGTGATAAGTAGGACGTCCTGGTAAATAGGACACATGTCTTATACGCAAAAGGTCTATTTGAGACAGTGTCCGGCAATCAGAATCAAATTGTTCCTCGTATTCTGTGCCCAGGATGGAGAAACTCCTCAATTGAATAAAAATATATCAAGCTCTGTTGAAGAGAAGCGCTTGACAGTTCTCAACAAAGACTGAGAAGAGTTTGATTTCATGAAGTCAGTAGCTAGTCAGTCGTTGTCTCGAATTATTTGCGAAATTTCCAGACTGCCGGGCATTTAGCCTATTTGAGACCGTTCCCGTGAGTGTAAGTTCATAGTCTGCTGAAGCTGGGCAAAATCGTTTCTAGAATCGCTTGACAAGTCAAAACAAAGATAGTAGACTTCTGTGGCAATTTTGCGAAATTTCCAGACTGCCGGGCATGTAGTCTATTTGAGACCGTTCCCGCGAGTGTTGATGCATGAAAAGTCACAGGGCGAAACAAAAACTTTAAACATTGATTAATGGTATATTAAAGGTGACGTTAGGAAACTTTACATACCTTTATTCTAAATGATTAAATGTATTAAAGCTATGTATATGTTCATTTAAAGCATGTTATTAAAGGTTAGTAGTGGAGGCTTTACTACTTTCGCTTAATGGTATGTTAAACATGAGTAAAGGTACCTTGTTAAAGCATAGTTAAATAACTATAAAGTTACCTTTATCAACCTTTAATCCTGTTTATTAAACATGATTAAATGGTACATTAATAGGTACCTTTAATTGCCCTTGTAAATCAGTCATAGGTACCTTTTATTTCGCTTAATGGTATGTTAAACATGAGTAAAGGTACCTTGTTAAAGCATAGTTAAATAACTATAAAGTTACCTTTATCATCCTTTAATCCTGTCTATTAAACATGATTAAATGGTACATTAATAGGTACCTTTAATTGCCCTTGTAAATCAGTCATAGGTACCTTTTATTTGCCTTTAAAAACTGCATAAAATATTTAAATTACCAACCATATTTTATATGCACCCTCTAGATGTCATTATTTCATCACAGATCAGAGCTTCAGTATTTCATATCGAACCGGCAAAAGAAACAAATGTACCCTCCCACAATAATAAAACAATGAAACGGGAATGAAATGAAAATAAAGAGAGGCAGAAATTGGTTTCAAAATTAGTTGAATTTATTGACTTTATAAAGGTAACATCATGGTTCTAATATTAAAGTGATAATTAAAATGATTAAACGCTTACTACTATTTGTATTAAAATACTTATACAATTTATTAGTTACAAATGGTCTGTGCAGTAGAAACTGTAAAATAATCTTGAAAACAAATATAAAGACTGTCATGTTTGTACTTTGAAAAGATTAGTTACAACATTTTCATTGCAAAGAATGTCAACATAAATCATTTATTTTATCAAATATATCAAAGATATATAGTCATTCTCGAGGAGGTTGTCTGCTTACAAATATACATTTATACATATACACTGTAAGTACAAAATGCAGGTTAATTTTTAGCCTATAACAATGTCTACTATTATGGGATGCTAGTGAACAATATATATTTTCAAACATCCCATAATAGTAAGCGTTGTGATTGGACAAAAACATTCATCAGTTGTACTTACAGGATATATGTATAAATGTATATTTGAGAGCGGACAACGTTCTTGAGAATGACTATAAAAGTGCATTGAAATATGTATCAATTTTATATCACTTAAAATCATCATCAATCATAACAAATAATAATATCTAATAAATAATAATTATATCAAAGGCAAGCCCAGTCTGGGCAATTGTCTGGTTTTCTTCTCTGTGAAGGATAACCGTTTCTTCTTGGAGTAACTCTTCGTTTCACTAAATCAGGCAAAGAAGACTTATGATGCTTATCAAGAGACTTCTTTGCCTTTTTTAGTTCTTGGCTCTCCCAATTTAGAGGCTTGACTACATATGCAATTGTTTTGTAGGGAGGCTCCTCCTCTGCCTCACTCTCTTCACTAGAGACGTAATCGATGGTAAGACATTGTGAAAACTTTGTCTTTTTCTCAGTACTCCAAGACAACTTGGTCTCCAGACTTTTGGCTCGTCTTCCCAGTTTCTGTAGAGAAATACACTGTTAATATAAACTAAGGCTGAAATTGTAGGTTACTTAGCATGTTTGTCTGTACAAGTTTTGTGTTGTTTTTGTCAGTTCAAAATCAAATGTAATCATGACCAGCCCCGGCGCCAAAATATCTGTCGTAACAGGGGTTCTGTTTTTAAACAGGCATTTATTTGTAGGTTAAATGAAGAATAACCAATACGACGTAGAATATTTCGGATTTAATTTTGCACAATATTTCGACTAGCCATACTAGTCTTCATCAGGTGCATATGATATTTTACAAGTGACTTGACTATATATAATGGTAAAAAGGAAATGACGTTTTAGTATATGATATGATAGCGAGAGATAAGTAACGGTGTAACTGATTAGTAGGTTTCATCGCGTTTATTAAGGCCATTAGGTTCAAGAGTGTTAGCACGTGTTATGAGATAAGCTTCTTTGGCTTTGCGAATAGCATCACGAGAAGAGAAAATTTGTTCTAAAGGAATTAAAAGGATATTAGATGCAGAGTGGTCAGGGTTAGATAGAAAATGTTCAGATGCAGTAGTGGGTTTGGATTTACTAGAAGGTTTGTCAACTGTCCTACGATGTTCGTTGAAGCGGTCTTTGAGTCTACGTTTGGTTTCACCAATGTACTGTTTGTGACATTTAGTACATTGAATCATGTAAATTACGTTTTTTGTGTTACAGTCCATGTGTGTAGTAATGGTTCTGGTTTCACCCGTAGAAGTAAAAGTATATTGGGTGCAGTTATCGGAAATGTAAGGGCAAGTTAAACAGTTTTGTCCACAACGAAAATAACCTGGATTGTGATTGGAAGCAGTGTTGGAGTTATCTGACGGTAGTTTGGATTTGACTAGCAAATCACGTAGATTGGATGAACGTCGGAAGGCTACTAAAGGGCGTTGGGGGAAAATGGTTTTGCAACGCACGGAGGAATGTAGAAGGTCAAAATGTTTCTTAAAGATAGGAAACATAGATGGAAGTGATGGATTATAGGTGACTATAAAGGGAATTCGGTGAGAGGAATTAGATTTCTGTCTAGGTTGTAGAGCAAGATTGCGAGGGATGTCAGCAGCGCGTTTAGTTTGTTTAGTGAGAAAGTCACGGCTGTAACCTCGTTTAAGGAGATAGGAGATAAGTTCAGAGGTACGGTTTTTAAAAGCTTCCTCAGTGGAACAAATTCGTCTGAGACGGAGAGCTAAGCTGAAAGGAATGGCTTTTTTAGTATGACTAGGATGACAAGATGAAAAAAGCAGATGCTGATAATAAAACGCGATGAAACCTACTAATCAGTTACACCGTTACTTATCTCTCGCTATCATATCATATACTAAAACGTCATTTCCTTTTTACCATTATATATAGTCAAGTCACTTGTAAAATCTCATATGCACCTGATGAAGACTAGTATGGCTAGTCGAAATATTGTGCAAAATTAAATCCGAAATATTCTACGTCGTATTGGTTATTCTTCATTTAACCTATTTCTTAATTTGCGAACCAGTTAGATCATTGTTTGATCCGACGTATACCAGTGGAGTGTTGTTCGTGGCCGCTCATTTATAAACTTATTTATTTGTAGTATCATTCATCATGTCCACCCACAATGAACCACAATGAACCACAATGAACCACAATGTCAATAGACCGAAAAATCGCTTTGTTATATTGGGAGTTCATTACCTTATTTAAACAATCAACTGATTTATTCAGGGTTGATATTCAATCCTGGTTTCTGGTCATTACTGCATTTATTTACCTCGTTTTTTCTGTTTTGTCTTCGGCATGTTTGATTATGTGCCGCATTATGGCCAGATGCTTTCCTTTTTGCAGAGGCCACCAAAGATCGCATATAGGTTTTTAGAGCAGCTATAAGAATAACAAAAGAACCTTACAATGTGGCTTAAACAGCTCTCAAAAGCTGTCGGTTTGTTTATGTAAGGGATTAAGTCTTGAAATACAACAATAAAATCACATATCTTACTTCTCATTTGTAACACAGTCCAAGGGCACTTTGCCTCTCCACCATAGGCATGGTAAATGTCATCTCTAACCCGATGGAAGAGTGACAGATTTTGTTCTGAATCTTGGCTTTTAAAATAGAAAGAAGATTATAATTAATAATAATTGCAATTAAAATATTTAAACTAATGGATCGTTTTTTTTTTTGGGGGGGGAGGGGGGGGGGGTGGAAAAAAATGTTTGCAGGGATTATTAAAGACGATAATTGTTTGTCTTGACAAATTGTTACTATCCCAACCCCCCACCCATCCAAAAATAGAATGGTCCGTCCCTAATTAATTTAACGATTTAAATGATTATCTTACCTTTCCTCTAACCTTAACGAGGAGTTTTCAGGGTCAGACTTAGCCATTCTTTTAAGACGAGATCGAACATCATTCTGTAATGTAATCAATCAAAGAATGAAAAATTATGGTCACGCAATAATTCGCTTTAATTTGGCGGGAAAATGGATTCTCTGAGCTCCAACGAGTTATGATCAATTAGTCTTTATTTACGCTTGACGAAACCCTACAAACTAGTTTATGGACTTATGATCAGTTTATAAATAACAAGTTATTGCTATTCTAAAGTTTTAAAGTACGCTTTGTTAATACCCTTTGTTGCTGAACAGTCTCCTGTTTTAGGCGGGACAATGGATTATTTCATCCATACGGACTTCAACGTGCTGCAATCAAAGTATAACAGAACTAAACAGAACCCCAACAGGGAATTATCTAATTTAGTTCTAAGGTCATATTCTACTTTTACACTACATGCACTTTTTCAGTACAAATAATTAAAACAAGGATTACTGAAGCTGCTATTTTCGTTTGGGCGGGAGAATAATAATTGAGTTCGCTCGAGTGATTTCATTCAAATTTCTCGTTTTAAAATCTAAGATCGTGAAAGATACTTACGCTACACAGCTTTGGGACTCTTGTAGTGGCTCCTCCTCTACATTGTCGAACTCGTCGTCCGCGGTTAGCGACCGTTAAGGATCTCACTGAATTGGAAAGTCCATCGAGTGTGTTTGTAATGTTTTCGAGTACACCTTTATCATTTTCTTTGTCTTTTTGGATTTCTTCCCGAAGAAGAGTGGTTTGATTTACTACGGACTCAAGTAAAACAACGTAGTGGTCACTTAACGATATTTCATCAGCCATTTCTTCGAGTCGTTGGTTTGGTCGTGGACACGTACCTTGCCGGTGTTTGCACTGAATTATATACATGTACAAAGGTCGGTAGTTCATATAGAGTACTAAAGTCATGACGTCATAAAAAATAATTTTTGCTTTTATAAATTTTTGATTTCTAGTTCAGATAGAATATCATGAAAGAAGTTCACACACCAATTTTTATGACAATCGGTTAAATAGCGGTCGAGATATGGCCAGTTGAATATATAATTTGCCTTAACAAATCACTGTATTTTCGGCTCCGTTCCTAAAGTTAAGTTTAGTACTCTATTTCGGCGGGATTAAGAGCACGGTTTATGATTGGTCCATTTCGTCAAGATTATTAGGGGAGACCCCAGGGTAGGGGAGATGCACTGTTTTCGCGCGCTTTTCATAATTTATGCACATCGATCGATCGCGTTGTTGCTAGCAGAACAGTCGTGTGATCTTGCTCTTGCTGTTTTAGTCTGGTGTTTCCACTATTTATCGAAACTAATCTACTTGTTTACCATTCATCTTTCGGTGGTTGAATCTTGTTGTAAAACTGGCTGAAATGACTCATTTTAGCTCGGTATTTCACAAGGCGAGTGGCACACTTGCCATGAGTGAAATGCAACACGAGCAACCATTGTCATTGATGAATGCTAAACAAAGACGTCTTTCTCGCCCAAATACCATCGAAGAAATAAGAGTGAGAAGACAGAAAAGAAAGCTAAGAAAGAACAAGGAGGAACAAAAGATGTCCAAGAAAGCGAAGAGGATGAAAGCTCGAAAGCTGGACTTAAAAAAGAAGAAAATCGAAGAGCTATTCGAGCAAGCAACCATATATGGCGAAGAGCAGCGCAAGAGAGCCATATATTTTTGGAAAAAGTGGCGTGAAGAACGACGACCAGATGATAGTCAATACATGTAAGTATATTGATTTGTTCTCCTAAAATTAGATCTGGCTGTCTTTTATTCACGAATGATCTACACATGTTTACTCTAGCTTATTGTGCCGGAACTGCTTTTCATTCCAATCTTTATTGCCTATTGTAGTATTGACCTAGGTTCTTGCATAATTTGTTATCCACACATCCTAAATTGCTTGGAACTTGTGTTAGGATCGCCAGTGTGCACGTCAATGTTTTAGAAACTTATTGTGAGTGTGCAGAGAAGCACAATTTAAACTGATAGATTATTAAGCTTACATTAATTTGGTGCCAGTAAGTTTATATAAAGCAAACACATATAAACGAAATAAAATACTTTATTAATGATCAACATCCTTTGTTTGTAGACATCAAATAGACCCCACAAATATCAAGAGTGCACCTCAAGAACTTAAGCTTGGTGAGGGAAGATTTGGCTTGTGTGAGAAGAAGCTGTTCCGGGGGAAGATTGTTGCAGTGAAGTATTTCAAGGCATCAGCTGTTACAGCGCAGATGGTTGAAAAAGAAGCCAAGATGATTAACTCTTTTGATCACCCAGGTATGCCTACATATATCGGTTATGCATGGGGCTTTCATTTATTACAACATGGGGTTTGGGGGGAGTAGCGGTACCACATAGGGGAGGGATTGCACTA
Organism: Actinostola sp. cb2023; assembly: GCA_033675265.1. NCBI lineage: Eukaryota > Metazoa > Cnidaria > Anthozoa > Actiniaria > Actinostolidae > Actinostola > Actinostola sp. cb2023. The sequence continues at coordinate 251,732 of JAUJYZ010000392.1, read as the reverse complement.
TATTTTGGAAGGGTTCATTACAAGGGTATTATGATACTTACACTGAACTTTGTCTTTAGTTATATAAGGGTTTTATAAAAATTCAAGAATGGCAGGTTTTAAACTGAAGTTGATTTACGTATTTGTGCCATGTCGCAGACAGCAAATCAAAGTGCATTTCATATTTTTGCGACCATGAGCTTTTTGGGGGGGGGAGGGGTGGGGGGGGGGGGGGGGGGGTGGGTGGGTGTGGAGGGGTAGATAGATAGATAGAGGAGGGATAGATAGATAGGGGAGGGATATGGTTGGGGGGGGGGGGGGGGGGGGGGGTGGGGGGGGGGTGGGTCGATTTGGAGGGGGGAAGTAAAATGCACAGCCATATCAGATTTATCATGCATGCTTATTTTTTTTAGGTTTGCCTTTTGTGTTTGGTGTTTCTAATAAACAGAAACCGTATTCAATGGTTCTTGAATTTTATGGCATTGGTGACGAAACTGTAACTCTAGCTGAAGGAGCTAAAGTAAATTTATTAAAGGATCAAAATAACTGGGCAGAAAGTCTTTGGCATTGCACAAAAGCTATTGCCTATCTACACGACAGACTGTATATACATTGTGATATCAAAGGTGACAATATTGTTTTTTAATGCTGTGGATGGAAAGAACCTACCGATATTAATTGATTTTGGAAAGATGAAAAAGGTTAGTGATGCCAAAAAGTACAGCCTATCAATTAATGAGCAAGAGAAATACAGACTACGTCATAAGCATATAGCACCAGAGATAGTAAGGGGAACTCACCCTCATTCTACGGCAAGTGATGTATATGCTTTTGGACTGGTGATATCACTTATATGTCACTATAATAAATATGAGGACCTGAGATGTATAGCAGTGCAGTGTATTCATGGAACCCCACGTAGAAGACCAGTGATAGAAGAAATTATTTCACAGCTTTTTAAAATTTTTAATTAGGTTATACATATATATTATATATATTCTGGCCACCTCAAAATATCAATATATCAATCAATATATCGGGTGCATTATGGGTAATTAAATAATACTATTTTGAGTTTCCTAACTTATTAAATGAAGCAAAATTTACAAACAACGAAGTAAGACTAAAATAAACATTATACTAAATATTTTTACCAACTTTGCTGGCGTTAACCCGCTTTAAGGGGAATTTTCGATATTTAACTACCCATAATGCACCCGATATATTGATATTTCGTGGCGGCCAGAATTTTTGCAAATGACTGTATATGGATGTATTTATTTATTTATTTATTTATTACACAAATAAATATTGCCTTGTAAAAAGACTAATTAATTTAGGGTTTCCAGTAAATATGATGCAAGCTAATATATATATACACCTGTTATCAAAAAACGTTGTCCATTTACAAAATACAAAATAGTAAATAGTAGAAAGGAATTAATCAGAGAAGCGAAAGAAATTCAATCACGCGGAACTCTGACTCATTGTTTCTCTAATTAATTCCTTTCTACTTTTTACTATTTTGTATTTTGTAAATGGACAACGTTTTTGAAAACAGGTGTAAATGAATACTTATAAAATAAATTAACTTTCATTTACATTGTGCATGTACATAATAAACAAGGACATAAATACCGTATATGAAATTTTTGTTAGCTGCATGCACTCTTTTTTAATATTTTCAGGCAAAATGTTTCACCAGAGGGCTTATGACATACCGTTGTTCACCAATTTCGTTTTTGACTGTTGCATAAGAACATTTTGCTGAAATTCTTTGTACTGGAAGAAATCTTGAAGATCCCCCGGGAAAAAGTATTATTTTTACAAAAAACCTGCAGAGGATTCAAATTGGTATAAAATGTATCATTTGATGGTTGATACCATGTAACACATGCAAAAATATATTTATTGTAATTATCCCCATCTGTAATTAGTGAATGTGTGAAAAAATAATCAACTGTTCCAAATGTTGAAGTGTATACTTGGGTGATATTTCCATCATTGCTGGGCCAGGATGCCAGTATTCCACATGATCTACTGCTTCGATGGGACATTTGTGAGCCAAAGTCAAGACCATAAATGTTGATTGTACTGTACTTGTTTACGGATCTGCTGAGATGTTCTTGTGAAATGTCTTTGTTAGGGAACATAACTTGATATACTTGTAAAAGAACTAAAATGTCTTCATCAACAAAAACAGCTTGCCTATAACTTGTAGGTAGTGATATTGGAGCAATGTTCAACCAATTTATATCATACAGAGGTAGTTTCATATCCATTTCATAATATTCCAGTCGAGCGAGGAATGATGAACTTGAATTACTATTTATTTGATCTTCTGACAAACCCTGGATTGATGAGGTAATGTCATTGAACATAGGTTTAAATTCGTCAGGCAAAGAAATTCTCTCCAGGAATTTTGAGGTGCATAGCTTTCTCATTAATTGTAATTCCACAGATATGTTGTTTGTCACAATGCTTCCAATAATACCATTATATCGTTCAAAGCTAAAACACCAAAAACTTTGTATAGGCCCATAGTCAGCAATAACTTCCCTGAGGTGGCAATGAAGATGCATATTTGGTGTTATAGCTTTGCCTCCATATAGTGATTGAAACTCTTTACAGAATTTCAAGAGTAGGCCATCTCCTTTTATTATATCTGCTTCAGTAATTATAGGTTTACACAAATACCTGCAAGCCAAAGTGAATGTCTGCCAGCATCTTAAATGTTTATTTTCAATTATGTCTTTCAAGGCAAAAAGTGAATATATTATTGTCCAGTTCTTCCACTGTTCAGCAGTAAATGATCCATAATTTGCAGAAATGTTTTTAGGGAGTCTACCAAGATGTGGAGGAACATCTACTTCTTGTATTCGAGAATCAATTTTTTCTCAGTTGTGGAGCAGTTAAAATGCCTTCATTGACCCAAAGCTTAAAAACATATTTAGCTGTACCTAGGAATAAATTGTGCATAGGGTCTATGGCACAAAACCTTATGACATCAAAGTACTCAAGGTCTAAAAGAGATGAATAATGAGTGATGCCATGCTTTTTTGATAGTTCTTTTGCTGCAACTTTTGTTTTACAGTTCCTGATTTGTTTGGCATATTTTCTGTGATTTTCATTGGTTCTTTTTTCCCAGCTGTTTCGTTCAAAACCAGAATAGTCCCTTTTCTCTCCAAAATTACCTGGAAACTTCTTGAGACATCTGGAACATCCTAGCACAGCACTGTGTCCTTTAATCCCACATAGTTTTCTTGAGGCCGGAATATCTGAGGAAGTACACAGTACTGCTGCTCTAAATTTGAGGGGGATGCGTGATAAACTGTTCTTTAGATAGACTCCAGACCATAAGGCTTTAAGCTCAATAATAGCAGGTTTTAGGAATTCATTCAACTTTGGTTCGTGGCCCATCGATGGAATTATTCCTACCACAATTACATTTTCCCACTTAAATCTTTCAGAGCGAGGTAAATTTAATAGTACAAGGTACAACACACCAACAGAATAGTCTTTTCTTCTTTTCATAGGCTGGAAAAAGTCAAAGTTCAACATGAGTCCATAATTCCTTGGAGCATCTAAGTAATCTTTTCCTTTATATTTCTTAAATGTTTTCCAAAGCTGGCCATCATGTATATCTGCCATTATTGTACCAGGACGTTGATTAATTCTCCATTCCTCACATTTTTCAGGAAATCCACTTTTTCTCAATAATTCCTCCAAAGGGTTAATTATGCCATTGTAGCAGTAATAGTGTAAAGGATAAAATTTCACGGAATTATTTTGGAGTGTAATTTTTCTTACGAGTGGGCTGCCACATGGTTGGATTCTTCCTCTTAAATAGGATGTGCTAGTGCAATGCTTTCCCACTTGATGACCATTTATATACGTTAGACATTCATCATATTTGTAGCATTTTGTACACTTTGGACAAACAACAAACTTTGTAAAGTTATCCCTGTCTAAATTCATATATTGTCTTACCATATACAAAGAACAAGGAAATGCTGCTATTAGATCTGTAAGGAGATCATTTGAAATGTGAAGGTTTAGAGCCTTTAAGAATTGAAGGAAAAATCTTAACAACCATATAAGGCCATTGTCACTTAGATGACAGTAACTTTGCCAAATTAGGAGAAAATATAGTGACCATTTCAACAGTGAATGAGCCAGGTGAAATCTTCTCCTCTTTGGTTTGGGCTCTGGCAAGGGAGGTGGTGTCTCAATATCTTGGTTGACTATGGCTTCAGGAACATCATCCCAAACTTCATCTATGTCTGAATCGCTGTATTCACTTTCCTCCTTGTTACTGCTATCTGTATCTTCAAGGTCACTGTCTACATAAGTGACTCTTTCAGCCTGAAAATTACAGTAGAATATGTGCACCACATTAGTCAAGAATACCTGACGATAGTACTAACTGATTTATGTTACCTTAATTGTATATATATACAGCAATATGCAGAAATTCTGATCCCTTTGACTAAAACACACATATATCAAAGACCTACCCCCCCCCCCCCCCCCCCCCCCCCATCTCTCCCTCTCACTCTCTTTCCCTCTCACATTCTCTTTTCTGTACTACTCTCTCAAATTTCCTTTCTCTCTATTATACCTCTCTCAGCTCTCGTTCTTTCTCTCTCTCTCATTTATTCACTCTCTCTCTCTCTCTCTCTCATTCACACATTATTTTTCTCTCTCTTAACCCTTCGCTTTGTGAAAATCAATTTTACAATGGTCCAGGCACCTTCCCTACCAGTCCACCCTCCCATGTCCTTTTTTTTTTAAGTTACGTGAATCCGATTCTCTGTTTCATCATTCTCGGGTTATCATACTATTCGATATTAAAATTAACAATTAAAAGCTACTCTGATTACACGTAGTAATACTGATACGTATTGAAAAAGAATAAATAGGAATTATGGACTGAGTGAACACTTACTAATGTCTCTGAATTTGCTTCACATTGGGCTCCAGGTGTTTCTAATTCTCGATGTAGATAATCTGAAGTTTAAAACAGTGTCAGGTCAATAACTACTGTCCCCACGTGTACAGACGATCGAATAAGTAAGGGATTAATTATAAATACTCGAAATAAATAATTTAAATCATACCTTCTGATACCGACGACGTTGATATATCGGCAGACTCGTCTTCAGACGATGACGATGTAGTATCTTCTGGAACTCTAACATTCCTACTAACAGCTGTGGCATACGGAGAGAACAAGTTCATATGGCGTCTATAAGTTGATTCGGAAACCTTCTCATTGCAGTGATGACAATACATATACCCAGAAGGAATATAATCCATAGTGACTTGTTACAAAACTTCGCTATACATTCTATAATGTTAATACCAGGAGGTACCCAAAACAACGAAAAAGAATGCTCTGTTAGCAGTTACGCGGCTCAACTAACTTGATTGCTCAATTCCATCAGCTAAGAAGTATCATTCTTTTTTTAGCGTAATTTCCGGTTATAATTGCGTAAAATAAGCAACCAAACAGATGATTTACATTGGTATTTCCGCTTATTATCATTGACGCGGTTGTCAAGGACGCACAAACGGATATATATTTATCTACTGATAATAAGAAGCTAAGACTACAGTTATTACTGCATGGCTAGCCTAAAGATTTTTCCCAATAAAAATATACGTTGTGTTGGCTTTACTTTGTGGGACAACTGAATCTAATCTATAACCCATACTTCATTCTAATTTATTCCGGCTTCAATTCTTTTCTCTAAATCTCTTTAGTTGGGTAGAATCCTTTATCATTTATTCTAGCGATCCAATCCTACACGAGCTTACATGGTGAGATTAATTTAAATTTTACAAATACTGATAGTCTTTGGGTGAGGAGTGATTATCACATAAAACAATCTGTGTCATGTAGGTTTTGGTACAAACGCTTCCAACTCCATCAAAGAACATGATATGATTTATTTACACTCGTCATTGGATTAAATACATCGAATTAATAGCAATATCTCATTAGGCTAACGTTCAAGTATGGGTTATATATATATTATAGACTTGTTTTAGTTGTTCCACAATGTACCTTTGCTTACTATTAATGACGTATTAAAGAATAATAAATCCAAATTCATCTTTACATACATTTATCACCGATAATGAAATGATATTAAACCCCAGTGATCCTTTACACACCATGAATATAATACTGTTAAACATGATTAAAGGTTAAGGTGCATTTACGTTACTTTATCGCATCATTAAAGACAAGTAAACGCGAGGTCCATTTAATCATCTTTAATTTTTGATTAAAGGTGTATAAGATGCCTTTAAAAAGTTTACTCTCCTGTGTTAAACATGATTAAAGGTTAAGGTGCATTTACGTTACTTTATCGCATCATTAAAGACAAGTAAACGCGAGGTCCATTTAATCATCTTTAATTTTTGATTAAAGGTGTATAAGATGCCTTTAAAAAGTTTACTCTCCTGAATAAAGGAGTGTAAATATATTTTTTCGCCCTGTGAGTGCCACGAACATGTCGATTTCATAGAGAACTCAAGCTCGAGAAAATCGTCCACGACAAAACCACTAGTGTTTCTAGAATCGCTTGAAATTTGTAAACAAAGATATAATGCTCTCATTAGGCTACATTGAGTGTTTCTGTCGGGCATCTAGTCAATTTAAGACCGCGACCGGCTGCCGGGCATATAGCCACAGCATTTATTGATGGATGTTACGTGCAGTATAACCAATTGTTTACTGATTAAGAAAAGGTATGATTTCCGTGTTTATAGGACTTTGAGGATTCAGATGATACAATTCCAGGAAGTGTATGTATATTACATTAATGCCACATCATGAATTGGGGTTGTTGGTAATGCTTTTTTATTTACATTTGCAGCCGGATAGGCCAAGGAAGAGGTAACTGTTCTTGATCTTTTTGAATACGATATTGTTCATAAATGGTCGATTGATTCATGGGCAAGCACACACAGACACATTGTTTGATATAAATGAATTTGTTTTTTTAGGTCAAGATCATTAGGCAAGAAAAGTTCTGCAAATGTACCTTGATTATAGTGAAGTTAATTTAATGATGATGAAATATCTTCTTTTCTGACAGATGCCAGCTCTAAATGAAAGTACAGAAATGAGTAACTAAATTTAACATTGCTTCTATTTTAATCAATCAAAAGGTTCTGCCCGTCTACTAATTTAATTTTTGCTTAAATGTCAAATTTCCTCTATTAAACTTTTATTCGTTTGAAGAACAAAGTGATTCAAAGGTTTGTTTGTCTTAGTTGTCAGGTTTCAGTGTCGGATAGAGTAGTGCAGGCAGTGTTAGCAATACCGTTGGGTTTATGATTCCCCTTGCGGAAGTCGTCTTAAGGTAAGTGGTGAAGTTTTTTATTTTATTATTTGAAATAGAGCAACCTCTCATTGCTATTTCTTGTTTTTTTCCATTTGTTTTGTATCATGACGAGCCGCATATATTTTTATATGTGATAAGATGATCGACAGTTGTTAGGATTAAATGAACAGGATTAAGTAAAGGTACCTATCAACAGCTACATTATCGTCATAATGCATGCTGAGCATCGGTCATAAGTCTTTCTCAATCACATTCCGCGCTTTCTCTACACGACTATACATATCACTCTGTAAAATCTGATATTTTATGGTTTATTTCTGCACGTTCTTGGTTGATTTTGCCCAAATAGAGATATTCCATGTTCAAGCTATCTTTGTTAGTACCCAATGTGATTTGAAATTGCATTTTGACACGAAAGAATTGATATATAATTGGGCGGGAAGGAATGGCTTCTATTTTGTCCTGAAAGCAGCAGAGAAACTTGGCCCGCAAGAACTGTATCTCTGTGAATATAAAGTTTGTTGTAATATCCGGTTGCTTCCTTGGGAATCTCAATTTTCTTTAATTTTAGCAGCTAGAAGTTGTGTTTATTTATTACATGCAGGACCCCTGCCGGTCGATGTTCTGTGATTCAGTCGAAGACTGAAGACACTGAACATCAGCAAGGTACGTTCAGAAGACGCATAAGTCCGTCACTTTATAGACATCTAATATATAGTGAGAAAAATCGAAATATTTCCAGTTTCAAAGGACAACAGCTAATTTGTCAATAATAAGTAAGGATATTGTGTCAGTATATGACATTCTAGTTAATATAAAACCTATAGTCATATAAATACTTATACTTATAAACGCAATCAGAATTATGAGCTTATAATTATCTAGTCTGATGTAGTTGTTCACAGTTGTAAGAGCTCTACAGGATCTAAGTAAGTGTAAGTGTAAGTAAGTCAGTGTATTTCCAAAAGCAGTGCCCGGTATCAGCTCTACTGAGGAGCGGTTCTTTCACAAATCTAACCAAAATATGAAATGACAACAAAAGCCTTGCTCTTTTCTTTACTTTACGTGTTCTTATCCCGGGTGTGTCGCCTGATAAGAACGATCTTTGCTCAGTAAGTATAAAGAGAAGTTAGCATGGATTTCTGAAGACTTAATTTCGCTTTAAAACAAGATAGCAATAATTCTAAAGAAAAATCAAACAAAATCAAATCAATCGCGCTCCATATTATACCTAAGACATCCAAGGCTTTCTCTTTACTTTACGTGTTCTTATCCCGGGTGTGTCGCCTGAAAAGAACGACCAATCGGGTGTGTCGCCTTTGCTCAGTGAGTGTAAAGATAATTTAGCCAGAATTTCGGATGAATTTCGTTTTAAAATAAAGATAATAATAATTAAGAAAATTCAGCAAAGCAAAACAAAGTCACATAAATCGCTGTTTTCTTGTTTTACGAGGACTAAGATATCTGTCTAGAAATTCTGACTAGCTAGGTAGTATAAACAAGTAGAAGAATTTAATAAAATTATGTTATATTATTATAAGTAATACCATGATCGCCTCGGTTTTCTTTGTCCTTCCAGGGACATACAAACCACTAAGCCTCGGTTTTCTTTGTCCTTCCAGGGACATACAAACCACTAAGGGAGCGTTCATCATTTAGAGCTAGGGAGGGTGTGGGTGATTTTTTAGCTTCAAACAGCATTTGTTCAAAACCCCCCTTTCAGCAGGTGGTAGCTTTCCATAACCCCTCCTCTACTGTTGGGCAAAATCTGCTAACCCCTCCTTTCAAATATGGCACTTTAAATTGGGCATTTAGTATTAAATTGATGCCAAATACTAAAGACATGCCTGGTGTATAATACTTAGCATGCCTTAAAAGAATGGTGCTCTAAAAGGCGGCCCCACACACACATAAATGTACCTGGCCAAGACAACAGAGAGAAAACACCCTATTCAAGTAAAAATGCTCAACATAAAAGCCTCAACACAACAATATTTTATTATTAACTGCAACTACAAAACCAAACTGTAAAGCCAAAATGGGCAGACTTCACAGATGCAGGCCCTGGTGTGGGCGTCGGCAATAATGAATCAAAGTTCAGGGATGCAGAATTCGCTAGGATCTTTAACTTTGACTATCGAGTTAAGGCCCATAGATCGCGTGGTGATTCAGGGCAAAATGAAGCAGAACGATCAAATTCTGGGAGCGGCGATGCACTGGTTGATGGGGAAACCCTTGAGTGGGAAACGTTTAAAAGGTTTCGAGAGAATATCCGCCGAGGATATAGAAAAGATGGACATAAAAGAGTTTGAAGAGTATGAAAGCAATCGAATGGAAAAGAATGCTTGGGCTGTAGCTGAAGAGCTACAAAGACGACTTGATGATGCACCTATACTTGTAGACTTGCCACAAGTCGACCTCTCCGGACCTACGGACACTCGGACACACTCCATGCGAGCGAAGCGAGCACCGGAAGTGAGGGACGAAGTCGCAAACTTCCAACGAGCGACGGAGTCGCGAGAGCTTGACTTGTTTCGCTTGCAGGGTTTTGAATCTAATTAATTATTCTGGCAGGAAAGTTGATTGACGTGTGGTTTTAGGCGAGGGTGTTTTCACGTGCAGCGAGAATGAATATTGTTCATGGATGCGGGTTCTACCCCAACAAAAGAGTTTTTAAGAGTTTCTCTAACTCCAAACTCCAAAGAGTGTATCTGTATACATTGCGGACAGGACATTTCGAATGCTGATAAAAGGCGGAAATTATTTAATGGCTCGAGAAAGACGCTGGCGTGTGATAACTTGGCCAGAGTTATCGGGATTTGTATAGATCAAGAAACCTGCCTCTCTAACACAATCTGCCGTTCTTGTTCCGACAAAAATTCAACTGTATTGAAAAAGGTAGACGATGCAAGGGAACGGTTCAAGTGCACCGAAACCGCTAACCGAGAAACTAGAGGAGAAACCGTGAAGAAACGCCAGAGAAGTGAAGAAACTCAATACGAAATTTGTCAGGGAGCCTCAAACACTCCCGCGAAGAGGAGAGTTTCATTCACACCAGAACAAACTTTTGTAAACACCGTTGACCAAGGAACACAAACTGATGCAATTGAAGAGCCGGCGGCCGGGATTTCTTCAGTGATCGTAAGTTGTAGGTTTTCTTTGTCTGATTTCACGGATAAGTTGTTGGATTCTATTTGATTGTCTTCAATAAGAGACGTGCTTTTTAAACCCGTGAAATAGACAATAGTACTGATTCCGTTGTGTTCCTTTGATTGCTTATAAATAAAATTCCTACTGTATTATTTACGTCAATCTGTGTTTGACACTTCACGTTATTTATATTATTGTCAATTTCTATTTGAATAATTTAGACACCTTTTTCATAGAGTTGTTCGATGTTTGTAGATTGTAATCAACTACCCTAACAGTGCAACAAAGAGAGTGCTTCTGTCACCAGAATATTTCCATATTGCAAGGCAGCTAGCTCTTGGAAACCCAGAGTCTATCGCTACTGCTTTGATGCGAGTAAGTGAAATTAAAGAAAATGTTCTTGAGGTTATATCACACAGTATCACCGACGAAATCAAAGGGTCATGTGCCACATCAAACCCTTCCCTACTGCGTCAAACCAACAAAGATGACCTAAAAAGCTTTACATGGAAGAAAGTTCATGATGAGCTAAAGGAAAGAACCCCTGTATTCTTACGTTGTGTAAAGGCTTCTGTACAAAATCCATCTCAGTCAAAAAATGTTCTGAAAAAGAATGAAGCCCTTATACCGCCGATGTGTGATGCAGCGTGCCAGCTTATTTCAGTATTCAATGAGTCAATGCGTGCTACTAGGGTTATCAAAAGCATCATCCTTAAAAAGGGAGGCCTTACAAAGGTGGCATTTAAAAGGTTGTCTCCAACATATGTTTGCATGGGATACAATTCTACCAATAACATGTTTGAACGATTGGGCAAGGAATTCGACTGTGACTTGTTAAAGTGGAAAACGCAAGTGGAGGAAGGGGTTAAAAAGGAGAAAGAGCTACTGGCAGCAATAAATGAACTTGATAGCACAGGATCAGAAGAAGAGATGAAGTCTGAACAGGAGAAATTGAGGAAACACAGAGAGAGTATGCATCCAGGTTATTCATTCACAGGTGGCAATGTTGACATGGTTGTGAAGCCCAGACATATGACAAAGAGTAATCAAAACAAGGATCATCACATGTTCCAGTATGTTGCATATGAAAACAGGATCTCACCCAACCACCTCCCAGATGATCACTGTTGGTAATATAGATTCAATCCCTTTTACCAGCTTTCTTCCTAATGCAGATGAACAAGAAACCCAGAGTGAACAGCTGATTGTTCTTGTATGCCACAAATGGGCAAAATACATTCCTGCCCTTTAGTGGTTCAAGGATTGTATGCCTAATCACATAACCCATGAACACATGGATGAGACAAAAAGGAAAACTAACAAAGTAAGGACTATTGGGGGGGGGGGGGGGGGGGGATCCCATATATAAAGTGGTTGGGATGCTCGTCGAAAATTTTGAAAATGACCCGATTCTTGTCCAGGTGGGCGTGGCAACAAATAATTTGTACCCCTAAAAGTAACCAACTCTAAAGTGACAAAAGCTACAACTTTCATTCCATCTGTCATTATCTTATCTCGGGTATATTATTTACTGACAAACACCCTAAATGGTACCGGCTTAGTCTCTTCTGGTCCTTTTAGATTTGTGACGCCCTAAGAGGTACCAAAACGCGGTTCTGGACCTCTAAAAGGTACGACGAGCATTCCAACCACTTTATATATGGGAGCCCCCCCTGGGATTTAAATATATCTACATTAGGGACTACCTATTGTAAATATTCTATTAAGCGCCTTCCCTCAAACAAGTGCCTCCCCTCTTAAGTGCCCCCCTTTTGATATTTTTTGAGCAGTTTTGTACATTCATTTTATACTAAAAATAGGTGCATCTACGCGTTATGCGAAAAAAATGAGCAATATGAGGAAGACATGATATAATTACTTCAGTGGGTACATCAGTATGTTCCAGCTAAGTACAGTATGTACATGTAAGTAAGTGGGTGGGTGATCAAGTAAGTCAACACTTTATTCATAGAAGGTCGTTTTGTCGTGTCTATGAAAAAAAACATATTTAGAGTAATATATATTAGCCTTCAGGCTTATATAATTTAGTCTTACTAAGACTAAATTATATAAGCCTGAAAACTATTATATATTTGTGGCCCTTAACTACCAGGTCATTCAGATAATGATGATCCAGATGAAATTCCTATCAAAGTGCTTAATGGTGGGGATTACTTGAATTATGAAAGGCATAAAGGTGCTCAGTCTTCCATGCAAGATGCCAGAACCAAATCAACTCAACTCCTGGGTCTCTTGTCTAAGTTTGAAGACTTCCACACACAATGTGAATGGTTGAAGGTACAGTTTTTAAAGTTTTATGTTTTGATTGTATAGTCTGACATTGGGGTGAGTGCTTAGATTCATGCAAGTACTTTCTACTTTTTAATTATTATTAATTAAAAAAATACATATTTTAGTGGTTTGCTTCAAATAAGAAAAAAACTCATTATAATTCATCCCACATCTTATACAATATCAGACAAAAAACATTGCAGCAAGATATGATGGGAAGGAAGCATAGAATATCACCAAATATACAATGGCAATTGACCAATCTTAAAAAATACATAAAATTGAACTTAGCCTCGCATTCAGGAGTAGTTTCCTTTGTTATTCTAATTTTTCCTTTTGTTTTGTATCTTGGAAGTGAGGCTAAGCTGAATTTGAAGTATTTTTAAGATTGGTCAATACTACTGCTCTTTGATTGGTTGTATATTCTATGATGTGGGATATAATTAACAATATAGCTAATTGCATAATCGTTGTCGGGTTGAAAATCATGAAGGCTATGACCAAAAGGAATTCTGGGAAATTAAAAATCTCAAATAACACCGTCAAATGATCGACCTTTTTATCCAGACTTGTAGGATCTTAGTTGAATAGCTCATATACCTTCAAAACTATGAGAACATTGAATACATCTGTATGTAATGCGGGTCATGAACTGATTTCCCATCCATTCTTGCGGTCTCAGCTTCTATGATTTATGATTTTCAACCCGACAACGACTATGCAATTAGCTATATACCTGGTAAACACATAATCATCATAATATTGTCAGAAAGCACTCTCAATATTAATACATAAAGTTATAGATAGAGTAAGTTATATGTAAAGTTAGTCAATTTAGTACATTTTTATACAGGGTTTCAGATTTCAGGTTTCTTAATTTGTCATACACTAACACAGCCTTATTGCCTATATCAACAATATCAAAAACTGATTGGTTTGTAAGATTAGACTGCAAGGTTATAAGGTTATATGGGTTCATTTGTACAGCATATCTTCTGCTAGGGATGTTGGAACACTCTACCAGGCAATAAATGCTATTGATGCAAGAAATGTTACCAAGGATCCATCCCATAATTACTATGCAGCAAGTGCATTTTTAGACAAAGTTCTTGATGCATACTTAATTGTTGGTGCATTAAAGCACTTTGGAATGACCTCTGTAGACCAACAACCCTCTGTCAACTGTTATGAAGAGCTTCCCATTGATTCCCAAGGTAAAACCTATGTTAAAAACACTATTAGAAGTTTTGTGGACAAACATGTCATGAATCAATTTCCAGAACTGAGTGGTGATGCCCCCACCAGCAATGACCTTACATGCCAATATTGTGGGAAAAAGTATCAACGCCCAACTTATCTCAGGCAACATGAAGAGAAACAACATGGCCATGTTAGTGCAAATAGTACAGATGTGTGCAAGTCTAAAGAGGATAAGATTTACAACTACACACATAACGTGTTAATTCTGCTTTTGTTGCAAGAAAATCACAACAATGCAATACGGTGATGGTGAAAGAGTGGTCAGCATCTACAAGTTCTTTTATCTTTTTTTTAAGATATCCAACTGTCCAAAGTATGCTTTTGCTACACTTGAGCTTCTAGCTCAGTTAATCTGTTTGTTGAGTCCAAGAATGGCCGATTGTCTTAAATGGAATCGATTTGTAAACCACAAATGACAGATAGATTCAAACCATCCTATGGACCTGGACTTAGAACATGACAATAAGTATTTCAAAACCGATATCCATAGCTACAGGGGAGAAATCACAGATAAGAGCATCATCAGAGTAAGTAGAAGTGTTGAATCTACCAACACAATTCTCCACACTTATGACAAGAGTACTCAAGTAAGGAGACCATCTGGCAGACACACACAAAAGTCAACAGAGGAAGACATAATGCTTCTTGTTGAGCACCTTCAGCAGGCAGATGTATATAGCTCCATACCTGGTAGGTTTCATTCTTCATTTCCTACAATGCAGCATAACATGTTGGATGCACTGGACATGGGGAAATTCAAGTTGTGGATAAGTAATTATCTTGAGAAATTTAGTAACAAGTACAACTAGTTTAAAGTGAACTTGGTTATCAAACTAAACTGCGGCTACATAACATGTATATAATATGTATTACATTGACTTCATTAGACTATCAATCTTACACAATTATTCAATCAATCAATCATTGAATCAATGGCCTTTAATTAATAAGATAAATGTTCATATCTTATTTTACTCGTGCAGGTAAATCCCAATAACCCACTCACTCGAGTGCGTTAACTCTAATTATTAAATAGCAAATGTCATGAAACAGTAGAAAACAATACATGTACATGACTGTACATGTAACACTATTTGGTATTCACAGAAATTGTTTGCACTTTATTCAAGCTAAACAAAGTATGTTATTAAGGGCACTTTCCATTTGGCAGAACTGACTGGACTTTCCGACCAGTTCTTTAATGGAACACGTCAGTTCTGGGAACTGGTTCAGATAGTTCTCAGAACATTTCATTTAAGAACCAGTTGATCCAGTCAGTTCTGACAAATGCAAAGCGTCCTAAGACTCTGATTCAGTTGAACATTCAGATTCAGAATTACTAATTACATGAAATCTATGTTTTCTGCGAATATAAACCTCACTACTTGTACTATCACAAGAAGAATCATCACTGTCAAAACCTCTTACAATTTCATTATTAAAAATACTAGTATTGGGATTGGTACCACTGTCACTGTCTTCACTACATGTATCTAATTCAGTGGCACTTATAATAAGATGTACAAATTCCCATGTTTTCTGTACATGCTCCTCTGAAAAAAAGGAAAGTTGTCTTTAAGATATGCCTTGTCTTTGATAAAGCCTATGTTCTTGACAACATCATCAATTAGACTTCAATTCCTGTGAGAAGGTTAAGTCCATTTTCACTTGAGACATTGCATGTCAACTCTGATCTGTAGTCTAAGAGATATCCTCTCAGTTTCACAACATCCCTCTGTGATACATTATTAACCCTTTCTTTTGGTTTTGAGACAACACTTACATTTTGTAGATGCTTCTCCATTTCTGATAAATGTAGCTCTTGCAAACACTTGCTGGAACATGTGCATTCTCCCTCGCAATCACAATGACAAGTACAATCTCGGACACAAATGTCACAATATTCATGTAAAACTCTTTCGTGATCAGGTACACAACCAAAATACCTTAATAGCATTTCTCTTCTGCATTGTTATTAACATAGTCTTTCATGGCCTTGGTTATGTTCTTGCTTGCAGTACAACCTTTAAATTTTAATAACACTGCATGGCTCATCTGTGATGAGTCTCTCCCTACTCGTCCAGTTTCTTGGAGATAGTCATCTAGATCCCCAGATGGGCCCAGGTGTAGAACGAGGTAGATATATTTTACATTGACCCCCATTCCAAAGGCAATAGAACAAAACAGGACACGCACACTTCCATTTGGTTTGCAGAACTCTTCTTCTATAGTCTGTTTTACAAGATGGTGTGTCATTTTGTGGTACATGGCAAACAAACGACTCCTATCATCTTTCGGTTCTTTGCCAGTGGGCTGATGATAAATAAGCCTTAAGGACAGACTAAACAGTTCAAACAGCTCCTTCATATGCTGTTTTCTCCTGCAAAATATAATTACCTTAGGAGTGGTAATATTTTGTTTCTCTAAGCTGTCAATTAGCCAGCTAAATGATGAATAGAGATCCTGAACATCTACCTCTGTAACAGAATAACGTTGGTCTGTTAGGATTTGCAACTATTTCAACACAGTCTTTCATGCAAAGATTATTTATGATAATTTTCTTGGTAGTGTTGGTTGCTGTTGCAGTTAATGTTATGAAAGGTAATTCTTTCCTCATAAGTGATCTTAGTTCACCAAGTCGACCATAGTCACTCTAAAGGCTTCTTCAATCCCCTGGCCTTTCCCCCTGAAACAGCAGAAGAAAAATACGACTTACATGTATGCATGCTTAATAGTGATGTTCACGGTGATGTAAGCCATTGTTAATATTTTTGCCAACCAGAGTTCGATTGGCTGATGATATAAAGCAACTTATGAAGAGCTACATGTATGGTAATCATGGTTGGCAAATTTTAAAACATTACAAAGCAAATGTGATGTCAATGTTTACAAATAGTGAACATCACTACACCTAGGGAAAATATTACACTGTCTCTAACTGATGCATGGATATAACTAAGAGCTTTAATAAACATGGGAAAATAATACTAAAATAATTTAGAGTTGTTTATGTGTATTAAGATTAAATGAGAAGGTTCGTAATAAATAAGTTAAGCTTAAATAAAGTAAGTCTTATACTCCTTACCACTTTGCAATGCAGTGACTTTCATCTACAAACACAGCCCTAAGGTATTCCTTCAGTTCTCCCCAAAAGATACATCGATATTTGTTTAACAGCGCTTCAGGACTTCCAAACACGATATTAAACTTTCCTTGTTTTATTTTATTCACTTCATCAGGAGTAGTTTCTGGACCAATGCTAACTGCAGAGATTCCCCTTTTCCTCAACATTGCCACTTGATCCTTCATTAAAGAAACCAAAGGAGCCACAATAACACAACCTGACTTTGGTTGGTCTTGTACGGCAGATAATCCAAGATTGTATTTGTAGTCGAAGACGAATGGGGCTATCTCGAAACATAACCTTTTTCCAGATCCTGTCGGGGAACAGAAAAACACATCCTTCCCATATAGATAGGCTTCAATAACTTGCTCCTGTCCTGCTCTGATAGATTGGTAGCCCAACTTCCCCAAACCAAAATCTATCGCTTCTTGGATATTCATATAGTAAGCCGAACAACAACAATATATACCACACTGCAAGAAGTTTTACAAGATGGCCGCCGTCGGGTCATTGATAGCTCATTGATATGCAAGCTCGTGACGTATTTCCTATTGATCCTTACGTTCTATTGGCTAAATCGCTTTTACGTCACCGGTCGAAAAATTTACCGGTAATTTTGGCGGGATGCAAGTGAGAAAAGTCCTTTTCAACGGGAAACCCGAAACATTGAAAAGGACTTTTAGAAAGTCTACTATACTTGGAGAGTATATAAAAACATTCCTGACCGAGAAAAGTAATGAAGGCTTCTTTTTCAATCGTGCCGACTATCTGACGAGGTATATGGAGGCATCTGAGACAAAACATATTTAAAGATCTTCCGGGGCATGGATATTTAAAGCTGATATGGGATTTTTACAGTGCTCATTAATAACACAGGCGAGCTGTTCATGGAGTATCTTAAGAAAGACTGCTTAAATAAGAAAGGAAAACTATGCGATTTCCGGTTCGAAGCATGCCGACTGGGTAGGACCTAGGCAGGAAAGAATTCCTCAGCCAGTGCCAGATCCCAATAATCCTTTTCACTACACGAAGCCCTTCGAAACACCTAAGAGTCCAAGATTTCCAGACGATTGGCAACCTAGGGCTGACATTAAAAAAGAGTTTGGTAATGGAAATCTGAAGACAGAGAGCGTCATTGAGAGCTTCGCAAACAAATTCGCGGTTGACATACTGTAAAGTAATCGACTTTATTGAAGTTGACCGCTGACCGGCTCAGGTCCAGCGGCCACTGGCCACTGTCAACATTACAATACGTTTAGTACAAGAGTATGTGCAACATCTCAATGACATCAAACACAGATCAGATATGCGATCTGCACAGCGAGGAAGAAAAACCAAGTAACTAAGAGAGAAGACAACCTTTTTTGAATTGACTGTAAGTAAAAAATTATAAAATATGTATAAATATAATATAAATATGTATCAATAGGAATATCATAATACACAATGGAAAATATTATAATAAAAAAAAAAGAAAACGTATAATAAATATGCAGAATAGTAGAGTGCACAGCTTAAATTGAGTTAATTCATAGTTAATTATTGTTTTATTACAGGAAATCAAACAACTCACATGTACAATGTGGATGAAGTCCCCGATCCATCTGATGATACAGAGATCATAGACGAACATGATGAAAATCCTGATGACCCTACTTGCACCCCCATAAACCCCAATGGAATTGACCAAAAATATAATGAGTTACAGGAAGATGACACAGAAGGAAACCCCAACCCAAGGTAAAATTTCATAAGTATTATTGAAACTTAGAGAAAGAAAAAGAAAGACAAGCTGAGTAAAACTATTTCTATCATTTACACTAATGGCTGGTATTGATCATATCTTATTTGTTTTGCTCTCATTAACAAAAAACAAAAAATAATTATGAATAGTATTACTAAGGCAAATCTATAATATTATAGGTTGGATTTTGAAGGGAAAAAACATCAGAGAAGAGACTAAAGGCATTGTCTTCATATCGAAGTTGATGCTTCTGTTCCAGTATTGCCACTACTGCTTTGCGCCTAATCCTAAAGTAGCTGTGTCCCAGCATGGAACATTACTAAAAATCGATAGTACCTGTGAGAGTTGCAAAGAAATGTTCAACTGGTCAAGCCAGCCTACGCTTCTCAACAAGTTTCCAGCTGGGAATTTACTCCTGAGTTTTGCCATACTCACTGTCGGAGCATCAGCTAACAAAATCCTATTAGTATTCCGCCACATGAATTTGTTGGTCTTCAGTGAATTTACTTATTATTACCACAAAAAAAAACATCTGCTAATCCCTTCTATTGTCAAATTCTGGAGATCCTATCAAGCCAGGATGCTAGAGTCTTTGAGAGGAAAAGCAGTTGTTCTTGCAGGAGATGGACGCCACAACAGTATGGGTCACTCGGTCAAGTTTGGCACGTACACAATCTATTTTTGTACGGCAGGATTGATCTTACATCTTGTTGTTGTGCAGGTTAGTTATCTATTGTTTCTCAGTGCATTCTAATAATAACCTACCCTAAAAAAATAAGCCTATTGTCACGTGATTGTTCTTTGAAAAAAAAGACTGTGTTTTGAGCCAAAATAAATGTAAGTCCTGACCATTGCTTATTATCATAATTGTATGGCTATTAGTTATTAACATAAATAAGCAAATACCCTGATCAGTATGCAAATTAATACCGGTCCAATACTAAAACTAACAAACATTTTATATATAGGCTAATGAAGCAGGCAGCAGTTCCGCAATGGAATTTCTAGAACACCAAAGAGCTCTCGAATATCTCCTTACCACCGGCATGGTAATAACGGCTTTTGTGTCAGACAGACACACATCAATTGCAAAATGGATGCGAGAGGAGCTACCAGGCCGTTGCAGGGCTCTCGCAAAACCTGTTATACATCATTTCTTTGACCTTTGGCATATTGGTAAAAGTAAGTTTGTTCTATAAACACCTAAATGCAAGAAGTTTGTTATAGAAGAATACCACATGAGAATTATTAGTACTATATTCAACTATTTGTCTGGGATCAGTTGACAGGGGGGGGGGGGGGGGGGGGGGTTGGGGGGACTCCCATATATAAAGTGGTTGTGATGCTCTTCAGAAATTTTGAGAATGACCCCTAAAAGGTACCCGAGTCTTAGCCAGGTGGGCGTGGCAACAAATAATTTCTACCCCTAAAAGGTACCAACTCTAAAGTGACAAAAGCTACAACTGTCATTCTGGCTGTCATAGTCTTATCTTGGGTATCTTATTTACTGACAAACACCTTAAATGTACCGGTTTAGTCTCTTGTGGTCCTTTTATATTTGTGACACCCATTGAGGTACCAAATTGCGGATATGGCCGCGGTTGTTCGAAAGCGGGTTAACTTTAACCTAGGGATAGGAATTAACCCAGGGATAACTTTGATAACCTAGGGTTAGCTAACCCTGGGATAAATAGCCGTTTCTCGTAGGTAGGTTAACAGCGCGCTAACCCTGGGTTAGCTATCCCAGGGTTAACTCTGATTGTATACGTCTCGAACTTCCGGCGCGAGCGCGCCTGCATTTTCCCGCGCTTTTGTTTGTTTACTCTGTTGTGTACTTTGTCTTTGGTTGAAATAAAACGAAATAATTGTCAAGAAAGAAAAAAAAAACTAACAAGACATCCTAAGAAGAATGGAAATAAAAGAAGAGCAGGCATCAAGAAAACGTAAGCCAAACTTTACGCTAAGAGAAGTGACGGTAATTACCGAAAATGTTGAGAAAAACCTCCAATTGATACAATCCAAGTTGACAAATAATGTCACGAATAAGAGAAAAGAAGAGGTCTGCGAAGAGATAACGAAAGCAGTGAATTCTCTCGGCGTAGCGGCACGTACCACGGTGGACGTCAAAGAAAAGTGGAAATGTCTGCATAGTAAGGCAAAGAAAGAATTGTCTGAATATCATAGGGAACAAAGAAAGACGGGTGGTGGACCAGCGCCAAAACAACCGAGCGTAACCAGCGAAAACATAATCGACTTATTAGAGGATACCCCCGCTTTTAGTGGTCTTCAAGGTTTTGAGTCAGGTTCGTAGTGTTCTATAAATTATTCATAACC
Organism: Actinostola sp. cb2023; assembly: GCA_033675265.1. NCBI lineage: Eukaryota > Metazoa > Cnidaria > Anthozoa > Actiniaria > Actinostolidae > Actinostola > Actinostola sp. cb2023. The sequence continues at coordinate 230,491 of JAUJYZ010000392.1, read as the reverse complement.
TTAACCCACATGACAAGACATGTGACTTCCGTCGAGTGACGAGGAATGTCACGCACGCATACGATCGCCATTTGCAATATTACACGAGTGTCAACACATGTACATGTAAGTTCAAATTGTGTCTGATTGTGAACTGTACGTTTACAATATAACATTGTAAAGAAAACAGTTCTGATAATTTATCATGTCATTACTCATGTTGTTTATGTTATTTCAGGACAGGCAAATCTGCCATTGGAAGACGCGAAAGTCTCAACTAGTACTATTGACACCACAATGTTAGAGCTTATCCTTGACCATGATCATCCCATCGTACCATCAACCAGCAGTTCATTAAGTCCTGAGCCTGCACCGGTATCACCAACACTTACCTCAAGTTCTCGCTCAAAAAGATCTAGACAAGGGCCAAAACGATCAGTGAGCCAAGAAGACGTGTTGGAAATGCAGTATGATGCACTTGTTTGAAGAAGGAGAATTTGATCCTTAAGAAAACAAAACTTGAGCTTCAAATTCAACTTCTTCAAAAGCAATTATATAATGATTAATAATATTATTATTGATTTGGAACATGTGTATAACTGGTACAGCTAACACATGTGACCTCAGATGACATTGATGGACTAATTGGGTGAGCTGCAGCTGTCTGGGAATATTATTAGTGTAAGTGAGAATATATGGTATATCAAGTTTCGAGTTCAAGTTTCAAGTTGATTACAAAAAATAACAATATAATATATTTATACATATATCCAAGATGTCAAGTCTAAAAACCAGCGATCAAAACACAATTTCAGAGTCATCAAAGTTGTTGACAATCGCTACGATATGCTTATCCTCGAACTCACCTCGATTCTTCGCATTCCCATTGGAATGTCTGAGAAAAAAAATTGTGTTTTGATCGCTGGTTTTTAGACTTGACATCTTGGATATATGTATAAATATATTATTTAGAATATATACTCAATTGCAGAAACGTTGTAGTATACATTTATACAAATATCTAATGAGATACAAGATTTCTAATGAGATACAAAGTGCGAAACATCGCTTATTTTCTTCTAATATATCAGAATCATCAATTTTAGATTAGTATCGCATCCAACAAGGACAACACAATAATTTCCAGCACTATTTTGTGCTTAAACAGTTGTATTTTAGCATGTTTAACATTTTGCATCTCATTAGATATTTGTATATTTGTATAAATGTATACTACGTTTCTGCAATTGAGTGTATCTAGAACATATCTGAATGATAAAATTGTTATTTTAGACTGTGAAAAGCGAAATAAAAACTATTTTGTAGGGAACGTTCTAGATGAAATTTGATTCCCTACTGGAGTTTTAACTTTGGCAACTCCTGCTGTATGGCTCCGAAACTATCTGTTATATATTGTGTTATCTATTTAGTATTTTGAGATTGATTTCAGTTTATCACATTTATTATATTATAATGTAAAGAACATTGTCTGTTGCTGTTTGTTTACAATAGAAATAACTTATTCAGGGACCTGAAATATCATAAAAATAGGGCCCCGATTGGGACCATGTGTCTACTGCGATAATACTAGTAGAGTATGGCATAATAAAGAGCTGTCTTTACATGTAATTATATTTCTTGATTTTCGGCTCTTGAGGGAGTGATCGAATTATTTTTCGTAAACAAATTAGAAGATACGGCCTCTGTATCTTCGAGTTACTGATGAAACCACGATTGTGGAGTTGTTATACAATATTAATTTTGCTTCCGCCGTATAATATAATTTTTGATAACTAGGCGCAGCTTTCATAATCATAGACGTGACTCGACGAAGTGGCGTGTTCTGCATCTCGTTCCTCCATAAATGGCATTAACTGGTTAATTATCTCTCGAAAGGGCCAATATATCCTGAAACGAGGCCAATAATAACAATAATTCTCCTTACGAGGCTAAATTCATAGTATAGATGCTGGGCTCATCAATCCACTTTAACACTGGTCATCCACATCGATCGGAGAATGATGGTTGTGGTGATATTCCGGCTACAAAATGTGTCGAAAACGTCAAAAGATCTGAAAGATTCTCGATAAAACAAACCTTACACAGTCTACTAGTAGACTGTAGCTGTGCCTAATTAGTCGAGGCAAGAAGTAAGAAAACATGTCATATAAAAGTCGCTTTACACTTGGCAGTGGAGAACATTAGTTCAGTGTTTTTCCAGTCACATGAACGTCACATGTTTACGAACGTTCAAAGTTATGGAGCGGTATCAAGGTCGAAAATAAAACTCGTTCTACACGATAGGGTGTTTCGCCTATACGATAGGGTGTTTCGCCTATACGATAGGGTGTTTCGCCTATACGATAGGATGTTTCGCCTATATGATAGGATGTTTCGCCTATACGATAGGATGTTCCGCCTATACGATAATATACGATAGGACACCACTGCTAGAAAGTAAGACGGTTCGCCCTTCTCGTGCGATGTAAATCATGTCATATCGCAGCAAAACAAAATAGTTTGTTGCCGCACGACCTTCTCGCGGTGAGAGGGTCAAAAATCATGAAACGTTTCGACTTGGGAACTGGTAACTAACGACTTCATGGAGCCGAGGCTAAAGCTCCAATGGACTTGTGGGATAGCACATCCAACATGGCGGACGGTGCGAAAGCATCGTGCTCATCGACCTCGAGTACTAATATGCAAGAAGTGGTTACAATGTTGAAAAAGACAGTCGATTTACTCGAGAGTGTTGGCGATAGTCCAGCGAAGGAACGTGCAATAATCAACTACAGGTAATGTATAGTTGTTTAGCCTAAACTAAGTTATTTTACACAATAATTTTTACAAAGTAAGCTTAAGCTTATTCGAGCGAGTTTGGTTCGGAAACCCACCAATCTTCTTTGTTTTTTAGTTTTCTTCATTTTTCAAATTGTTAATGTGCAAAAACAAAATATTATTTTGCAACATTTCAGCCAATACAATGCAAGGGTGGCACAGCAATAAAAAAGTCAAAAGATAATGCCCGGTTATGTCACCTGCTTGCCCGGTTTCGCTTGCCCTATTTCAACAGCCATTTTATTCTTGTTTACTTTGTTAGTTCCTGTGAAGTTTGTCAGGCTTAGATAAATAATTAGGTGATCATATTTTAGGAGGATTTACCCTGGCCCTACATCAACCTCCACCTCTACATGTACTTCCTCGTCATCACAGAATGCAGGATCAAGCGAATCATGGCCAGGGGCAGGGAACTCTCAATTTAGCAAGAGCAAGAGTGCAATACAGTCAACAATAACATCAACCAAGTTTAAAGGCAAAGCTGCACATCATAGATTTCAGCCTTACAACTACAAAGTTAAAGAGACATGGACACATGGATTCTGTGTGCTGGCAGAAAAAGTTCCCTCAAAAGTTCCCTCAACAGCATTGAAACAAGACCTGCGTGGAGCAGGTCTTGGCCAAAAGACAATCATTTTTCAAAACAAAAGAGGATTCAGACATGTCCAGGAAGTGTGTTATATAAACTCTTCCCTAAATTAGAGGGTGGTGGCGGCTTTGAGTTATATAGGCAGGGGTCTGGAAAAGATCTAACATACATCAAACCTCCAGCAACTGGTTACACTATCCCTTTTTCTTAAATATGATTATGGCATCAAGTCTGCTATAATTTATGCATTACCAATACAGAGGAACTTATCCATGGATCCGCAGGTTGTTGATGATGATAGTGAAGTCAGTTTCTCAATAACATATTTAATTTAGCTATTGTTGACATTTTAATATCATTAATTGATTTTTTTCCCCTTTTTTTCAAGCATTACAATGATGGGGTTTTAAGATCATTTTAATTCATGTCTCTCTTTTTTACATACTGAAATAATGGTTATAATTACTTATTTAATTTATTACTCTGTATAGTTCTGATGATCTACATAATATACACTAATATTCAAAGATGAGATTGTGTAACCATTCCAATAAGGTTTGTGTGCTAAACGTATTTATATTTTGTATTATTCTTCAAAAAGGTTGATGACAGCAATGTTGAAAAACAAGATTGTTATAATTGTGGTCTTGCGGTGCCCCTTCTCAAACTTAGGAAACACCTTATGTCATGTCCAAAGGTAACACACAAGTTCATTTATTTCTATTTTATTAGTTATAAATTATAGAGCTCATTTAGGAATTAATTTGCAAGAGTCTGTTTTTCAAAGAGTATCGAAATTGCATGAGCACTTAGGGCAAATGCAATAAATGTAGATCTACTCTATACTTTATTCATCATGTGACAATGTTTTTCTTATTCAGCAAACCATTCTCTGGAGGTTTGTCACACTGAATTGGGAAAACATTGTCACACTCAATGAATGACATGTAGGTCTAAATTTGAGTTCTTTGAAAAACACACAATATAAATTATTTGAAATTGAATGAGAAATCATGTGATTGCTTTCCTGCTGATGACATATAATCTACATGAGAGAATCAATAGGGAGAGACATTTTGACAGGTACATGTACTGATGAAGCATAATTTGTGCTTGATCATTTAACAAAACTTTCTCCATCTTTCTTCTTCATTTTATACCACTTTCAAAATATTAATATTGTTCTCGTTTTCCATAGTCAAAAAGTCAGGAGGAGACTGAAGAAGAAATATCTGATGATGAATTGACAAAGTCAGTATTCACAGTGCAGGCATCAAACTCCAAAGCAGAAAGTATGTTTCAGTTAGAGTGTAATATTCATATTACACAGTGCATACAATATGTACAATATTTTACAAGAGGCTTTGAAGTGTAAATATTTTTGTATAAGAGCTATTAAAATTAGTATGGGTTTTCTTTCTTACTGTAATTATTGATGTTGATTGTTAATTTGCATGTTGCTTCAGGTGCCAGAGCTGAAATATCAACCTTGAGAACTATGTTCCCACTAATACCAGTGGAAACACTCCATTCAACACTGACGAGTAGTGGAAATTTAGAGGATGCTGTAGATGAACTTCTTTGTACAGGTACATAACATGTGCATTTTGTTTTCAGGGATAACAAACTATTGTATGCAACTGCTGGAAAGAGTCTTGTGACATGGCCTACTGCTTGTGTACCATACATTGTAAACACATTACTGAATACCGTATTTCCTCAAATAAGTGCCCATCGTTTGGGTGATTATTCAATGAAATGGTGCATGTACATGAATATGGCTTATAAAGCAGTACTATCAATTAATCAATATATATAGCACAGTTTTATGTGGAACTGAATTTATCAGAGTTCATATTATTATTATTATGTAGCTTTTTCAGGAACTCCAAGTACTTCTCAGGCAATACCTATATGTAATAAGGAATCAAGTGATCTCTCTTCACTTTTGAAAGATATGGCACCAAAAGGCATCATGAGGAACAGAATTAATGTGGATCGTGAGCACTTGTTCAATGATAGTGTTAGTTCATTCAAGATGGCAAAGTTTAACTTTGACCAACCTATTTACATCACTTTTGTAAATGAAGCTGGAATTGATGGAGGAGGACCAAAACGGGAATACTTCAGCCTTTTACTGAAAGAGCTTGTCTCTCCCTTAGCAAAAGAAAGGTTATTTGAAGGGCACGAGGACAGACTTTTTCCAATTCACAACACTGATGCACTTAGAGCTTCACTTTTTAAGGTGGCTGGACGTATGATTGCCTCTTCCATTATGAATGGGTGTTCAAGTTTCCCATGTCTAGCTCCTCCTGTTTACATATACCTTGTCAAGGGTTCAGTGGATGAAGCAGTGGAGGTTGCAGTTGCTGACGACATTCCCGACTATGAAGTGAAAGAAGCACTTAAAAAGGTTTATAATTACAAATAAGGCCATGTCCAGAAACAATAGGAAAATGCTGGAAAGCATTTTAGTGTGGACAGTGTATAAATGTTTGCGATGTTGCTAACTTGTACATACATACATGTAGTATATGTACGTCATATTTTACATGGACAAAAACCATGGACCAACACCTGAACAAAACATTAGTCTGATAGTATATACACTGTAAGACTGTAGCTTTGATGTGTTATTTACAGGTCGAAAATCTTGAAGATCATGATACTGTGCCAAACAGCTTGTCTGATACTGGTAAATGCAGGATTTAGTAAACGCCTGACAAAAGCCAATAAAGGTCATGCAATTATGAGTTTAATGACGAACAGCATCATCTCAAGCAGAAAGGCAGAATTAGACCAGTTTGCAAATGTACTGGGTCCACTTCTAAGGGAGGCCAAGAAGCACCCTGAGGTCTTCAGACCGCTATTTGTGCATACCAAAGAAAATGAGAAACTTACTACTGATGAAGTTAAGAATCTCCTTAATATGGATGACCTGATCGACCATCATTCTCATCTTAAAGAATATCTAACAATGTACATAGACAGCAAAGGTATTGTAGTAACTTAAAATAGTATTTTCTGTGTGCAGGCAGTTACTTAGAGTACACCCAATATATCTGTGAAACAGTACTGTACTCACTTAAATAGTACTAAATAGTGCTAATGTCTATTGTTTTATATTTTTTGACCAGTGATATTTAGTACTAAGTAGTTAGTACTGTTTCACAGTTATATGGCATGCACTCTATAAAGAAATGGAAATATATTATTTGAAGAACTTACAACTAGTGTAAGATAAAAATACACATATTTTATTAATACTGGGTAACACAATTACATTATAGGTTGAATTATATCTTGCTAAAAAAGATTTTGTCCAACATAGATACTGGACAATGGCTGCTTCAGTTGTGATTTGTCTTGTACTGTACGGTAATTTATTTTTTTACAGATGCAAATGAACTGGCAAACTTTCTCATGTTTTGTACTGGATCAAGCTGCATTCCACCTATGGGTTTTACCAGTCCATCAATTATCACAGTAACAACAACGGAGAGCAATCTGCCAAATGCAAATACTTGCCCTATGGATTTGGAGCTTCCTACTCAAAATACAAGTTTTGATGAATTCTGCAGACAAATGGATGTGGCCATAAGTTCACAGGCTTCTGGTTTTGGAGTTGCATAGATTGTTGATATGATTGTTGGTATGCCAAGATTATCAGTTTGTGGGACATTCTCACCAGTATGGACATTGTTGTGTAGTTTATTGATCAACATTATTTTTCATAAAGTTCACATTCTTCTTATTCTTCTTAAGCCATTGATTATGCACTAGTCAATTGAAACCCTGGCCCCAGAAAAGGGTAGGAAATTAATCAATATACTAGTGCATTATATATATTATTATTCAATGGAAAATACTTGTTATAGTATGTGGGAAACCATTACGGTACTTTAATGTCAGTTTTGACATATTCTAAGTCATGATCTTGTTGGTGTTGTTTTTCATGATTCAATAGGGATATTTTACTTGTACGTATTGCAATCCTACATCTGGTTAGATAATAAACAACTAAATGTTTAGCTAAGTCGGCATCTCATTCCTAATTAATGTTGGTAGTAGAAAAAGTAAAATACAAATTATGTGGTGATACTTTTGAGCAAATAATCTTATAGTAATATGATTATGATTAAACTCGAAAGTGTTGTGTTTTCTCTACAAATCATAGTACAATGTACACTTGCTACTTTTAAGGCCATATACAGTATCCCTGTTGAACCATGACTTTTAAGTTCAATTTGATTTCTATATGTTTACTTGAACATTTCTACTCATTACAAATGCAACTGTTTCTTGGTAAATATCTGTACCATGGTGGGATGTGTCACGAAGGGGATTACTTTCCATCCTAAGAGTTTGATAGTCACTTGGATTCAAGGGGCAGTTGGTGTCAGGAACCTTCAAGTGATTCTCTTCAACAGCAGAAACTGGACCATCCCAGTCTATTCCACACAGCTGCAATCAAAAAGAATGAACATGATAGAAAAAGTATTTCTTGTTCGTTTTCTTGTTATGTGTTTACTTACATGTAGTTTGTTAAGTTATTGCACTGTTACTGTGCGACATTCAAAACTGTGACTTCTGTCTGCACCTAAAACAATATAATGTCTAGCCATGTTGAAGACTGATTGGTTAGTTACTACAAAAGTATGTAAATACATACATTGTAAAGGTGGTCAGACTTTTGATTGTCACACAGTAACCAAAGTTTACTCCATGAAATTACTAGTTATTTAAATGGATTATTTTAATAAAACAATTTATTGATTCTTCTAAAATGGCAGATTGTTCCCTATGACCTACCTGAAGTTCCTCACCCCTCAATTCTTTAGCAACAACATTGTCTGAATTAGCAATGGCATACAGTCCTGAATACCACAGCCTAACTGGCGATTTATTTTGAGCTGTCCTCGGGGGTTTCCTATTCCATCCCTCAAGAAATAGTTGTAAATGTTGATTGATTCGACACTGATAGACATAATGAAGACACCATAGCTGTATTTCATCAGAGGGATCCAACATGCCAACTTGTTCCATATAGTGAAATAGATTGTAATAAAGATAGATGCATTCTGTGAAAACATCTCTTCATAATCGCTCTAAAACCATTTAAGAACTGTATCAGTATAGTAAAATGTTAACAGAAACTATATTATATTAATAGCTTGATCAATTTAAAGCTTTCTTATCACCATTTGCATGATATTTTTTCCAGTGGGGGCATTTGCTAGAACAGTTTTGAACATTATTTTTGAAATACTTTTGATGGGAATGTCTTTATACCTATCCGTTGATTGTGTACACTTTTTCCTCCGATAAAACTACTCCTGTCAGGACCTCTGTCTGGGTGTGTTAACATGTACCAGGCAACATCAGCATTCTCTCCTCCACGATCCCCTGTTAAGAGAGGCATTATGAAACTACGTCTTTTTATTAAGCAAATAGGCACTTATCGAGGAAATAAAATTACATTGTATCTAGATGGCCGGCAGCCGGTCAAGGTCCTCGTTTGACTAAATGGCCGGCAGTCTGATTTTTTAACCCTAACCCTATGCGTTAACCAACTACATACATACGAGTGAGACTTATGCCGTGTTTACACTTGAGCGCTCTCTACCAAGGTACGAATCAGAAAACTATGGTAGTGCTCAAGTGTAAACACGGCATTAGAAATGTTTGAGGATTTTGGTTCTCCTCACTTAGAAAACAAATTAGTCAAGAGAAGTAGAACGACGCTAACCCTACCATTTCCCTAAACCTAACCAAATGAGCCACGAAAGCAATTCGGTTGGTTGCAACCCTTTATTTGTTATATTTTCGGTAAACAATGTGTAATTAGCATCTCTGGCCATTTAGTCAAATGAGGACCTTGACCAGCTGCCGGCCATCTCAATCAATCAATCATCTAGACACTTTGATAAAATTATGGTAACTGGGACCCCAGGGGGGTACTCAGCGGTATCAGTGACGGGGAGGTGCGAATACCTTTTTGGGGTTTGAAATTCGCGGCTTGGGACTTTTTGAGGGTTAGAAATTTTCTGGTGGACTTTTTTTGATATAAAGATTTTGACAAGGGCTTTTTGGGGTGTTGATAAAAATGATATCCTACCGTTCTTGATTTTATGTGGAGAAAAACTTTTTTTGGGTTAAAAAGTTTGGCCTCATTCGCACCTCCCCGTCACTGATACCCCTGAGTACCCCCCCCCTGGGACTGGGACATCTGAAAAAGAGGTTTCACAATATGCAACTACTTACCTCTCACACGTGAAGGTAAACCATAGGTATCAACACCATTTAGAAAATAAGACAGCACTGTCGATGCTTTATTGTTTGTTGAACATCTTAGGAAAATGATCATACGTGAGAACCCATCAATCATGCCATGAACAACAAAACGCCAGCGGATTAGTTTATGATGCCCTTCAAGATGGTAGAGAGCTCTAGGAGAATAAACGTTATAACCTCTCCTTTGTGTTGTATGAATTTCCAGTGTCCTAAGAAAAACACCATTAGGGTCAACCCTGTGCATGGAATCCCTCACCCTGATTTCCTGAACACGCAAACCACTGGCAGCAAGATATCCTAGCATTCTTCGGTAACCACAATTTGGAAACATCTTCAATGTCTGTGCCACATTTTTATCGAGATCTTCATCAGATATATCAGCATATTTTTTTGTAATGGACAAATTATATGAAGACATTCTTCTTTTAATCGTGCTTGCAGATGCCCCAAGAATATTAGCCATTTCAGGAATACTGAAACCGATTTCTAAAAATAGCTCAAGCTGCTTTTTTGGGATATTGAAAGAGGGTCTTCCCCTGTCGTGTGAGAACACTTTTCGAGCTTGATATGAAACTGTTTCCCTACTAAGCTAACATTCAGATATTCTAACTTCAGCTCTGTCCAAATACATGTAAATGTCTTCAGGAATATCAATTATGCCTTCACATCTAACGAGTAGATACCTCAAGGAGTTCACTCTGAATATCAAGCTATCTAAGATGTCTTCATCCAATTGCGATTCCATCATTCGACAAATTTCACCCTATCGTATAGGCGAAACACCCTATCGTATAGGCGAAACACCCTATCGTGTAGAACGAGTTATATTTTCGACCTTGATACCGCTCCATACAAAGTAGGGATCGGCAGAATATATCAGTATTCTTATTGGATCCGATTTGATGGATGAAGTCGGGAAGAGTTCCGAGTACAGGAAGTTCCTTCCGAGTACGCAACAAACTTTCTTTTGTTTACAATAAAATTCACTCGGACATGGGATATAATACATATCAGCAACCATGCATATCACATTGCATAGAACAAAACCGGGAGTTCGTAATTATATCGGTACATGAAGTATTTTCCCACTAACACGATGACATAGTGTCTACTGCTTCTGAAAAAGCAGTAGACACAAACAATTGGTAAATAATAGCCACATCGTGTAAAATAGTAAAATTATTTTCCTTTCAGCGACGACGAAATCCAGGGTGATGTTGGTGGTGATGATGGTGATGATGATGAAAGTGGTGAATATAAATAATGATGGTGATCTATCTGATGTTGATAGTGTTGATGGTAATATTGATAGTGATGTTGATAGCGATAGTAGTGATTCTGGTACTGATAGACCTGGTCGAGGTGGGCACTTTGGATGTGGACGTGGTGGAGCCCGTGGAAGTGGTGGAGGCCATGGTCGTGGCCTTGGTCGTGGTGGGGCATGTGGTTGTGGTAGGGCACTGTCCAAAATAAGAGTTTCAATGATCCGGACATTGGTAATGTCATACCAGTATTCACACCTAACCGTCCAGTAGGAGTACATTTTCTTCGGACGCTCTTGAGGAATACTATCACAACGGCTCTCGATTTCTTTCGACTGTTTTTTTTCCATTGGAAATGGTAAGTACTAAATGTGAGCATACAACAGTTATGCACTTGCTAAAATATCTACAGGATCACACAGGTCATATACAAAAGGCGATGGTAGTTGGGAAGAAACAACACCTAATGAGATATATCGATTGATCGCAATATTAATTTATTTCGGTCTTGTTAGAGTAAATTCTCTTGATAAATATTGGAGTACAAAGGTTCTCTACCATGGCCTTTGGGCAAGATCCATCATGTCACGAGTACGATTCAAAGCTCTGATGGCCTTACTACGTCGACCCAGCCACTGAGAATAGAGGTAATAAGTTGCACAAGGTAGAGTCCTTTATCAATGCATTCAAAGAGAAGTGTATCAGCCTATACCAACCATATCAACAAGTTGCTATTGACCAACGGATGGTGAAGTCAAGGCATAGATCTGGAATACGACAGTATATCAAAGATAAACCCACCAAGTGGGGTATCAAACTTTGGGTTTTGGCAGATAGCGCTAATGGCTATACTTGTGATTTCAATGTCTATAATGGGAAGGCGGCAGGAAGAGATATAGGTGAACATGGCCTTGGATATGATGTAGTAATGCGATTGATGGCTCCGTGTTTTCACCAAGGTTACCAATTGTTTATTGATAACTATTATACTCTGTTCCACTTGTAACAGATTTATTCAATCTGGGTATTCCTACCACAGGCACTCGAAAAGGATTCCCCAGACCCGAAAGAATGGAAAGCAATGGGCTAAGAAGTAGGGGAAGTATGAGGTGGTAGAGAATTCCCCCTTTCCTGGCACTACAGTGGAACGATAATAGGGTAGTTTCTCTACTCACCACGATTGATAATGCTAACAATGCTGTGCAGATTGACCGGAAAGCCAAGACAAATAATGTTTGGCGACAGGTACAGGTACAGCAGCCACAAGCCATACAGAGGTACAATACCTATACGAATGCCGTCGATCGCTCTGATCAAATTATAACCTACCAATAATGTAATGCGAAAGTGCTTGCGGTGGTGGAAGACTCTGTTCTTCCACCTCATTGATATTGCCGTTGTAAACAGCTTCATCCTTTTCAAAGAGTATTCCACTCAACATCCTGACATTGAAGAACTCCATAGGCCCAGCAAGTTCTCAATTTTTTTTTGTTTATAAAATTATGCTAATTTATGCTAATGTTCGTAAGTCTAACTCAAAAAGTGAAGCTGGATTTGGAAAGTCTATCAATCAATCTTAAAAAATAGACCCAACTTGCTATATATTTTCACCCATTTATAGCTATGTAAAATTAAATCTGAAACAAACACATTTTCAGCCTTCTTTGCTCCGATGGCAATGAGTTAAGATCATTGAAATATATTGATTTTGAAAGAAACTGTTCCCGTTGTTATTTTATATTTAACTCAATATAATTTTTGTTTCTGAACAATGGAGTTGTTTCGTAATAATTTATTAATTGAATGCTCTGTGATGAGCTATAAACATGTTCACTATAACAAGCCGCTAGGAAGGTGATAATTGATTCAGGCTGCGAGCACAATAGAAACCGTGATTCCGTGCCGAGATTTCCACCAACTTGAAAGCGGTGGAAACGCCGTAGCTAAGCAGTGCGGCTCGCCATGGTCAGCGATATCTTGCTTCGAGTTTAAATTGCGCTTAAAAACAGCAGAGGAGAAGATCTTGTGTTTAGAAATTCAGGTTTAAAATCTAGAAAAACAATTGAAAGGTATTGTTGTATACTTTATTTTATATTTGCTTTTAACCCATTGACTCCTACACCGGCCGAAACCGGCCGTAAACATCGATACTGCTTTGAAAAATTCTAACTTTCTGAATTTTCGTAACATCGATCTCATGGCCAGTTATTAGTGACAACTAGATAACTCTTCATATTTTAACCTCAAGTAAACTGACTTACAGGTCCGATTTCTGGGCATTAGTTCAATTTGTTTGCCATAAAAATCAAAAATGCGTGTTTTTGACGCAATTTTACACCTCGAAAATGAACGACATTTGACTTGGATTTTCTTCCAAAATACATCCTTGCGAATCAAAACGCCACTTTCTCAGCAAACTTCCATCTCTCTTCTTGATATATTCGTGAATTTTTCCCTCTCTCTTCCTTAACTCGCCGAACAATAGCCATTTCCTTAGGACCACTTTCGCTAACACGTTCTGCACGCCCGAAAAGGATGCCGGGAACATCCGGGATATTTCGACAGAAATCCTCCCGCCATATCCTTTTTTTAAGAATATATAGAGTGTCGAGCCACTCGGTCCTACAGGCAAAATATTGCACCGGTTGCATTCTTTTCAAGTTCAAAGTCGCCAAAAATGCCTTTGTAGGCCCTGGAATCCACCACAGAAAGACCAGAGAGACGATTTCACTTTGAGTCCGCCATTTTGGAAAATCTCAACGAGCTGCCGAAATGTGTTCGTGAATTCGTATCTTCCTCCTGAGTTCTTCCAGGAGAACGGTCTCTACCACACCAGTCAAGCTTAATGATGCTGTCCTGGGGGCTTCTGTGGTGAATAATGGCTATAAACACTCTAAAAATGCAAAATTGGCCTTTTCGAGTAGTGATTACTACTAGCCCCTACGAACTCCCAAGAAGAAAGGCAGCACACGTGAAGACGCGAGCCCACAGGCATTCAGAACTGTCAAGATTTCCATGGAAACCCCTTATATGGAATCGAAATTTCCTACGACGTGATTAGGTCCAGAAAATCGCTAAAAAACTCAAAATAGCTCAGGAGCGAATGGGTTAAGTAATGTCGATGTATATAATGCTTTATAAAATAATTTAGATATAACGCGCGCTCTGATTGGTCAAAACACCGTTTTAGATGAGAGTATCTAAACACGCTACGTCATGACCTTGAACGACCTTGAAGCGATGTAGTGGATTTGATCGACACCAAATATATATTTTTCTGCTGTTAAACATGTTTTATTTAATAAATACATTTTCAACAAAAGCCATACAATTAGTTTTTCTTGTTTTCTCAAGTTCAAGTTATATCTAGATGTGATTTTGCTGCTTTGAAACCGAAAATTTACAAGAATTGAGCTTCAAACACACCAAAAACTGGCGACGAATCGTCCACTTTTAATTTGTCCACAAATCACAATATAAACGAAAGATACCTAAATAATCTAACTGCTCAGTTTTCTCAATAACATACTAACCGTTCCAGTATGAGTTCTATATAGCTACAAATATTTTCTCAAGTTAACGAATGAAAATACCAAGCAACGATAGCCGTATTTACTCACAAAACAGAGCGATTCTTGTAGCTACAAATTGACAAGTTTTAGCCTGAAAATGATCTCTAGTAAAATATGTCAAAGAGAAAAAATATTGTCAAATGTCTCAAAAACGTCCATCGTTTATACATTTTTGTCGAGAAAAACGCTGAAAAGATTCAAAAATACGACAAAAACTGTGGATATTTGGCTACCTGACTTCGTGCTCATTCATCTAGTTGTCAAATATTTCAAAAAGTTGGCGATTCGTCTTCATTAGCCCAGCTTTTCTTCGTTTTTCGTATTCACAGGATACACAAACTGATATAGGAAGCCGTAAGAAGCATTCTTCTGTAATTTTCAGACAGAAAATAGCATTCTTCAAAACGTTTTTCCTGTCATAACACTAAACGGCAGAGATAAAAGTTGTCGAGTCGCTTGCCATTTTGATTTCTTTCGCGAGATTTGATTGGATGGGCGATTTCTGACGCTTTTCAGGAGAATTGCAAATTTGATCAGTAGAATCTCGCGTAAATAAAAGTGTTTAAAAAAAAAAAAAAAGAAATCATTGTAGTTATTTTATACCTTGATTTTACAAAGCAACCACGTTCCTCAAGGAAATTCAGGTCGATTTTGTGAAGACAAAACGCGATAAGTGGGAACCAAATAAAACATTGGCAGTCTGTTGAAGCATTTTAGAGACTTTTAACTGATGTTTAACATTCTCCCTGGCCAATACAAGCCTTTAATATCAAGACTAGTCCGAGTTGATTTTGGTTAAGTGTTTGCCCATCAATCCAGTCATTGACAGTGCCCACTTCAGATGTCAATATTAGTAAGAGGAGCAGGAGGATGGCGAATCGGCAATAAATTTATGGGAGTGCTATTAGTTTTCTTATTTTATAAGAATTTTTAATATTTTTTAATAACACTATATGGTACAAATAAAGATTGATTGATTGATTGATTGATTGATCAGCCGGCTTTATGAGTCTATAACTTTTTATACTGTAACAATTTCAAACTCTACATATTATATATTTGCAGGAGATGAGAACCATACTGAGCAAGGCCAGTACAAGCGGAATTAGTGCAAAATGTACCTCATCAATACAGTCCAAAGCTACTTCAGGTGAAACAGAATCATCTATAGAGGATAATATTGATTTATCCGAAGATCTAGTGGTAAATAATTGATTCTAACATTCATTATAGCAGGTAGAATATGACACATAAATTTACCAGAAATTTGATAACTTTATCCCAAGAAAAATATTATAACACATATACTGCTATTGAGAATAAAAAAAATAGCATAGTTATAAACATTGTTGTAATGATGAGTAAAAAGCTCTTAATAATTACATATTTATTCCCATAAACCGAATCAGTGCATACAAAGTCATGCTCTAAGTGTACAGACCTCATGGAAAAGAATCGACTTCTTACAAACACCATTGGAAGTCCATTACAGTTTATATTCTTCCCGCTACTTTCCATGTCGTCCCATTTCATGGGAACTCACACTCGTGTTGTTGTCAATGAAAACTGGAAGGAACCCCTAATCCTGTGGAACGTTGTCCTGGCCGACAAAAGACAGAAGAAATCGCCTGCCCTCAACATGTTTCTTCAACCGATTCAAAAGCTTGAGGCGGAGCTCATCAGAGGCTCAAGACAAGACTGATGTCGATGAAGAAGATAAAGAAGTAGGCTCCCTCCCACAAATATTTATTGGACATTTTTCAATGGAAGAACTCCATTACACCCTTAAACGAAACAACGGAAGAGTTGTTAGACTGTACGATGAAATTTCCCTGCTTTACGAACAACTGGACAAGTACAAGAATGGAAGTTCAGATCACAAGACGTTACTGTCATCGATCAACGGTAGTTCATGGTGAAGGAACTTCAGGACTTCCCACAGCGTTGTACCACAAACGTGGTTCAACATTGCTGGGTTCGTCGAACCTGATGTAATCATTAACCTTCTAAATGGAAACGACTACGATGGCTTCTGTGACAGACAAATATTTGCAGATTACGAAGAGCCCATCAAGCCATCTCAGACAATGCCTCCAAGGGACGCTATTTCCAAGGTCTTGGATGAAAACCATGAAGATCCAACAAACAATTATCGTTTATCCAAGGATGCCCACACTGAATTTGTTGTGTACCATGGTCATCTAAACGAGAGGAAAAGAATGCAACACCGGCGGAATAAAGATCGCAAGAGTGTCCTTTCCAAGGCTAAAGGACAGGTCGTGCGATTGGCGGCAGTCAACTTCGCGCTTCATCAAGCCATCGAAGTCCAACAACTTGACAGTTGCGAATGGTCATTTGAAATTCTTTGCGAATTTATGAAAATGGCAATCACCTTGATGAACTTCTGCATCGAACAGAAATTTGCGTTAGGAAAGCTTCCGACTTCAAGTCAACACCCAGCGGACTCGGCGGAAGATGAAGACCAAGAATCGTTCGATTACCACCGAATCAAGCGCCTTCTCGAGCTGGAGTCTCCTCTGACGATCACAAAGATAACCCAAAAGCATATACAGAAGAGAGTAGAAAACAAGTACAGAAAAGAAGAGGCCGAATCATTGATGGATGATGTCGTGAAGTTAGGCTTAGGACACATAAATGTCGAGGAGTACCAAGCTGGTAAGCAGAATAGGATGAAGAAGATATTAAAGAAAAGAGCGCTAGAAGATCTTACGGACGATAACGATAAAGAAAATCAAAATTGATATGGACAAATACTCACAATGAATAGCATGAAAAACAAAGTTGACTCTGTTGCAATAATGCATGTAATTCTCTTTTTTTTCTTGTATGAAGAAAATCTACCAACTTCACTACGGTATTTAGTAATATGCTTTACAAGTTCATAACATTTCCAACTAAACACTTATATTATTACAGACTTAGCTTAAGCTTAACATGAACATGCTTTAATTAAATAATTTTAACAGACATGGTCTCCATTCTCCACTTTATACGAAACCCTTTATACAGCATATATACTACGCTCTTTGGAAAATATTTGGGAATAGACCGAGGAATATTAATTACAATACATAGCATATATACACAATATACAGATCAGAATAGACACTTGGTACTTGATATGTTATCTGTGAATATACACTAAATACACATACAAGGTGTATATAGTGTAATGTATACACAATAGACACTATATACAGAATAGACACTTGGAACTATAGGTGATATCTGTGAATATACACTTTATACATATACAAGGTGTATATAGTGTATATGTATACACAATATACAGAATAGACACTTTGTACTTTAGATGATATATGTGATTATAACCCATCGATAAATTTTCGCGCGCGCCCATTGATCAAAACGGGTCACGTGGTACAATTTTCCTGTACGGATGTCAGGTAGAATCGTATAGCACATAGCTAAATCACGCGCTGATTGGTCGAGAAGGATGGTGATTTTGTGTGGAATCGGGGGGCTTCCTTTTGCGTCCGCATTCGTTCAGCACGTACGCGAGCGTTTTTTTCATCCTTGCAGTGTAAAAAACAAAAACAAAACAAAAACAAAGAAAGTGTGAAAACAAAAAAACAAAATCAAAACGAGAAAGATGGCATGTTCAATCGAAACATATCAAAACCTCTAAGCCATACGGAAATTTCTCCAAACTTCTCATTCAAATTTAGCGTTTTAGAAAGACAAAAACTGTGTCTAAAAAGTACAAGAGAAAGAAAAATAAGGCGCTTGAACAAAGAAATGGCTACCGAAAGTGTTGATGCAAACGTTGATGTGAACGAAAGTATCGCCGCAACTACCGATGCAACCGATGCAAATGAAAAAGCTTTGTCTGAGTCAGCAATCTCATCAGTTGTGGTGTATAGTGAAGAAGACGTGAATAATTTTGTAGATGAAATGGTTGCAAAAAAATACAAAAAGAAGTACCGCAACAGCAGTCCGCCGACTTGAGAAGTGGTACAAAGAAAAACATGGCGAAGACTTGGATTTAAACACAATTGGCAAAGAAGAAGCCCCACCCTTACTAAAGCACTTTTTCTTGGAAATAAGGCAGATGGGAAACGGAAACAAAGGAAAAGAATACGAGCCTGGTTCGCTACAAACTTACCGCAATGGATTGCGAAGATACTTCGTAGATTGGCCATGTCCCCCAGCTGTTGACAACTTCGACCTTGAGAAATCCTCGATGCTTGAATTTGAAGAAGTCGCAAAAATCTTATCCGCCAAAAAGAAACACCTCAAAAAGAATGGTTTGGGAAACAAACCAAACGCGGCATTACCAGTAGAGGAGGAGGAATTAGAAAAGATGTGGTCGTCAGGTGCCATTGGCCTCCATAATCCAAGAGCTCTCCTTCACCTTGTGTGGTGGATTAATATGACCCATTTAGGCATGAGGGCTGTACAAGAACAACACGATTGCCAGATCCTGGATTTTGCCATCACAGACCAGTATGTAGAATATACAGAGAGACAGACGAAGAACAGGCAAGGAGACGACGGAGCTGCACGTAAAAGAGCCAGAAAATACAACAACAAAATATGGAGGACGGACGGCGGAGAAAGAGATCCTTACAGAGCGTTTATGGAGTATGCCAGTCATCGTCCACAAGGAGAAAATGTACCACCAAACTTCTTCCTGACCCCAATAGGTGATAAAAAGCCATCAGAAGGAGATGTTTGGTTCAAGGCGTCTCCAGTTGGTCGTAATACACTGGCAAAACAGATGAAAATCATTGCTACAACAGCTGGATTGGATGGCAAATACAGCAACTCATCTGGCCGCAAAACAATGATCCAGTCGCTTCGTGACGACTTTCATCCACTTGAAATATGTGAGCTGACAGGTCATGCTAACCCTGAATCAATTTCAAGTTACAGCCATAATCCGCTGGAGAAGCAACGGAGGATGTCTAATCATCTCGCTGGATTTAGCACAGCAAACAGCACCACAACAAATGCAACGGCCAACTGTGACAGCCGCTCTTCGGCTTCAAATGTGCTTGTAGAAATTGAAAACGCACGTAGTCTTGCCTCTCAGAGTAGAAAACACAGCTAAAGATAACAGTTCTACTCCTTTTCCTACAGGTGCTCTTGCGGGATTATTCTCTGATGTCACATTTAATAATTCCCCGATAACCATTTCCATCAACCTGCAATCAAGTGTAAATCACCGTTAAGTTATTTGCTGTTAGATGTAAGACAGCTGAGTGAGACAAACAACTTTGACTTCATTTAGTCCAAAAACACTTGCATTGTATTTTCAAGCCTATTTTAAAGAAAAAAGAAAAGGTTTCAGAACCCACTGACAGGGGCACTGAATCAACATTACTCGTTTGACAAACAGTTAGGCTTTTAAAAGTTAGTTTATCTCCTGAACTGAGATTGAGAACTGTTCAAATCCTTAATCAAAAAGTGCAAACGTTGTAAAGATAATTAAAGCAACCAGTGTTCTTGATTGTATTTACAAATAAAGATTTGTTAGCTTTTAAAACGTTTTAGTACTTACGTTTTCTATTAAACCAGTGAAACGAGGTTCAAACGTTGACTCTCCAACTCCAAGTCAGGATAAAATAAGCTGCATAATGTCAAGCGAGCGGTTCAATATTCCTCCAAAACGATAACATGACGATTATCCTTTCCATTTGTTGACAAGAAAGGGGTAAAAGTACTATTGTTTTGCTTGTTTTACAATAATATGAACCTAGCCGTTCAGTCACCACGAGTCACGATGCAAGCCGGGGAAGTTGTGAAGTAAGTTTGGATTTTTCATTCATGCCCACAGCGAGCCCACAGCTCGATTTCTATTTGCTCGCTATTTTTGTACGGCGGCTGTTGAATGGTTTCCCCGTGCGCTCAGTTAGTAAACATGCATTTTTTGTTTTTCTGTTTTGTTTTGTTTTTGCTTTGCATAAATGCTATACGATTCAAGGAAAATTCATTGGCCCGACTCGTGAATATTCCACGTTGAATTCACTCGCAAAGGCGATATCGCACTCGTCGCTTCGCGACTTGTGTGATATCGCCTTTTCTCGTGAATTCAACGTGGAATTCCCTCGTCAGCCAATGAATTTACCTATAATATCCCCCATTTTTGAGAAAAAAAATGGCAGAACAACAGAGACTGTCACGTTTTCCCGAGGCGACTGACCGTGAAATAAAGGTTTTGGTCGATAACGCTATACCAAAAAAACACAAAAAAGTCAACCAAGTATGCGATTAATGTATTTGACGGTAAGAAAAACAAACAAAGAAATATTTTAATACGAGTAACAAATTGTGAATGTTTCCTTTGAGCTTTGTTGGCTTCGTAATATAATTATAGCTACATTGTAATTTGATAATTCATGAATGAAAAAGATATTCTATCGATATTTTCTACTTATTTTCTACTTACTTCTGACCTTCAGCTTGGAGAAAAGACAGAGACGTCGATACACCTCTAGAGACAATCGATACTTCGGTGTTGCCTGTCGTACTGAAACGATTTTACGTGGAAGTTAGAAATGCAGAAGGGAGTCCGTACAGCAGAAATACAATGAGGGCAATTCGTTCAGGCCTCGATAGATTCTTGTCGAGCTCACCTCATAGAAAGCCATTTTCAATCATTCGTGACTCGAAGTTCAAGCCAGCAAACGAAGCCCATAAATGCAATGTTGAAGGACTTCGCACGACAAGGGATCATTTCATAGACTAAGCACAAGCCACCATTATCACAAGACGACTTGGAAGCCCTTTATGAGGCCGGTCAACTTGGTTTAGAAACTCCAGAGAGTCTTGTTAATACCACATGGTTTTACGTTATCCTGTACTTTGGCAAGAGAGGCCGTTAGAACCAAAGAGCAATGAAACCGAGTGATCTTGAAATAAAGACAACAACCAGTGGGCTAAAGTACTTCATTCTCAAAGAAAGAGCTACAAAAAATCACGCTGGTGGTCTCAACGATAACGAAGATGAAACACAATCAACAATGATGGCTTGGCCTGGACAACCACGATGTCCTGTAGCTTGTGTTGAGAAATATCTTGAAAAGAGAGAGCCACTGTGTGATGCAATGTGGCAAAAGCCGAGAGATCACAATTCCTCGAAATTCAACACTAGCGACACAGTTTGGTTCTGTAAAGCACCGATGGGGAAGCACAAGCTTGAAAATCTCTTGACTGAGATGTGTAAAAAAGCTGGTCTTGCTACTATCTACACACCACACTGCATCAGAGCCACATCTGTGAAGCTTTTGAAGGTTGCTGGTTTGGAAAACAGTAGAGTTAGAAGTGTAACTGGCCACTCGAGTGACAAATCCATCGAGTCGTACAACGCACGCCCGACAATTGAACAACAGCTTGAATCATCCGCCATCGTCAGCCGCTTTGTTACTAGAGAATCTGCTCTTTCACTACAACCACAGGCATCTTCTTCAAATCCAATTCCATATAATGGCAATTCCATGGCCCATACTGTACAAAACCAAAGTCAAGTCTTCCAGCAGTCGACTTTCCAAGTCAATCCTTCGTCTGCCCCAAATTTTTCGTCCTCTTCGTTTCATGGCTGCAATTTCTACTTGAATTCACAGAAAGACAACTAAAGAAACTCATTATCCTAGCTTAGGTGATCCAAATATACTTTAACTGTTAATAATAGCCGTGTTTATCGAGTTTCTCATTGGTGAATTGAATTTAAAACTTGTACTTTATGACAGCTTGTCACTTCTTATCCAATCAAATAAATTTATTTGTCATGTCAAAACTGACACTTTATTGGGTTTTCCCGAGTGTTTGATTCACAGAAAAAAAATTATCGAAGGGTAATAAAATAAATAAACCCCTTCTGGCTTACTGGTATATCGGCTGATAATGTCCTTGGCTGAGAGATGGTCCTCAAAATATCACAGTTGCCCTCGAAGCGACTAAATATACACTATATACACTTTATACATATACACGGTGTATATAGTGTATGTGTATACACAATATACAGAATAGACACTTGATACTTTAGATGATATCTGTGAATATACACTATATACACTTTATACATATACAAGGTGTATATAGTGTATGTGTATACACAATATACAGAATAGACACTTAGTACTTTAGATGATATCTGTGAATATACACTATATACACTTTATACATACAGTGTATACAAGGTGTAAATAGTGTATATGTATACACAATATACACTATATACACAATATACACTATATACAGAATAGACTCTTGGTATTATAGGTGATATCTGTGAATATACACTAATACAGCAATATGCAGAAATTCTGATCCTTTTCACTAAAATACATATATATCAAAAACCTACTTAAAATTATGGGATAGCTACGCTGATATTTTTTTCTAGTTGTCTGCCAGCGAGGCTTTATGAAAAAAATATCAGCGTAGCCATTCCATGATTTTATGTAGGTTTTTGATATATATGTATTTTAGTCAAAAGGATCAGAATTTCTGCATATTGCTGTATATACACTTTATACACATATACAATATGTATATAGTGTGTATCAAGAGTATGCAGAATATACAGAATATACAGTGGTATTCAGCTGATCGTGCTCTACCGTTAATGTGCCTCTCGTTTTGTTATTCCAAGAGTAGAGCGTAATCTGAAAACCATGGAGACATCGCACAAGACCAGCAAACGTTGGGTGTCTTCAGACATCAATTACAAAATCGCAGAACGGCAATTTTATCAACGTAAAAGAGCGATGATAGAGTATGAAATGAAGGGATCTGTACGATAACTTTGGATCCTAAGGACACTGAAGGCCAAATATGCAGGTAATCGGCAATCTGCATGTTTCACTTGTAGGTGGTGGTTTTACATTTTTCTGTTTAGCATAGCATATATATACAGTTGTATATATAGCACCTTCACATATTACAAATCATTTTTCTGTTTTAAGGATACGGTATACGTTCGCGGGTGTCATGCGCTTCAGAAATTCTGTACGCAACACAAAAGGCTAAACTATGGAAAACTATATATCTTTGTAAAGCTTAAGAACTGTAGAAAACCATGAAATAATAAAAAATCGAAAAAGTTTTAATTCCATTGAGAGAGAAGGCCCGATTCCAAAAAATGGAGGCTTTCATAAAATCGAATTACCAGCGCTCCAGTTACGGTCAAATCTGAATCTGAATGCTGAATCTCTATCACCAGGTATTGTTTTCCAAAAGCGTGTCGGGGATTTTCGATATTTGATTCCTAAAAAAAATGACAAGCATTCGAAGTTTGATGTTAGATATTTTTCGAGTTGATGTAATATGAATGCTAATAACTTGAAATCTAAAGCGAAATCAAACAATCCCCGACAAGCTTTTTGAGATCGAATACCAAAGATGATGTCTGCCAAATTTCGTGGAAATTAGATGTTTCTAGATACCCTATTAATTCACGTTTATGTCGAGCTTCACGGCAAAATATACTTAAGAGAAATAAGCTAATTAGTTGACATATTTCGTGCTTGTTGATATTATACGACGGAGCACGTTTTCGTCCATAACTCAAAAAGAAAAATTCGGATTCAAAAACTTTTTTCACCAAGTTATAGCTTGTGATATTTTCTTGCTGATAAGCTAAAAAAAGGAAATTCGAGTTCTGAGACCGCGCGAACGTATACCATATCCTTAACAGATGGGCAAGCCATTGCAAAAGACACAGGGGAAAATTGTGAAGAAAACGATCACTATGCTCCAGTCTATCTGTGATAGGATACAGCAAGTTGGTGGAAACACATTCCATGTTCCCACGTTCCAGGAACAGAATGTATTTATAATGAAGAAGTATGAAGTATATCGATCTTAACTTCCACCATTTCTAGCCCCTGAATAATAACTCATGGTGCTATGCTATGCTATTCCATTTCATGCTACGACCGCGGATATACAGTCATTCTCAACAAGGTTGTCCAGATGAAAAGACTACAGTACTACAATAAAGCCACATGATTCATTATGTTTTCAATTTCTTCGCGTGGAATTTCAATTTGAGATGCAAAAGTACATGACATTGTGAGAACTGAATGTAACGGCGCTGGTATCAACTCGCAGTTTATAAGTTCCGCGTGCAGAAGTTGAAAACATAATGAATCACATGACTTTATTGTAGTATTGTAGTCTACGTTGGTTACCGGCGGAGAAATGCATTATGTTCAAGATTCTTCTGCTAACTTTCAAGGCTTTACATGGATTGGCTCCTACCTATATTAACGATCTTCTTCAATTGTACGTCCCTTCAAGAACTTTGCGATCGTCGAATGCATTTTTGCTGAAATCAAGGAAATACAACCTAAAGACATATGGTTACTGAGCCTTCTCATACAAGAAAGACTGACTACTTAGAGACATTTAAATCGAGACTGAAAACTTATATATTCAAACTAGTTTAGTTACTGAACCATTATATATTTATTATCTATTTATTTATATCCATTGATTTTTAAATACTTTATATATTTTTTCATATTTTACTTTTTATTGTAATCAGCACTTAGAACCGACTTGTATAAGCGCTTTATAAGTTATTATTATTATTATTTATTATTATTATTATTTTCATCTGGACAACCTTTTTGAGAATGACTGTATATCGGATGCATCTTCTCAGATTCGCCCACGCTAAAATAAAGTTATGCTTCATTAGGTAGTAGCAACAAAAGATACGAAGCAAACTAAAGAAGCTCTGTACATTGCTGTGAAGGAGATGTTCAACACTAAATACAGTGAGTATATTATAAGTTGACCATGTTTAATGTAACAATAATGAACTGGAAGGACGATACTAATTATCATGACCGTTTAATTAAGCTAAATCTATTACCTATTTCGTATTGGCATGAAATTACAGTTCATGGTAAGTTTGTATTAGTCAACCGACTTAAATAAATAATATATCCATTCATTCATTCCTTCCATCATTCTGTTATTCATTCTTATACAGTCAAAATCAAGAAACATCGACAGCTACTACATTAGAAGACATGGAACTGACAGGCCTGGAGGATGAAGAGAATAGACGACAAGAGGAAGAGAAGAGACGACAAGAGGAGGACGCTGAGAAGAGACGACAAGAGGAAGAGGGGACGACAAGAGGAAGAGAAGAGATGACAAGAGGAAGAGAAGAAATGACAAGAGGAGGAAGCTGAGAAGAGACGACAAGAGGAAGAAAAGAGACGACAAGAAGAGGAAGCTGAGAAGAGACGACAAGAGGAAGAGAAGGGATGACAAGAGGAGGAAGCTGAGAAGAGACGACAAGAGGAAGAGAAGGGACGACAAGAGGAGGAAGCTGAGAAGAGACAAGAGGAGGAAGCTGAGAAGTGATGACGATGAAGAGAAGGGACGACAAGAGGAGGAAGCTGAGAAGAGACGACAAGAGCTAGGAAGAGAAGAGACGACAAGAGGAGGAAGCTGAGAGGAGACAAGAGGAAGAGAATTAACGACAAGAGGAGGAAGCTGAGAAGAGACGACAAGAGGAAGAGAAGAGACGACAGGAGGAAGTGAGGAGATGATGACAAGAGGAGAGAGAGAAGAGACGGCAGGAAGGTTGTGGAAAATGTAAGGTGATCATTTGTTTGACTCATTATTTCCTTAGAAACATTTCATCATTTAAAAATAAATAAACAGCCATTCCTTTTTGGAGTATGGTTAACATCAAGAGCGGCACAGGAGTTGTTGCCACCGGACAGCTGGTCCCTGGGTGGATGGTGGATTCGTATAGAATGCCATCCTTCTACCGCAAAATTTATGTCCAGACAAGCAAAGGTAAACATAGATTTATCTCATATCATCATAATTATTATTGTTATTAAAATAGTTTTCTACCGTTGACAGTGGAGGACTATGAAGTGGGTAAATGTGCCGCCGTGAAGATGGTTGATTTTGTAACTCGAACAAACTCAAACTCAATCGGGTTCACGGAAGCACACATTAGGTCCGTGGGCAAACCTTTAAAGCACACAGATGAACTCTGCGGAACGGTGTACTGTCAAGGGCCTGAGAAGGATGAAATGGTCTGCTGCGACCATTGCAATAACTGGTTTCACTTGTCGGGAATGGGCACAACCGCAGCGGAGTTAGCGCCACAAAAACAGTGGTTTTGTGGCTGTAAAAACAAAAAATTGGATTTTAGGTAAGTCGACAGCTCATCTTAAGGAATATAAATGAGCTGCAAGTTGTCCTGTCATAGGGGGAATCATGGGAATGGTCATTAACGTTTTACTAGTTAAATGTTGCTGATCATGTTATTTATTACGTTTTCTCTCAATTAGATTATAAAATAACATATATATAACGCGCGCTCTGATTGGCTAAAAAGCTATGTGATATAAGAGCACATAAACATGGTTCATGACCTTGAACAACCTTGAAGCGATGCAGTGGATTTGATTGGATTTGACCACAAAAGTATTTTTTCTGTTGTCAAACATGTTTTATTTACTAAACAAAAGCCATAGATTTACAGTTTTTCTTGTTTAGTTAAGTTCAAGTTCTATGTAGATGTGAGTTTTGATGATTTTAAACCGAAAATTAAGGCAAGAAACAAACTCGACGAATTGTCCAATTATTGTTGTCCACAATAACGAAGAAAACTAAATATAACGGCTCAGTTTTCTCAATCACATACTAACCATTTTGTAAGTTATATAGCTACATATATTTTCTCAAGTGTACGACTGAAAATATCAAGAAAAGATAGCCGTATTTATACTGACAAAAGAGTAAAAACAGAGCGATTCTTGTAGCTACACGGTGGGTTCGCCAGAACATTCATATCTCTAGTAAAATATGTCAAAGAGAAAACATATCTTGAAATGTCTCAGAAACGTCCAACGTTTATACATTCTTGTCGAGAAAAGCGATGAAAAGATTAAAAAATACGACAAATACTGTGGATATTGGCTACCTGATTTCGTGCTCCATTCATCAAGTTGTCAAATATTTCAGAAAGTTTGACGACTCTTCGTCATTGATCATGAATCGGCTCAGCTTTTCTCACTTTTCTTCGTGTTTCGTGTCCACAGAATACAAAAACAAAGTGTAACAAGCATTCTTCTGTAATTTTCTGACAGAAAATAGCATTCTTCAAAACGTTTTTCGTGTCAAAACACCAAACGGGAAAACAGCACACTGATGAAAGTTGTCGAGTCGCTTTGCCATTTTGATTTCTTTCGTGAGATTTGATTGGATGATGGGCGATTTCTGACGCTTTTCAGGAGAATTGAAAATTTGATCAGTAAAACCTCGCGTTAATAAAGGATTTTTACGAAAGAAATCCTTGCAGCCATGTTATAAAAGCTTTATAAAATGGTTTTCCATGTTTTGTGCTCTTATATCAACACGCGGGATGTTGGGAGAACACATCCCGCGTGTTGATATAAGAGCACAAAACATGGAAAACCATTTTATAAAGCTTAAATATCAATGTGTTACTGATTTTTCTCTTACTTGGGTTGTATCGTACACTTATTTTCACAGTCCAATAAAAGATCGGAGTTTGGAGGTGCTGCTCAAGAATGTACAGGAAATGGAGGTATTTTTTATTATTCTCTATACTTACTCATAGCACATAATGCTTTGAGCCTTAAGCGGGGGTAATAATAATAGTAATATTTAATATTTATAAAGCGCAACTTTAACATATGGATATGATCAAATGCGCATGCATGGTAACACAAAAGAAAATGTGAGCTTTCTGTCAACCATGTAATTACGCAACACCATTTTCTTTTGTATTATCCCCCAAGGTGCAAATAATTATGTGCTATGAGAAGGTAGAGAACAGGTAAAGTTAAAATCGGCTCTCCTTCAAAATTCCTAACGCTTAAATTAGTGTTAAAAATAGTGTTAAAGGCAACCTTCTATTCGTAATGTCTTTTATCGTGGACTCAAGTATCTCTATTTATAGGAATATCTCAAGGGCATTCACGTCGTAGATTGCAGTCGCGGACGTCAACATTCGTTTTGAGCCGTTATTCGTCAGTACACGCGCTGTCGTCCTCACGTTCCCGTCCTAGAATTTGCTCGGGCATAAGGTCTCTATTGCCTCGTGGAGACACACCTGCTTTTTAAAAAATGATGCGAAGTCAAAAACGTTGAAACGGGTCACGGAGTGCATGGATTTGCCCATTGATGATGAGGACATGGTAGGCATTCGTGTGTTTTTTTACTGCAATGCAATGAACTAGGGAAGCTTGCTTAACTTAAAAAAAAATCCTTACAATTTGAATTCCAGCTTGAAGAATTTTATGACTGCGTACGTGGTTTGTTGGACCCCTACGATAGCCCACTGCCCAACATATTGGAAGGCAATTCGTCGACAATGTTAGACGAACAAAGTTACAGGGCGGAGTATGCCTTCGTTGTTCTTATTCCTGAGGTATCATCATTCTGCTTATTCTCCTTAATTAATTAATCAATCATTCAATCAATTTGTGTATTCATTCATTCATTCATTTGTTGATTCTTATATTTATTTATTTGTCGTAGGCTACAGTGAAGTTAGTGATGACGATGGAAAAAACCTGCCATCATATTGCTGAGGCTGCTATTTATCCAAGGCGTCATCCCGACACTTTTTATTTGTCGTGCTGATTTATTTTATGTTACCGTTACTGCATTGTGGTCAGTAATCATAATGACTGTATGTCACCAATAAGTAAACGTCTCTAGCTGTTTATTTTTCTTGACTACCTTGAAGCTTGAGAAGTTACCATAATATCGATAGTTTAAATTTCGTATACGGACTGTGAAAGTCACGGCACACTGATGGTTAAGGCGTGGCATATTATATTCTGGGTGTGTAGAAACATAGTCATAGCTTTACCGAGAAAATAAACTGAAAAACTGTCACGGCACGTAAATTGGGAACACTTTTTTTATTTTGATTAAAAAAATCCACTTATCGTAACAGCCATGCAGAGTGTGTACTTCGGATATTAGCGATTCCCAAAGGAATACTATTAACTTGTTCCTTAAATTGGGTCTATATTTCAGTTGCAAATCCTTGGAAAGGTTATGAATGTTCCAATTTTTCATCCTTAAATAGGGTCAGGGTTTCGACATCCCGGCGGCATACCCCTATCCTAAATTTCTGGGAGAATCGCCCATCCCTCCCCCCGGGCCCGGCGGACACACCATCCTGTTTCTACATTTAATGAGTACACTCAATATTACGAGAAAGAAGTGTGTCATGGTGGCAAATGGAAGCTACTGGTTATTCTGTCGTCGGTGTTGTGGGGTTCAATGCAGGAGTCATTTCAGTAGTACCAACACAAGGTAACTACAATACTTGGCTTGTCAACCAAGTAATAGAAAATCAAGTAATGCCCCTAGTATAAAACGTGAAGCAAATATTTTCCCGGTCCATTAGTGTCCATTTATTTTAGCTATAGCTGAAATGGGAAAGAGGAATGGATAGGAATATTCAAAAATTATATGTAAATTACGCCGGCAGCTATGGTATCTTTGGGAACTAAAGATACAAATTACGCTGTCTTTACGTTGTCTTAAAACGACAGATTTTCCATAGTAAGTTTACGCATCTTTAAATCACTAGCGTATATTTACTAGTTAAATGTTGCTGATCATGTTATTTATTACGTTTTCTCTCATTTAGAATATCAATGTGTTGCTGATTTTTCTCTTAATTGGGTTGTATCGTACACTTATTTTCACAGTCCAATAAAAGATCGGAGTTTGGAGGTGCTGCTCAAGAATGTACAGGAAATGGAGGTATTTTTTTATTATTCTCTATACTTACTCATAGCACATAATGCTTTGAGCCTTGGGCGGGGGTAATAATAATAGTAATATTTAATATTTATAAAGCGCAACTTTAACATATGGATATGATCAAATGCGCATGCATGGTAACACAAAAGAAAATGTGAGCTTTCTGTCAACCATGTAATTACGCAACACCATTTTCTTTTGTATTATCCCCCAAGGTGCAAATAATTATGTGCTATGAGAAGGTAGAGAACAGGTAAAGTTAAAATCGGCTCTCCTTCAAAATTCCTAACGCTTAAATTAGTGTTAAAAATAGTGTTAAAGGCAACCTTCTATTCGTAATGTCTTTTATCGTGGACTCAAGTATCTCTATTTATAGGAATATCTCAAGGGCATTCACGTCGTAGATTGCATTCGCGGACGTCAACATTCGTTTTGAGCCGTTATTCGTCAGTACACGCGCTGTCGTCCTCACCTTCCCGTCCTAGAATTTGCTCGTGCATAAGGTCTCTATTGCCTCGTGGAGACACACCTGCTTTTTAAAAAATGATGCGAAGTCAAAAACGTTGAAACGGGTCACGGAGTGCATGGATTTGCCCATTGATGATGAGGACATGGTAGGCATTCGTGTTTTTTTTTACTGCAATGCAATGAACTAGGGAAGCTTGCTTAACTTTAAAAAAAAAAAGCCTTACAATTTGAATTCCAGCTTGAAGAATTTTATGACTGCGTACGTTGGTTTGTTGGGCCCCTACGATAGCCCACTGCCCAATATATTGGAAGGCAATTCGTCGACAATGTTAGACGAACAAAGTTACAGGGCGGAGTATGCCTTCGTTGTTCTTATTCCTGAGGTATCATCATTCTGCTTATTCTCCTTAATTAATTAATCAATCATTCAATCAATTTGTGTATTCATTCATTCATTCATTTGTTGATTCTTATATTTATTTATTTGTCGTAGGCTACAGTGAAGTTAGTGATGACGATGGAAAAAACCTGCCATCATATTGCTGAGGCTGCTATTTATCCAAGGCGTCATCCCGACACATTTTATTTGTCGTGCTGATTTATTTTATGTTACCGTTACTGCATTGTGGTCAGTAATCATAATGACTGTATGTCACCAATAAGTAAACGTCTCTAGCTGTTTATTTTTCTTGACTACCTTGAAGCTTGAGAAGTTACCATAACATCGATAGTATAAATTTCGTATACGGACTGTGAAAGTCACGCCACACTGATGGTTACGGCGCGGCATATTATATTCTGGGTGTGTATAAACATAGTCATAGCTTTACCGAGAAAATAAACTGAAAAACTGTCACGGCACGTACATTGGGAACACTTTTTTTATTTTGATAAAAAAATCCGCTTAGCGTAACAGCCATGCAGAGTGTGTACTTCGGATATTAACGATTCCCAAAGGAATACTATTAACTTTTTCCTTAAATTGGGTCTATATTTCAGTTGCAAATCCTTGGAAAGGTTATGAATGTTCCAATTTTTCATCCTTAAATAGGGTCAGGGTTTTGACATCCCGGTGGCATACCCCTATCCTAAATTTCTGGGAGTATCCCCCCTCCTTCCCCCCGGGCCCGGCGGACACACCATCCTGTTTCTACATTTAATGAGTACACTCAATATTACGAGAAAGAAGTGTGTCATGGTGGCAAATGGAAGCTACTGGTTATTCTGTCGTCGGTGTTGTGGGGTTCAATGCAGGAGTCATTTCAGTGGTACCAACACAAGGTAACTACAATACTTGGCTTGTCAACCAAGTAATAGAAAATCAAGTAATGCCCCTAGTCTAAAACGTGAAGCAAATATTTTCCCGGTCCACTAGTGTCCATTTATTTTAGCTATAGCTGAAATGGGAAAGAGGGATGGATAGGAATATTCAAAAATTATATGTAAATTACGCCGGCAGCTATGGTATCTTTGGGAACTAAAGATAACAATTATGCTGTCTTTACGTTGTCTTAAAACGACAGATTTTCCATAGTAAGTTTACGCATCTTTAAATCACTAGCGTATATATCACGATTCAACAGCCGGTATAATAACAATAATAATACAAATAATAGTCTTTCTCGGTATTCAAATACATACAATTATTACTCGTGCCCAGGCCTTAGGCCACGGCATGAGGTATAAAATACAGTTCCTATTTTTGTTGTTCCCGTCACAAATCTGCAATCGAGTGGGACTGGGAACGAGACCACGAGACTGACCATGAGGTTGCAGCGATCGACGTTGTAGCGATGTTTTGCAGTCTCGATCGACGAAGAACTGAAGTCAAGTTGGTCAGTTGCTACCCAATTTTCTCCCGTTGCTATGTTATGGGTCACGTGACTTCACTCAGCAAGACATGGCGTCCTTTTGTATGCTTGAGTTGAAATCAATTGTTCAGCCAATGTAGAGCTTATATTGGATGCGTAGAGAGCTCTGGTTTTGTCCAATTTGAAATAAAACTATACAAGAGTTAATAGAAATCTCAATATGACAGTAATTTGTACGATGGAGGTTCGAATATGGCGAGATAAGAAACCCGCTTTTAGTCAAAAACTTTTTTGAGGCCTGGGAATGAGACAAAACAGCATTCTTATGGGTGGGGAGAGTAGGTGACATACAATTCTTTAGTTTTGACTGTGGGTACCCTAGAGGAACTATCTATTCAAAGAGTTGTTCTCTCAAGTTCGACATTTTCCTCAAATTTCCGTATATTTTCCTTGATATCTCTTTTGTAATAAGCTACATTGCATTTTTATACAGTCAAAGTTTTAAATTGATATATATTCAATTGAAATAACATAAGTTGGATTCGTAATTGACAAGAGGAGAATGAAGAGAATCCACGAAAGTGAAGTCACTTGTGGTGTCCAAATTCAACATGGCGACCACATGTGCTGTTGAAGAAGAATCGTGCAAGCATAGTCGCAAATGTTCAAAGCCTGGCGGACATAAAGGTCGCTGTAATAAGGAGAAACAAGTAAATCCCTTCTGGGAGTATTCGAACGTCTATATACTCAATTCAAAGAAAAGAAAACTACTCGACGAGGAACACCGTGTCGAAGAAGAACTACAGACTAAAAAATCTCATTTGAAGGATCGAGAAGATAGGCTGTTGAATTCCGAAACAGAGATTCAGAACAAGTTGAAAGAAAAAGGTAAGGATATTAAAGGAAATAATCCAATATATTTATTCAAAAAGTGGTAAAAAATGTACCCTGCTGGCAGAGTCTTTTCCTGTACTATAGGGAATTGACATTTGTTAAGCTTATTTACATACAGTTAAACTTATTTTTTGTATTTCACAGACAATGAGATAATTGAACTCAAACAGCATTAAATGGGTCTGAGACAAACGTAAAAGAACTGAATGAAAAGCTTACATCATTGACACTGCAAATTGGACAGCTGAAATGCATGATTTCAGCACTTGGATTGGACATTAAGCAATTCTCTAAATCTAAAAGGGAGAGTAACAGTACCTCTAAATTAATGATAAGAGATTCCAACTCAAGTACAAGGTATAGACGACGAAAAGAATCTGAAAAAGCTTTGCGATTTATACACGGAGGAGAGACTGGCTCATTGTACGGTGCATGGGATTATATTGCTGCTAATGCCCCCAAAGAACTTGTGACTGAATTGATTGTTGGGTACAGAAAAGGAAATCATCTTCAGAAAATTTTTAGCAAAGCCATAAATGATTATCAAATGTCTCCTGAAGCTTTAAAGCAAGCAATTGCAACCAAGTACCAAAACCATCTCTCGCGTAGGAAATTCACTCTTGTATGCAAGACTCAGTCATCATACTTTAATACAGAGTCTGAAACATGGATTCCTCGTAATGTTAATTGTATGGGGATTGATTTAAGGCTGCCCAAGTCAGTGTCCAATAATGCAGTGGATAAATTTGTCAATAACATGGATATTGGAAATGTTACACAGTTACCTGATGTGTCTGGAGTTTCAAGGACTGTCACTGGACTAGTGTTCATGATGATTGATTTACACTTAAGAGTCCCTCATTTATTCAATAAGCTTGTTTGGTTTAATGAGCTAGAGAACCATTTTGTGATCCAGTTCTCAGATGATGGAGCTCCAGAAACTAGCCAATTGACAATGTCAATTGGTAGTTTAACCATGTGGAATTTTGGCGAAAGAGTGAGGAGCTCTGACTTTCAATATATTTTGCACTCTGTAAGCTTACAGGAAAAACACGAAGTGCTAGAGGATCTGTGGAAACAGCATTCTGATGAGATGGCTATGCTGGAAGGAAATGTCCTTGTCATTGCTGGAAAAGAGTGCACAGTTGAGTTCCAGCCAAGTGCTGATATGTGTTGGCAGAGTTGGGCTAACAATGAGCTGAATCAAGCTGCAACCTATCCCTCTCCCTATGCAAATGTACACTCAGGTATATATAATATAGATCTTAAATTAATTAATTAATTTATTCATGTATTTAATTTATTCATTCATTCATTCATTCATTCATTCATTCATTCATTCATTCATTCATTCATTCATTCATTCATTCATTCATTCATTCATTCATTCATTCATTCATTCATTCATTCATTCATTCATTCATTCATTCATTCATTCATCCATCCATTCATTCATTCATTTATTCATCCATTCATTCATTCATTCATTCATTCATTCATTCATTCATCAATTCATTCATCATTCATTCATTCATTCATTTATTTATTTATTTATTTATTACCTAAACTATTTCTCTAGGTAACATTTGTACCATGGGCGGCTCCATTGGGTTTGCAGAAAATGACACCTGGAAACCGTACAGTAATTTGGACAGAGAAAATCATGCAAAGAAGGTTCAAAAGTTTAAATCCTCTATGAAAGCCACCCTCTCTGACCAAAGCAAACACGACAAGAAGCTCAACTTCATGGCAGAGAATGGCATAAGACAACTTGGCCCTCCTCGTATTGGAGTATATGCTGACAAACAAAGGCCTGCTCAAGTACATTAAGGCCTGGGTCTCAAACTTTTCAAAATGGCCGCCGCAATTCGAGAGGGGGTAGTCTAATTCTTTCTCTTTGTAATATTTTTTCTTAACACTTTGGCAATTACAATATAGCCACGATGTTCACAATTACACATGATAGTTTCCATGGAAACATGGAATGTGACCTTTGAACTCTAACTTAAATAATTGATATAAAAGCTTCCTGCATTATATTAAAGCGCTTTACTATGCAGGAAATTGTTATATAAGTGAATCAGAGTTAGTCCATAGTATATATATCCAACGAGGGCAATTGCAAATATTATCGGTAAGGCTGATTTAGGCTAAACTGAAATATGATACTCTCAATTTAAGATTGTTTAAAATTATTTTTCTTCACCGCCCTCGTTGGGGTTATAAGTAATGACTTACCCCCTATTCATATCCATAAAAATATCAGACATATGAAAACACTTTACTATAATGCAGAACGCTTTTATAAAATGATATTTCAATTAGAGTTCAACGGTCACATACCAGGTTTCCATGGAAACTCTTATGTAATTTTTGTTAAGGTCGTGACTATATATTAATTGTCAAAGTTTTAAGGTAAAAGATTACAAAGACAAGGAGAAAGACTACCCCCTCATCAAATAAACGGCAGCCATTTTGAAACCCAGGCCTTAATGCACTTGAGTGAGCCTCTACATTGTGAAATCAATGCATGGCAGCATGTGCTTAACATCATATACCAAGAATCAGTACAAAGAAATGCATTTGATCATTTTGTCAAAGTGTTAGGTGCACCACATATTGCTGATCCTACTCCTGAATCTCCTGAACTGGCAGAGAATGATGAAATACCAGTCGCAGGTTGTGGTTTGGCATTTCTTGTTCCTTTCATCAAAGAACATTTCCGAGATGAAAAGAAAAGGTACAATACAGGCCCTCTGATATTACGCGATGGTGCGATTTCGCACAATTGGCCTCAAATCGCATCCGATCGCGTAATTCACCGATGTCCGCGTAATTCATGAAAAATAGCACAATATGAACAAATCCAAAGCAAATATTCGCTTTATTTAAACTTTCATTGACAGTTGAACGTTATTTCAGAGTTTTTACCTTTGAAAACACCTCACAATCCCCTCAACAATCCTCAACAATCCCGTTCTTTCTGCAACACGAATGTGTAAATATCATCTAGGCGTTCTATGCGTGGAATGCCTTGGAGGCCTGGCACTAGTTACGGCGGTCTTCCTGTGGCAGGCCGGGTTAAACAATGGGCTTTTTTTTTCTTGCGGCTACAAATCATCGCGAATGGGGGAGGGGGGGGGGGGGGGGGGGGGGGGAAGGGAGGATCAGGATATAGGGGGAGGGGGGTTATGTTTCTGAATTTGGCCTACTTTATATGCCATTCGGTCGCTTGGTGTAAGTAAAACGACGCGGCTGGCCATGTTTTAAAAGACATGGATAAGTTTGTGCTGAAAGTGGCTTCCAAACCAGATGAGAAAAAAAGATCGCACCTTGCAGTGAACATCACTGCAAAAGAGAGGGCAAGAAAATACCCCACAGGTAAACTCACTGCTGCACGTTTTTCAAAAGATTCCACGAACTCGGTGTCGTAAACTACATGAATTCATAAGTAAGCTTAATTAAGCTTTAAAAATTAAGTTTTCTTGAAAGAAAAAATACAGTCAACTCTCCGCTAACGGACACTCTCGTAAGCGGACAGCTCTACTTACGGACACCTTTTCAAATCCCCGTTTTTACCTCCCCAGTCAAACTCTGTATTTACACATTCCCGTAAGCGGACACTCTCTCGTAAGCGGACGCGGACACTTTTAGTACTTTTGAAAATGAAAATTGGATTTTTCTTTTGTTTACGCTCTCTCGTAAGCGGACACACCATATAATAATTGTCTTTCGGCAATGAAATTTGTCTTTAATTTGCAATAGCTATGGTTATGCTATACAGTATTTCTGTTTTTTTTCGAGTTTTATCATTTGACATCAATAAAGAGTTTCGCTTTATATCTTCAGTTGCTATTTTTCTCTACCGAATAAAACATAATTAACACCCGCTAATTAACTCTCCCGTAAGGGGACATCCACCCTATTTTTCTTTGGTGTCCGCTTACGGGAATAGTTCTCGTAAGCGGACAGCTCTACTAACGGACACTACTTTCAATTCCCGAGGGTGTCCGCTTACGAGAGAGTTGACTGTAGCATAATTCCATCAACAGCAAAGAAATAGTCATTTAGAAGTGTTAAAACAATTGAACAATCACTGAACTGGAAGTTTAATTTGCCTGAACTGAAGTGAGCGGGTTTCGCTCGACGAAGACAAACTTACATTCAATCAAATCAAATTCGCCGCCGGGAATGGAGCTACTACGGTCTATTGCAGCTGTGATACCGGTCAAGGCACTAAATTGGTGTGAGATCCTTCTTCTGGTTTGTCTTAAACTCTGCGTAAAATCTGCGAAGAATGCTGATTTTCCACTTCTAAAACCTAGTAAAACAAGGTTAAATTAACGTTTGGAAAAATCGCGTAATTTTCCGCATAATCGGCCTTTCTTGCCGCGTAATTTCGGGTTTTTTTTCGCACAATTTCCGGGTTTTTTTATATTAACGTTTGGAAAAATCGCGTAATTTTCCGCACAATCGGCCTTTCTTGCCGCGTAATCTCCGTTTTTTTTCCGCACAATTTCCGGGTTTTTTTCCGCACCCTATCAGAGGGCCTGACAATAGAATCCCAACCAGGCTGATAGGCGAACAAGCTATTGCCATTGCCAGATATGGCTATCGATTGGTTGACGGCCTGGAATGCCCTGAGGAGTCACCGGCACAAAAAGTCAAGTGTCTGTCACTAAGCAGAATTGTGTTGTGCTTGCGAAATGCTTGCGCATTGTTCAACAAAGTATCATCCAATAATGCAGAGTTATTGGAACTTCAGGATAATTGTAAGCTATACTTTACCCTCCTTTGCTTGTTCTATCCAACTCATGTTAATGTGACATGCTGGACAGTTGCATATGCAGTGCCATATCATGCATTAAAACTGTATGATATGTATAAAGTTGGATATGGCATTATTTCACAGCAGGGTAAGGAAGCAAAGCATTCTGCAGTAAAAAATGACTTAGAACTGAGCAATAGATCTAACAAAGCTGACAAGAAAGGTAAATGGTGGCAAGTAATAAGAGCAAATTACATAAGAAGTGTGTATCTTCCTGAACACCAACCATTGCCCATCACATATAAGTCTCATTTCAAGTCGAGAGTCCCGCCCCATTGTTGTCGTGAAGGCGTTTGCATCTGTGGGAGATTAAAACCTACAGATTGTGATCTTTGTCCTACATGTATTCAGTGTCGTGATATTTTAAAGTCAGCGCAGAAGCATGAGCTTGTCCCTGAGCTCGTTGAGATTTTCAAACCATATGTGTGTCACAAATGTGGTCAACGCTTTGGAGACCAAGTAGATCTTCAGTCGCATGGCTTGCTACACAGAGATGGCACTGCAGCTGTTTTGTGGAGTAAGAAGAACCCAAAAGAAATGAGTGTCGCAGAGCTGAAGTTAGAACTGAAGGCAAGAAATTTAAGCACTGGTGGACAGAAAGCAATTTTAATTAAGAGGCTTGAAAGTCGTTTATGGGTAGAAAAAAGATAGGTTAATTTCTACTCTAATTAATAATTAAAAGGAATTAATTAGAATTAATAAGGGCAAGAGAAGAGCACTCTTGCTGAACATGGGTTTTGTCTTTAAATTAATTCCTATTTTACTATTTTCTCTTTTGCATACAGTGCAAAAAGTATAACCGTGAAATACAAATTACTATTTAGTACTAGATAGTGTTAATTAAACAATAGAAAACAAAGGATATTGTACAATTTTTGTGCAATTTTGTTTAACTAAAGTTTCAGGGTTATACTGTTTGCACTCTATGACAACGTTCTTGCAATTACCGGTAGGTATATGGAATATTCCACTTTTTATTTCCCTATTTTACTATGCTGTCACATTAAACAAGTGAGAGAATATTTATTCCAAATTTTCATTATTCCCAGCTATTATGTCCCCAATCACATTACATGCTGTAAAAAGACACACAGGCTTTCTGGGCCTTCACAATGTAGTCGATACAGAATGGTGTCGATTTGGTAACAACTATGATCGATTTTCCATTGTAGACAGACTGCTTCTTTTTTCCTGCGGTAGTAGGAACCCTTTTAAAATGTCTAGTTGCAAAGCACGTTTCGCCAGAAAAGCGAGCGGGCGAAAACAGCTTTTTTAATGACTTCATTTGAGTTAGAGTTATCACATGTTTTGAACCATTGCGTGTAGTTTCCACATCTCCAGAATAACCACGACACAAGGTTAGTAAGTGACGGAAAATCGGCCATGGAATAAACAAGGACACTGGATTGATAAGGCCTGTAGCTTTAGATCTTGTCAGTTTCGACTTGAATGTTCTTCCAAGTTCAAATAAGTACGAGTCCAACATAGGGCCCACCAACTCCAATTTATTACCGATCACTTCTTCGAGCTGATTGTCCATGTTTACCATACCATAGTTTGGTTTCCTTTCCGCATTTCGTACAGACTTGATCCAAATCTTTTCAACTGAGGATTTCATTTCAACAACGGCAGTATTCCAAAACTTTTCGCCCCTTTCTTGACCTCCTTTTGAAGCGTTCAAGTCGAGTCGTAAAGTATTGATTTGAGACGCCATATTGTCATGATACACTAAGTGTTGCATTACATGAAGTACTTATCTAAACCGCTGACAAATTTGAGCCTGCATGAATGGGAGATTTTTTGATCGATTTGACCAACGTGGAAGGTATCCGTCTTCTGTTTTTTCCTCTTTACGCTCGAAATGCTTACAAAAGCACACACCGTTCGCGGTAAATCTACACTAAAAGACGTTGAGCGTTTTCGGAAATATGGAATGTTCCGCAAGCACATGAAAGCCTTGAAAGCCATGAAAACCTTGAAGTTGAAAGCCATGAAAGCCAAAGTTATACTCGATCAACATGTTATGAAAGCCTTGAAAGCCATGAAAGCGAATGCCAAAGTTATAAACAATGTCAAAGTTATAAATTACGATCAATATGTTATGAATGAAAGCCTTTATTATACAAACTTGAAGTTAAACTGTTGTATATTTATGAACTACAATCCTGAAAGTGAAAGCAACCCACGATGTTTACCGACGAAAGTTTCTAAACACAGGACTGTCAGGCCTTATTATATATCTAACATCAAGGTGAAGTGGACTTTACTTTGCATTATTTGTGTCATGATTGTTAGTATTGTTTTCATACAAGTTTATGCTTGGTATTGCTGTGCTATCTACCTACATTTAAGCTTAAACAGTTATGATTGTGATATATTTGAGAAAGCAAGCGAATTATCTGTCAATACTGATGAGAAGGTTTCAGAGTTTATATCAATAAAAACATGTAGATCACGATATGCAAAGTTTATTGATTATAACCGTATTAAATACAACTACTATGATGTTACTGTTAGTAGATACAACTACCAAATACCATTAAATTACCATGCAGTTCGTGATAGAGAACCGAGCAGAATTCCAGTGAGGCGACTTCAATACACGTGCTTTATATAAAAGCAGTAAAATAAGGAGGCTCGAAAGAAAATACATTGCAAAAAATGTACCCAAATCATCAAGAGTCCATCAATATATTCACACATTCAATCTTGGAAGTAAGTTTCCTCATTAAATAAAGTGTGTTATTGTTATCAAAACCAAAATCAAATCAAAATCAAATCAGATTTGGCGCTTGCTCTCCCTTGAGTGTAAACAATATATCGAATCCACTGAAATGCATGTATTGTCTTGAGAAACAATAAATAATTGTGCTGCACTGCTTTGTTTTCAATCATTCAGACATAAAGAATGAAGAAAACAAACAGACTCAGACAAGCGCACACAAAGAAAGTGCTACATCGGCTTGATGTGACGGAAGTTTGAAATCGATGATGACTATCAAGAATACAAGGAAGATTCGGAATCTGAAACATCACCATATATGAGACAGAGACTGAAACTGAAGAGGATGAGGATGAGGATGAGGATGAGTGGAAATTTAACAACTGGGAGAGTATCCTTGCTCGTGGTACATGTCAGCTCAAATACAACATTCTCATATGTATTGTTTGGCATTATCATTACCATCTTTTATTCCACAGGTTGACACAAAACAATTCTAACTTGAGGACAGAACCGAAACACATTGTTTTCTTGTCCCCACTTCCCCTGCTCTTCAAGTTCTGCCATGTCTGTAAAGAAAACAATCCACTCGTGAAAGAAAAAGAAGTCGGGACAAATATAATTGTTACCACCTTGTGCAAAAATCCACAATGCCACACACAAAAAGAAAAAATATATATATTGGCAGTTAACCCAACATCCCTCGTTGGGACGTACCGACTGGGAATTTCCTCCTGTGAATGGCAATCTTAGTAGCTGGATGATCTGGCCCACGGAGTTGGTGTACAAGAGCGTAACATAAAATTATCACGCTACTTTTTAGCCATTTTCTCGAAAACTAATTATCCAATCACGACAAAAATGTGTAGTTTAATAGTAAAAACAAGGTGCATTCAGAAACAGGAATCGTTTTTTGGTTGATGCAATAATAGAAATTATATGCCGATTTTTTCGAACTGTACCGGACAAAATGTGCAATTTTCGCTTATTTTTTTATTCCGCAATTTGTAGATATTTTGTGGTTATAAAAATCCCTATTTGCTTACCATAAGACTGAGTTGATGGTACGAATGC
Source organism: Actinostola sp. cb2023 (assembly GCA_033675265.1). NCBI lineage: Eukaryota > Metazoa > Cnidaria > Anthozoa > Actiniaria > Actinostolidae > Actinostola > Actinostola sp. cb2023. Next base: position 188,380 of record JAUJYZ010000392.1, on the reverse strand, counting down.
ACTTGAAATTCTCTATCATTTCCAGCTCTTGTTTTTGTCTGTTCATCTGAGATCACCGAAATATCCACCAATAAACAGCGTGAGAAAATATTTGTGTTGTCCAAAGTTGTGTGATTCACTGTTTTCATCGTGCGTTAGGCAAAAACTTCAAAAACTTTTTGCGTTAGGCGCGATTCTGCCTATCGCGCACTTTTTGCCTATCGCGCACTTTTTGCCTATCGCGCACTTTTTGCCCTTTTTTTGCATTTTCTGCCTATCGCGCACTTTTATGCTATTGCGCACTTTTAGGCCATTGCGCACTTTTTGCCTATTGCGCACTCTTTGCCCATCGGACGTACGTTATATATCAGCTTATATAAGCTTCTAGTCTTAAAAACTTATTAAATTATTGTATTGTTTTACATTAAATAACTTTTTTTTTTGTAGAACAGGAGAAGAGAGACAAACTGTATTAAACAATAAATCAGTAACAGAATTTATGGGATTTATGTACAAATTTGTGTCAAACCTTTTATATATATCGAGGTTGTTAAGCTTATGAAATATAAGCTTAATCGGTCGAGCAGCTGGATTGACACGTGTGTGGAACATTTGTACGTATGAACGATCCCCAGTACGAACCCGTACATATATTTTTAGTTATATTTTAAAAGCTTATATATATCCATACGACCACCTACTACGTCCCTGTGAAGACCAACATCTAGGTAAGTATCGTTTTCGTCATTTTCCAGTTTGATTATCAACCATCTACATCTACATTTATTATGTCAGCAGAAACTATATACCATGCAGGTCTCCAAGCCCTAGAATTCTTGTCGAAACAAAACTTGGATATCCCAGATTTACCTAAAAAAGCGATTCCAACATCAAAAATAAGCTTACATCTCTCGACGATATATTTCGGCGAAATTTTGCTTACTAAAGATTGCTTACTCAGATCGAGTTTAGCCATATTAAAATACGTTTTGTTTTCATCTAGTTCAATGTTGTGACTTGCATTACTACGGTCAAAGTACTCCAGAGCTACTCGAGAACGATTCATCATTCAGTCGAAGCCCAAAATTTTGTAATTTGCTTTGTTTTGCCTTTTTAATTGGCCGGCCTTTGAGGCGGGAACTAGCTGTCACGTGTGTGTCATCGTCTGCCGTCGCAGTTGAGCCACCGTACGCGTCCCGTCGCCAAATTTGCATGTCCACAACATTTCTTGTTGCTGCTTTTACATATATAACTTGAAAGTTTTACGGGCATTTTCATCAATGTGAATGGACAAAACCAAGCAATTCTTGACCTTCGATCCAGAGATTGGCTTCATCATGAGCTACAGCTGATCTTATAAAAAACATAATATATTTTGAAGTCATCAAGCACGACAACATCGACAATTTCGTTATTCTAAAATCTTATTAAAATCTAGCTCCAATAGCTTTATTCTTTTGAGTTTAATGACAAATTAGCTTATTTCAAAAAAAATTCTTCAGAATTATAAACGGAGATGAATAGACGCCAACTCAAAGTTTTTGAGTATGCCTTGTTTTTTTTTATAGAAACAGATGAGATCGGGATTATTAAAATATCCCAAGTTTGTGAAGGGTATGTAGAGAACATCAAAGAAAACTCTTACATACAAGTGAAGTGGCAAAAACAGATGTACTTTGCCAGAGTAATCGACGTAGCTGGTAAGCTTAAGTTATCTAAACCATCATAAGATTGGAATAAATAATTTACAGAGAATGGTTTAATTGATAAACCGGTGAAATACACTTTAGCGTATATATACAGCCACTAAGCACTACTTCACTACTTTTGTTTTCTATTGTGTTTATCTGACTATTACACCTCTAATTAGTACACTTTGTTTCACGGGTTAATCAAAACCACTCTAATGAGCATACATAGAATACATAAGCTAAATATAAGTTAAGTTTGTGTGTTGTTTGGTGATTATTATCATGCCTAAATTCCATTGTTTTCTTTTGTTTTGATTTACAATACAAGTACAGTTCAATACAATGATTTGACTGGTAGTCATGCACTGGCTATTAGTTTGTGCATAGTTAGTAGAGGGGACTGGTTAGGAAACCCGGCGAACTTCAAAGAGATAACTTATTGTTATGATTTATCGCTGGTCACGTGATCAGACCGTGCACAACTTCAAGATGGCGTCTTTGTAGTTTGTAGTTGAAGTGCCAATACACAACGTATTTTAGTCTTTTTTGTAGAACGTTTTAAGTCTGGTTTATCGAAAATCAATCAGAATGTAGTCTAAGTATTTTCCTACCGTCATGCCTGGTGATAACTGTGCTGTCTTCGGCTGCGGGACGTCGAGAAGGACAAAAGGTGTAGGAATATGGAAGCTACCTACCCCGAAGGACGAAGCACATAAGCGATGGAGAGTGGAATGGCTGAACGAGATGACGAAAACGAGAACGAGAACAGTGGATGCAGCATTCAGGAAGAAGATTCAGAGTGACTGTGTGTATACTTGCGAAAAGCATTTCGATCCCAAAGATATCGAAATATGTAAGTATTAGTTGTTTTGTTGTAGACTGTTTTGAACTACATGTACTTGTGTGAGTCAGCGAGGTCGTTTTCAACGTTTGTTTGTTTGATTTATGCACTCAAGACAGCCAACATAACATTATATCCTTTCTCCACAGTTCATTTCGAAAAGATGACAAAGAAAAAAACATGCTTTGGCACCATACCTCGTTTAAACATGCCCAAACGTAGTCACGAAAGAGCACAAGTTCAACAAAGACCAGCTCGATCCGTGGTGAATACTGAGGACGACAATGCTGTCAAAACAACTGCATACAAGAACTTTAGCGACGTATGTAAGAGGATCACAAGCTTAAAAAGTCTCAGTGGATGGAATTTCCAGGTAGCTTGCGATAGAATCATAATGACAAAGATGAAGGACAATTTCTTACTTTCAGAAAGAGAAATTATTGTTGATGACAGCCTTGGCTTCACCATCAAGTGTTTGGATGCTTTCTACCCGAGAATCATGCCATTTACACAGAACACATGAGATCCATTAATAATATTCGAGTAAATAACATTGTCAAAGAAATGGATTGCTACTCTTTTTGTTGTGGAGTTATAGATGGTAACCTGTCAAGTCAGCTTGTGCACCATGTGATACCAGTCTCTGCATATCCCTTGGCTGAGGATGATCAAGTCTGATGTTCCCTCATAACCAATACTGGAGGTCTAAAGAATGTTACCTTTTGTGTAATGACGATGACAGATGTGAACAATGTGAAAGTTACATGTCTATGTGCTCAAAAGTGAAGATAACTAAGGAGAGAAGATTATCTGTTCCAGCCAAGCTCAATGCTCCTGTAAGTAAGACAGCACCTGAAAGAATTAAGTTGACTCTCCAAGGACAAAGGCTGAAATGTGCACAACTTGAACAATAATTAAATAACTTGAGAGCAGATATTCGTAAGTCAGCCATTGAAGTAGACCATGAATTAAGCAATGACTTTTGACCACTATTCTTGACCAGTCAGAGACACAAATGACACCACTTATGAATCTATTCTGGCAGCAGCAGAAGAAATTATTTTCTAGCAGCCCGACTGGTGTCAGATATCACCCGATGTTAATTCGATTTTGTCTGTCACTTGCTGCCAAGTCTCCGTCTTGCTACGCGGAACGGCCCGGTCCAAAATCGCTCACTGACATCTTTTAGAGTAGGCCTACCATAAGCATGGTGAGCGTTTGGAGTAGAAGGTTTAATGTTTAATGTTTATTAAGGTGACAAAGAACCTCAAAACACATCTTTTCTGAGCTCAGCACTAAAAGAACAACCGATCAAACCGAGCGAAGAACCTGTAGTTGTAATGGTTTCGAATGACATACTGCTCTCGGGCTTCCTGTGGCCGGGAAGGACTGCAACTTCTGACCAAACCAACGGGTGTTTTAAGACTTGTGCTACCACAGGTAGCCCAAGTAATAATCCCCACTAGGAATTGTTGAAAATGAAGAACATGCTTTGAATTATTACTAGTGATCCATTAGACGCTTGAACAAACATGGTCGATGGAAACGGATTCAAAACATCGAAAATAATAAAAGTCCACGGTGGACTTTTATTATTTCTCGCTTCTTCGTACCCAGGCTTACGCGGTCATATGGCTTGACACTGCCCCTTTACGGCAGACATATTAAATTTGCTCGTTGTTAGTCAACGGCTTCAGTATATATTTTAAAAACAAAGAAAATATATTATAAACGCTATACACTTTATAGACTCTCATCTAAATAGAAAGAACAGATACTGGGCAAGCATTTACATTCGCCGATCCCCCTCGATCCCGCAATAATTTCGGAGATTTTAAAATTGGGGATTTTTAATACGGGTCAGTAACAAAATGGCGCCACGTTCGGATCGTCTCGACAAACTTCAGTGATATATTGCTTTTCGGTATCCAAGAAAAAACGATGTAGTACACAATGTGTCCGGCAAGTATGAAGGACTAATTATGAAGCACATTGATGTGTCCAACTATCATCTTTGATTTTTTTTAATCCTCGAAGCGATCCCATGTGTAGTCAGTCTCCTTCGCAGCCGTCATCAGAGGTCACGCAGTGGATCCAAAGCCTCAAAAGCAAAAGCCTGAAAAGCGGTGTTCGACATCTAAAAAAGTCTTGTTTCAGTCTGATTTAAAACCAAAATGCATCTGAGTTCACTTCTTGTTTTTCGAGAGCGTTCATAGTCACTATAATTGAGTTTGGAGTACCGCCGTGAGCTCCTGTCTTCACGACGGTTTGACATCAACTGAATAATTTTAAATTTTACCCATGATTCTCCGCGGGGTAGTGACCAACCTCCTCTGGGGCCGGTAAGGGGAGGGAAGGGAGGATTTGGACTCACAAATTAAAATGGCGGTGCCAAACTGATAAGACCAGGCTGCCTTGGAGTGAACATGTTTAGTCAGCTTCCAGAACAGTACCCACCAGACGTGTTCGCAAAACCTTTTGTATTTCCTCCCATTTGCCTGGATCCTAACGTTGTCCGCTTTTTGCATTCCACGCTCTCCTCGTTCACGATTGTGGTGCCAGATGTCAAGCCTCGTCGCTTCTGGTGGCCTGTTCTGTGCCATATTGCTACTGCCAGACTTTCATTGGCGCGTAAAGGTGAAACTGGTGTTGTCCTCGCCCCCTCTCGCCATGGCTTCGACCCTAGTTGGGCTCTGCCTTGGGATCTGTGAGCCTTCCGTGTCTAGCCACGTGACTTTAATAAGCAAGATCAGTCCGAATAGTGCCACCCCAATTTTCCAATAAAATATGCAACCCTATGTTTGTTGTTTGTTATTTTACCTCGACTATGAGCTTCTTTTCACTATTGTCATCGTTATAGTATTATTAGTTTTTCTTCCCCAGGGTCTACCTCCTATTGCGCGTGTATTTGTCCCAGCCGTGCAATGCCCTTCCTGTCTGTACCCGAATGATGACTCGTTTCGGTTTTGTCAGATGTGTGGCTTCCATCGAGGCCTCGCGCCAAGCCCACTTTCTCTTGTTACGCCGGAAGACGTTACGTCAATAGATGAGTGATTGGATGAGTTACACTCTATGTCTGAATCCACGTACTCCAAACAAAAACAATCTCTTAAAACAGAGCTTGCAGGTTTCTGTCCTCGCTGCACGGTAGCAAAACACTGTTCAATGCCACGCCTAGAGATGTTTGCAGGTTTCTTGCCTGGAAGGACAAACGTGGCAAGACTCAAGTCCATAAAATTTCGTGTTCACATCTGGGACACCACGGCATTTTTCGCTGTGCCTGCCCTATTAGGCTTTCCTATTCGACGGTAGACTCTTATATTGGGAAGTTAAGGGCCATTTTTCAATCTCTCGGGCGGAATGGTGACTGGAACTCATCTTTAAGTCTAGGAAACCCAGCTGCTTCAGCTCCTGTCAAGGAATACTTGAAGGCCTTTACCTCAGAGCATCTCCAAGCCGCGGTGACACCAAGGCAAGCTAACCCATTATTCCCTAGCAAATTGTTGCGGCTTTCAATGCGTGTGCAAGAAAGGATGTCTTCAAATGGTATCTCTCCACTTCAGTTATTCCTCCTCGCCAGAGATAACACGATTTTCTTGACCCTGTTCTTTAGTGGCGACAGGGCCAATGACCTCAGCTACGTTAAAACACAAGAGATTATGAAGTTTCCACGCAACGACGGACTCCTATTTAATCATGTATGGGGCAAAACTCTGCGAGATGGTTCCTCAAATATGTTTGGCATCCGTCGCCATTCCAACCCAGCGCTCTGCCCTGTCAAGGCTATTGAGCTGTACGTAGCCATTTCGTCAGCTGTAAGTGTAAATCTCTCTCAAGGTTTTCTCTTTCGTCCCTCTACCCCACAGGGAAAGATCCTCAATAAACATATCTCAAGCTCCGCCATGCAAGTCTGGTTGCGTCTTCACCTTCAAGAAGCCCACATTTATGATGGGGAAACTTTACATAGTTTCCGAGCTGGGGCAGCGATTACTCTGGCCTTATCGGGCAGCCAATTAGCCGACATCATGTCTCATGTCGGTTGGCGCAACGCACCTACAGCCTCCTACTATTTGAAGCTTGCACAAGTCCTTCGCCCTGGAGGACCATCTGAGCTACTGTCTACCACTGATGCGTCCACTGAGACTTCCACTGAATGCTACACTGACTTCAACAGTCTGAAAAACTTTGTTACAGCCTTCCCATCTTAATTATCCACGTTATTTAGTTTTGGCGAATGGTCCAAATTTGGGCGGGCCCTTGAGTACAGCTTAAGTATTGGAGCTCGGCTTCGCCGGGATTTCAAGGAATAAAGTAATATTTACACCCCTGGTGTTGGTCGCTATTTTCCCATACTTATTTAATGAGCGCGAAAGGGACTGCTGCGAATAGTATGCTATACATTTACTTACTTGTCAGATGGTGGTGACGTCTGCTTGTTTAGAATGGAAGTATTTTCTATTGAAAAAGCTTTTTCATCGAAGTTTTGTGTGAAAATGTGTGTGAATGACTGCGTTATTGTGATGATTTCTTGATGTGATGTCCGTTTGTAGTCCAGAAAGAACAATTCTAACTTTACAAATTCTAATCTCTAACAATAACTTTAAGAAAATATTTTCTGTTGCTACCTCTCAAACTCATTTCATGTTTAATAACGTCTATGATCGAATTGATGGCGTTATGGGTTCTCCATTAGCACCAGTCCTTGCTCATCTTTTTATGGGTTATCATGAACGATCTTTGCAACATTTCAAAAGTTATTTTAGTTCTTCATTAATGTTGTTATTTTAACTAGTTTGTAGTCTGTTTAGTTTCAGATTATTGAATTACTGTCAATCATATTGTAATTAGGTTCGTCATAGTATATATACATCACATGTCTTATAATCTTATGCACCTATCAATGTTAAGCCGGCGGGGGGGAGGGAGGGAGGCCGGGCCTATGGCGGGGATTTGTTTTTTTCATGAAATTTTCAGTCAAATTCCCTCCCCATGGGCTAAAAGGAAAGGTCAAATGTTGTAAAAAAATTGTATACCCAGGGCAAAATGGCCCTCATTTTGCGTCGAGAGATATAGTTTATATAAACCCATTTGTCAGTTTTGAAAAAATACAACAAAACAAAAGATCATCAAAACCCAAACTTCAGTTATTGAGGTCCACACTTGGACCTGATTGAGGTGTTCAAACCACATCAGTTTCACTTCTTCTCTTGTCAAAAGTACCATTCTTGATACTTCATCAATAATTTCATCGGAAGGAATACCCTTGCACTGTTTTAATAAACAGATAGACTATCACGAATTATCGTCATTCCAAACAAATCAATAAGTTACTTATGAAACTTGTTTGTCTTTAATGTAAGAGTAAAGTACGAACATTTGACTGAAATAACATTTAAGTATTTTTACTCACCTACGATACTCAATTATAATACCATTCTTCTGCTGTGCTGTAAAGTTGATCACGTGAGTTTGATCACGTACGTGTTGAAAGCATGCTTTGATCCGGCAGTTGTTTCGCCACGGAAATTTAAAGTTTACTTGTAATTTTACTTTTCAAATTTTCCCTACCCCGGGCAAGTGTTTAATCAAAATCCCAGCCCACGGATAGCACATCTAGTAAAATCCCCGCCATAGGCCCGGCCTCCCCCCCCCCCGTCGGCTTAACATTGATAGGTGCATTATTCACTCTGTTGGATCAGAATAGCTTTGGTTTTGTACTTATTGTTATTTTTGTCTTTCTAGCAGTTCGTTATGTCGCTTCATTAGTTATTCTTTTTTCGCACAATTATTTAATATCAGTCTCTTAGGAATAAGTTTTTAGTTTAGTCAGTGTCGTATGCAAATTTTAGTTAGTTGATTGCACCACTTCAAGTGAGTTCCTGCACCAAAACGTAAGTTATTTTTTTTTAGATTTTCGCTTTCAGTTTCACAGTTATATCGTGCTATTTTGTCACACAGTTATTCCGTTATTTATTTTCAGTTTTATACCGTCAGTAAACCGTCAGTATACCGTCAGTATATCGTCAAAGTATAGTCATTGTCATTGAAAGTACGACGTGTTTATTAAAAGCAAAGAGAAACCATGTGCAAGTCAACATCGTTTAAAAGTTTTGAAGCTTCCTGAATGTCATGGAAAAGTCGCTTACAGTGGTAGAACTAAACGAAAAGCTTTCCTATTATGGTTTGAGTTTAAAAGGAAAGAAAGCTCAACTTCTAGCTCGCCTCGAGGCATTTCGAAAAGGAATTGCCTTCAGCAAAGTTGTTCATGATGAACAAACCCAAAATGATGTACAACCTGGAGACTCTGTTAGCCAAGTCGGCAGAACTTCAAGCACTAGTAAAGCTAGTAGTAAAGCCAGCAGTAAAGCCAGCAAATCCATGTCATCAATTTCAGCTGCAAGAGCAAAGGAGGCTATTCGATTAGCCGAGTTGAAGACGGAAGCCATGGTTATGCAAAGGAAGCAATAACTCGCTCACCAGAAGTTACAATTGGACAAAGAGGAAGCTCGTTTGAATTTGGAAACAGAAATTGCTAAAGCGAAGGCCAACGATAAAGTTTTCGCCGATATTGAAGCCGATGTTGGATACGTTGTACCCGAAACTAATCATCAAAGTCAAGTGTCACCTCACACTCATCAAAGTCAAGTGAAGTTAAGTCATGAAGATAATACTAGCAGTATGCATGATTTTATCAAGTTACAGCAGCAACAGAATGAAATCTTGAGATTATTTGAAACACAGCAACAACGAAGCATGCTACTACATGTCCCTGTCTTCGACGGAAAACCTATTGAATATCAAACATTCATTCATGCCTTCGAAAACGTCGTCGAAGCTAAAACTACTAACAGCACCGAGAGATTATCTAGAGCAATACACTTCTGGCGAAGTAAAAGAACTGGTTCGTTCATGCTACAAAAGAAGTACGGAGACAATTACAGGATTGCCACCGCATACATCGAGAAAAAGCTTTATCATGGCCGGAGATTAGAATCAATGACGCACAAGCACTTCACAGATTTCCAGTGTTCTTAAGAGAGGATATCAGTAAGAATCGAGATTCGCCGGTCAACTAAAAAAAATTCGAATTTAATTTTCTTTCGCCATATCATTCCTTTCGATGACCTCTTTTAGGGAAAAATGCTAAAAAGTTCCAGCGATTTTTATTTTAGGAGAAATTTGCAGTTTTTAAAAACCCGCCTGATGACTGAAAATTTTCGGCTAAATTATAAGGCAACTTTGAACAGTCGGTGTGTGTTAATCTATATCACTACAACAACGACATTCCGCATACTTAATAAACGTTTCTTGGTCTTTTCTATTGTAGTATTTTTTGTGTGTAACTTTTGTAGTTATTTTTCAAATTTGGTTTTAAAAAGGTGTACTGAGCGCCATGAACGGAACGTTGAAATATAGGCAATGTTTGAGGTACGAAAACGGATTCTGGTACCTAATTCTTTGAGGAAAACGCCATGCCCCAGGAAAGCTTCACCTTTGCTCTTTCAGTTTAGAAAGTTTCAACTTTGAGAATGCAATGTAGCATTTTTGAGAAATAAAACTATTATACTTGGGACTGCCAAAATTAGCATTAATTTCGGCCTTTCGCGGAAAACACAAAACGTAATGACAAAACACGACTATCTTGCACTGTTAGTTGATCGCTGCCAACAGATAACAATCTTGGAGTTAATAGGAATTATTTTCAACAATATTTGAGCTATTTCAGCCACATTAAGAGGGCGTGCCTGTTAGAATCGAGAATCTCAAATCAGTTGTGAAATTTCGAATTTGTTTTTATTTCACCAAAACATCCCTTTGGGTGAACTGTTTTAGGAAATCATACTAAAAAATCCCAGCGCGTTTTCAATTTTGAGAAATTTACAAAAGTTTAAAAAATCAATTAAATTTCCGATTTTACCTCATTAATATGCACGAATTATGAGCCAACTTTAAAGCGATGGCGAGAGCTCGCAAATGTTTCAATCAAATTGATGTTGCTCACACATTGCAAACAACTCACTAGCTTCAAGAATTGCTACAAAACTTTGAACAAAATCCTTTATGAATATGTGGTTTTGACCTTGATCTACACCGTCTTATTTTACGTTCTTGCAACGGCCAAAATAAGGACCACGTTCAACCTTCCAAAATCGATCCTGGTACCTAACAAATGGGTAAAAAAATTTTGACAGGCAAAAAGTCAGCTCTGCAAATTAAAACGCGACTGCGCAGTGAAATATTAACTCGTGCCATTTGAACGTCTTCAACGAGATATGCGATACGCAACGAAATGTCCAAACCGGGGTCCAAACTAACCCCAAAGCGAAGTAAAGTACGAGAGAACCCAAAAATCGTTTGTAATACCTTCTATAGCTATGCTTTTAGTTGATAAACTAAGAAAACGGAAGTTGTTCTCTGTGAAACCGTATCAGATAAACAACGGACGGTCACGCTACACTGAAACCGATTAAAAACATCAGTGACAATGTTGTTAGACGAGGCTTGCAAGTTCTAGTTTGCCACTATCGGCTCTAGATAGGTAGATTTCTGATATTTGAAAAGATCTACAATGTTGAGAATATCGCATGATAAAAGAGTGAAAACATTGTCGACCTTTCAAAGACAATCGGAAGTAACCGGTTAATTAATGAAATTGATCACGAGCCGTTTAATGCCGCTACGCATTTTAAAACAACCATTTATTCGGTATTCTATTACTTTGCAACTACATTCAACCAATACGATAAACTTTTGAGATACTTACAACTGACTTCTGTAACTGCATGAGTAGGCCACTCACTAAACATAATGGACTCACCGTACATTTAGGCCAAGACTTGTCACGGTATAATTGTTTGTATCCTGTTTGTAGCAGTTTTTGTATCCTAAAATAGCTTACATTGGCCTTTGATCTTCCCTGAATAGCATACTTTTGCGATATTGCCAACCTGTTGCACATATTCTAACGACAAACTGCAGGCCTAGCAGTGATATATGCAATGTTCAGTTAACCAGTTATCCAGTTAAATTTTGAATAAATTATCTCTGGATCTTTGCACGATGTTTCGTAATTTGAAGTGACATTGCTCAATCCAGTACTGCACTAGTTGGAAATGGCGTTGTGTAGCTTTTCGGCTCGTGTAAAAAGCAACGTGTCTTGTGGAGTTTATAGTCCAGAATATCCAGACCAGTTTCAACCCAGGGGGGTGCTCAGGGGTATCAGTGACGGGGAGGTGCGAAGACCTTTTTGGGTTTGAAATCCGCGGCTTGGGACTTTTTGGGGGTTAGAAATTTTCCGGTGGACTTTTTTTTTCAGAAATAAAGATTCTGGCAAGGACTTTTTTTGGGTTGATAAAATTGATATCCTACCGTTCTCGATTCAGTATGTGGAGAAAAATGGATGTTGGACTTTTTGGGGGTCTTGTTTTTGCGTAATAGACTTTTTTGGGTTAAAACGTTTGGCCTCATTCGCACCTCCCCGTCACTGCATGATACCCCTGAGTACCCCCCTGGGAGTTTCAATGTGTTCCTCTGGCAGAATGCAATAGAGATGTGTCGAGACATCTAGAAATGAACTGGATTAGCGAAGATTTGTCCCTGAACAACGAAATGAAGTTGCTGCTTGCAAGAGGAGGTATTGTTTCTTTGTATCGTTTATACAGTACCATTTCACTGATCATGTAGCTGATGAGTCCCATTCGTTGCTGACTATATGTCCTCGACATCGAGCCGAGTGTGGCATTAGATGGCGAACACGCAAAGTCAGATATTCAGTACCGCAACCCTTAATTGCGCACAAATCTGCTACTGTGAAAGGGTTACGCAGAATAAACAGCATGCACTCACGTTTGATTCTCGAGAAAACGGGACAACTTATTGCAGGTGGATCACGTAAGTAACAACGAGAAAATTTACGTGAATCATTTCATGTTTGTCTGAGACAGCAGCTACCTAAATTGCTGAGATCCATGTTTTCTTATTTGATCTAGCAATATGCTATATGTGCTCAGAGTATTTGAAGGTAATTCAACAATAAGAAGAAACAAGGAAATTGGAAGAAGAAGAACGGAGAGTAGTGGAAATACCACTAGGTAGCGCACGTGGTGGTAATTATAACCTGAGTTTCAGGTCCAAAGCCCCTTTCCCCTCCCCTCCTTTCCCCTACCTAGGCCTCTCCTATCCTTTTCCTCCCCTCTCCTTTCCCCTGCTCTCCCCTCCCCCATCTCCTATCCTTTATTCCCCTTTCCTATCCTTTATTCCTCTCCTATCCCTCTCCTCCCCTCATCCTTTCCTCTCCTATCCTTTCGCTCTTCCCTCTCCTTTCCCTTCCCCTCCCCTATCATTTCCCTCCCCGCCTGTCCTATACTTTCCCTCTCCCCCTCTCCTTTCCTCTCCCCTCAGCCTTTTCCTCCCCTCTCCTCTATCCCTCTCCCCTCTCCTTTCCCCTCCCCTCTCCTTTCCCCCCCTTCCCCTTTCCTTTCCCTCTCCTATCCTTTCCCTCTCCTATCCTTTCCCTCTCCTATCCTTTCCCTCTCCTATCCTTTCCCTCTCCTATCCTTTCCCTCTCCCCTCTCCTTTCCCCCTCCCCTCCCCTCCCCCCTGTCCTTTCCCTCCCCTCTCCTATCCTTTCCCTCTCCTCTCTCCTTATTTCCCATATCCTCCCCTTTGAGCCTGAAAGTCAGGTTAAACTTCTCAACTGCAATAAGTTGTTCCGTTTTCTCGAGAATCAAACGTGAGTGCATGCTGTTTATTCTGCGTAACCCTTTCACAGTAGCAGATTTGTGCGCAATTAAGGGTTGCGGTACTGAACATCTGACTTTGCGTGTTCGCCATCTAATGCCATACTCGGCTTACCCTGGTTCCAGAGTCTCGAAAGTCGGGTCTACGAAGTCGAGTCCGAAGGACGAGACGATCTTTGCTCGCCTCCCCACTAATAGTAGCCTCTGGAACCAGGGTATACTCGGCTCGATGTCGAGGACATATAGTCAGCAACGAATGGGACTCATCAGCTACATACATGATCAGTGAAATGGTACTGTATAAACGATACAAAGAAACAATACCTCCTCTTGGAAGCAGCAACTTCATTTCGTTGTTCAGGGACAAATCTTCGCTAATCCCATTCATTTCTAGATGTCTCGATACATCTCTATTGCATTCTGCCAGAGGAACACATTGAAACTCCCAGGGGGGTACTCAGGGGTATCAGTGACGGGGAGGTGCGAAGAGGCCAAACGTTTTAACCCAAAAAAGTCTATTACGCAAAAACAAGACCCCAAAAAAGTCCAACATCCATTTTTCTCCACATACTGAATCGAGAACGGTAGGATATCAATTTTATCAACCCAAAAAAGTCCTTGCCAGAAAATTGCTAACCCCCAAAAAGTCCCAAGCCGCGGATTTCAAACCCAAAAAGGTCTTCGCACCTCCCCGTCACTGATACCCCTGAGCACCCCCCTGGGTTGAAACTGGTCTGGATATTCTGGACTATAAACTCCACAAGACACGTTGCTTTTTACACGAGCCGAAAAGCTACACAACGCCATTTCCAACTAGTGCAGTACTGGATTGAGCAATATCACTTCAAATTACGAAGCATCGTGCAAAGATCCAGAGATAATTTATTCAACATTTAACTCGATAACTGGATTAACTGAACATTGCATATATCACTGCTAGGCCTGCAGTTTGTCGTTAGAATATGTGCAACAGGTTGGCAGTATCGCAAAAGTATGCTATTCAGGGAAGATCAAAGGCCAATGTAAGCTATTTTAGGATACAAAAACTGCTACAACAGGATACAAACAATTATACCGTGACAAGCCTTGGCCTAAATGTACGGTGAGTCCATTATGTTTAGTGAGTGGCCTACTCATGCAGTTACAGAAGTCAGTTGTAAGTATCTCAAACGTTTATCGTATTGGTTGAATGTAGTTGCAAAGTAACAGAATACCGAATAAATGGTTGCCAGTTAAAATGCGTAGCGGCAGTTAAGGTAATGCGATCGTGCATTCGTGCGCATCTTTCCTGCGCATGATATTCAACGGCGATTATCTAAAAATCTAAGTCGGTGACCTATGCTGATTTTTCCACTGTAAGTCTAGGTCAACTAAACCTAGAAAATATCAAAAAATGAAGACAGGTCTTCGAGCTATTTTTTGAGTAAATCTACGAAGTGTTCATTTTCGAACTACTTTTCATTGGTTGGGCTTCCTGTGGTAGAGCTCTTTCAATATGGCGGATCAAGCGTTTTAATATTCAACGGCGAATATCTAAAAATCTAACACGGTGACCTACCCTGATATTTTTGCCCTGAGTAGGTATTTACGAAAGCTAAAACATATCAAAAAATGAGGGTAGGTCTTCGAGCTAAATTTTAAGGAAATCGCCAAAATGTCCAAAAATAGGATCGTAAAGGACGGTCAAAATGTATTGTTTTGAAATTTTGGCTTTGAAAACTTATTGTTCGACACAATAAAATGACAAATTTCTGTTTTTTCATTATATTATGTTAACATATGTATCATTTGAAAGTATTGCTTTTATTATTACCGACTTATACGGATAGCAAGAGCTTGTAATTCCATTATCCATTTTTGCCAGAAAAGATGGCCGCAAGCCCCATCTTTGAAAAATTATATCTGCTCAATGGATTCGGTGACCCCCATTTTTTATTTCATTTTTCTACTCTAGCACTCAAAATCAATATTTGTGCCAAGTTTAAAAAGAATTGTTCGACAAAAAATTGCACGATCGCATTACCTTAAACGGCTCGTGATCAATTTCATTAACTAGACGCTCTACTAGCGTGAACTTGGGCTTCTTAAGGACGTTCGCGCGCATTGTTCACGCGCATCTTTTCTGCGCATAAAATCAAGGTTCGAATCATCTCGGTCCAGTCCTCTTTCCTCACGTCCAAGATGGCAGCCAGTCACGCATGTTACGTAGACGATTTTCATCGGCTAATATCTCGAGAACGATACCGGTGACCCCCATTTTTTATTTTGTGATTTTACAAAGAATCATAAAAGCTCCCCATGTACCAAATTTAAAGAAAAAAACATGTTTAGATTTTGATAAAAACACGAATTTAGATGAAAACTTCAACCTACCTTCACGCGAAAGAGTCGTCGATGGCTACGTGGTGACTGTAAACATGAGCCAAAAACTACAGGTTGTTTCTACATATTCACAAATCTTTGTACATAATTTTATTCTATAAACTCTTAGATAGCCATTTGAAGAAAAGTTTAGCAATCCGTTTAGTTTTTCTACCAAAAAATTCCTGTCATTCTCGACTTTCCGTGTGATTGAACGCACGTAATTTTCGATCAGAAAAAGGGTATACTTTGAAAAAATCTGGCTCCATAGCGAAGTCGGTGACCCCCATTTTTTATTTGCTCATTTAGCTTCTATAATGATCTTATTTCACCATACGAAGTTTCAGGGAAAAAACATGTTTAGTTTTTTTGCCCGCGAACGTCCTTAATAAAGCTGTTTTGATAGATTTAAAATGTGAAACCTAATAGCTTGTATCATCATACAGAAGTAGTTTTAACCTACATGTATTACTTGCAGAATTTAAGTCACTCGTGCGTGACTCAGTAGAGCATGCATACGTAATTAGCTTCAACACTCACACTCCTAGCTGACAGCTGCATGGCGAAGCACATTTCGATTACCTTGCAAGAAAGAAACGATTTCACAAACTCAATAAAATTACGATCGAGTTCTTACATAAGCCACAGACATCTGTTAGAAATACACTTTCAGACAGAATTGCAAGGCCAAAGAGTATTCTCTAGGATATTTGCATATTTACTAAGCAGTATTAATGAACGACTCGACTGGCTCGAGCAAGGGAGCACGGCAAAATCCTTTTTGAATGCTGCTGGTGATTTGATTTATCGTTACGTACATCTGCCATCTTGAATTTCGTTGATAAGCTGCTGACCACAACTTCTGTATACTCAAAAATTGGAACGATACAGAGAAGATTAGCATGCGCATGCGCTATGGTGACCACTTGCAGGTTTGGCGTAGAAACATGACGAAGAAAAACCGTCTGTAATCTTAGACTTGGGCCTTCCACAGGAAGCCCATATAATTAACCGGTTACTTCCGATTGTCTTTGAAAAATGTCGACAATGTTTTCACTCTTTTATCATGCGATATTCTCAACATTGTAGATCTTTTCAAATATCAGAAATCTACCTATCTAGAGCCGATAGTGGCAAACTAGAACTTGCAAGCCTCGTCTAACAACATTGTCACTGATGTTTTTAATCGGTTTCAGTGTAGCGTGACCGTCCGTTGTTTATCTGATACGGTTTCACAGAGAACAACTTCCGTTTTCTTAGTTTATCAACTAAAGCATAGCTAGAAGGTATTACAAACGATTTTTGGGTTCTCTCGTACTTTACTTCGCTTTGGGGTTAGTTTGGACCCCGGTTTGGACATTTCGTTGCGTATCGCATATCTCGTTGAAGACGTTCAAATGGCACGAGTTAATATTTCACTGCGCGGTCGCGTTTTAATTTGCAGAGCTGACTTTTTGCCTGTCAAAACTAGAATAAGCGTGCTTTCATGCAGTGTAATTTGTTTACCCATTTGTTAGGTACCAGGATCGATTTTGGAAGGTTGAACGTGGTCCTTATTTTGGCCGTTGCAAGAACGTAAAATAAGACGGTGTAGATCAAGGTCAAAACCACATATTCATAAAGGATTTTGTTCAAAACTTTGTAGCAGTTCTTGAAGCTAGTGAGTTGTTTGCAATGTGTGAGCAACATCAATTTGATTGAAATATTTGCGAGCTCTCGCAATCGCTTTAAAGTTGGCTCATAATTCGTGCATATTAATGAGGTAAAATCGGAAATTTAATTGATTTTTTAAACTTTTGTAAATTTCTCAAAATTGAAAACGCGCTGGGATTTTTTAGTATGATTTCCTAAAACAGTTCACCCAAAGGGATGTTTTGGTGAAATAAAAACAAATTCGAAATTTCACAACTGATTTGAGATTCTCGATTCTAACAGGCATGCCCTCTTAAGAGTGGATGCCAGTAAGGATCGAGACTAATTCTTCAACTCAAAAAAAGAATTTTATTTTATTTCGCCATATCATTCCTTTCGATGACCTATTTTAGGGAAAAATACTAAAAAGTTCCAGCGATTTTTATTTTAGGAGAAATTTCCAGTTTTTAAAAACCCGTCTGTCTACTTAATTTTTTGGGGTAAATTATAAGCCAACTTTGAACAGTCGGTGTGTGTTCACCTCTAGAACTACAACAATGACATTAAGCACACTTAATAAACGTTTCTTGGTCTTTTCTACTGTATAATTTATTGTTCTGTAACTTCTGTAGTTGTTTTTCAAATTTGGTTTTAAAAAGGTATACTGAGCGCCATGAACGGAACGTTGAAATATAGGCAATGTTTGAGGCACGAAAAAGGAATCTGGTACATACATTTTTGATGAAAACGCCATGCCCCAGGAAAGCTTCACGTTTGTTCTATCAGTTTAGAAAGTTTCAAGCTTGGGAATTCAATGTAGCATTTTTGAGAAATAAAACTATTATGCTTGGGACTGCCAAAATTAGCATAATTTTCGTCCTGTGGAGGACATTTTTGTCATCCAAACACAAAACCTAACGCCAAAACACGGCTATCTCGCATTTTTAGTTGATTGCTGCTGATGGAAAACAATGTTCGAGTCAATAGGAATGATTTTCAACAATGTTTGTGTTTCGATAGTCGTAAATAACTCTCGCAAAAGTTAAAATTAGCATAGATGGTCGATCAGATAACAGCAAAATACGAATTTTGTTTAAACAACGTTTATACGAAATTCCACCCATTCAAGCAAGTATGAATTCTGTTTAGTATTATATTTTATGATTAAAACTATTATTTCATGCCGCAAAAAAACTATTCGAAGGGCAGTAGCGTGACTTGCAGCAGCTACATTGCGTTACATAATTGGCTTGTCAACAAAGTGGAGCATCGTGTCAAAATATCCGAACTCTTCATGATAAAGCGCCAGTTTGAACTAGAAATCAGTGCAATTGTTTGTAAATCTTATTTGGAGCAAACTCTAAGCATTTTAGAGTGAAGAACCACAATTTTCGGAAACGGTGTTTATATTTGATCAATGAATATGCTAATTGTCACTATTTTAGGAGCTTATGTGGCTGAAATAGCTCAAATATGGTTGAAAATAACTCTTATTAACTCCAAGATTGTTATCAGTTGGCAGCGATCAACTAAAAGTGCAAGATAGTCGTGTATTGGAATTAAGTTTTGTGTTTGAACGACAAAAATGTCCGCCACAGGACGAAAATTATGCTAATTTTGGCAGTCCCAAGCCTAATAGTTTTATTTCTCAAAAATGCTACATTGAATTCCCAAGCTGGAAACTTTCTAAACTGAAAGAGCAAACGTGAAGCTTTCCTGGGACATGGCGTTTTCTTCAAAAATTGATGTACCAGATTCCTTTTTCGTATTTCAAACATTGCCTATATTTCAACGTTCCGTTTATGGCGCTTAGTATACCTTTTTAAAACCAAATTTGAAAAACAACTACAGAAGTTACAGAAAAATAAATTATGCAGTAGAAAAGACCATGAAACGTTTATTCAGTGTGACTGGGAGCAGTGAGCTGGTGCTCAAAAGCGTCACAAAATGATTTTTTTTGAAAATACAAAATATGCAATTTCGTTTATGTAAAATTGTAGACAATAACGAAGAACATCAGAATCGATATTTTTCATTTATTATTATTAAAATAACACCAATTATTCTGGCCATCAATGGAATAATCCGCGTGTGGCCTGGTAACGAGTCTAAACACATCTTATTCTATTTGTGAAAAACTGCTATAAATTTTAGCATGATCATAAAATATTAGTGTTAAATACGAGAATTAAGGCAATTCCCTTGTTTTGCATTGCGCACGCTCAATTGCGCACGATTCTGAAGCTCGCGCGAGCTTGCGCACAATGGAGACCATTGGAACTCGTTAAATATTTCAAATGTAACTGACGTTTTTTCAAAATAAATCGAAAACGAGAATGGTGGCCCCCATTTTTTTGAGTTCTTTAATAATCGGTGCTGCGTATGATATATCGAAATATGAAGGAACGTTTATTGGATAAATTTTCAAACATTTAGATGAGAATAGTTAAAGCGTACGATTTCTGGATGCACATACTTGCATGTTTCGTTAATATTTCAACAATCATAGTCATTCAGTTACTTTGATTGATTTAGTAGAAGTAAACTTAGAATTATATGTAATCTATGTTGTAAGGAAGTTCTTTGGACCGAGAAAAAAGGTTTTTCATTACAACTTCCGGTTGCTACCACATTTGGCTATACACCTATAAATCGATATATTTGAAGAGCATCTAGCGCGAAAACGAGAATGGTGACCCCCTCTTTTTATTGCAGTTTTTAAATGTTCATTACATAATTAATGTCCATGCCAAGTTTCAGAACAAAGTTATTGGCAAAACTTATTTTAAGGAATTATAAAGAGCCGAAAAGGTTTTGCGTGACTACGTGTTGTATTATGCAAATCATTGGCCTTTGTGTCGACAAAAAATTCAGGAAACTTCCTAGGGTAACAGAAAAATAAAATTAACCAGTGTAAGATATTTTTTACCGCCATACTATTATATGCTGAATGGACAACTTGCTCCCAAAAATCTGTTGAAATCCTGATTGAAGTACTGGCATTAAAGCGCGAAATTTGAAAGACAAATGATGTTTTGATTGTATTTTTTGTCTGTCGACAGATGCATTCAGTCAACTTTGATGTTATATAATTACTGAAGTATAAGTCCGATTTTAAACAGAGGAACGCCAAATTGTTAATAAATTAATGGACTTGATATATTTCTTATAGTTTCTGATTTTCTATCTGGATTTGATATTTTTCTCGTCAAAACATATAGTTATGTAGAAAATCGGAACAAAAGGGGACACCTAATCTTTCATTGAAAACTTCCGCAATAATCTACAAACCAAAACGTCTTTAAACCAAAACGTCTTTAAGGAATTGACACTAAATATGTTTTTCTCTCATATCTCTACTTATTCTAGCAACATCACGTTTTTATTCGACTCTATTATAAAGACGAAATTCAGTGAGACAGCCGTGTACAGCTCTAAATATGTGACGGGGGACATGCTAATTTCATACAGTCCTTCCTAATTGATATCCAGATTTCACTCTAAATACAGTTTTATAGTTTTGTTTTTGCTTACTAAGCGATAATTTTATCATTTCTTGTCAAAATTGTGCTGAAATAATTGTCATTTCTCTACCCGATTACAGTAAGATCATCATGACAATTCAAACGTTCCACATAAGTTGACTTTGAGTACCAGCTCACTGCTCCCAGTCTGTACTGAATGTCATTGTTGTAGAGCTAGAGGCGAACACACACCGACTGTTCAAATTTGGCTTATTATTTAGCCGAAAATTTTCGGTCGACAGACGGGTTTTTAAAAACTGGAAAGTTCTCCTAAAATAAAAATCGCTGGAACTTTTTAGTATTTTTCCCTAAAATAGGTCATCGAAAGGAATGATATGGTGAAAGAAAATTAAAATCGAATTTTTTGAATTGAAGAATTAGTCTCGATCCTTACTGGCATCCACTCTTAAGCTCCTAAAATAGTGAAAATTAGCATATTCATTGGTCAAATAAACACTGTAGTATTGGCCGTTTCCGAAAATTATGGTTCTTCACTTTGAAATGCTTAGAATTTGCTCCAAATAAGATTTACAAACAATTAAGCTGATTTATACTTAAAACTGGCGCTTATTCATGAAGAGTTTGGATATTTTGACACGAGTGCTCCACTTTGTTGACAAGCCAATTATGTAACGCAATGTAACTGCTGCAAGTCACGCTACTGCCCTTCGAATACTTTATTTGCGGCATGAAATAATAGTTTTAATCATAAAATATCAAACAAAACAGAATTCATACTTGCTTGAAAGGGTGGAATTTCGTATAAATGTCGCTTAGACAAAATTTTCGTAAATTTTTCTGTGAGATGCTATTATCTGATCGACAATCTATGCTAATTTTAACTTTTGCGAGAGTTATTTACGATTCACTGTTGAAAGGCATTCCTATTGACTCGAAGATTGTTTTCCATCAGCAGCAATCAACTGAAAGTGAAAGATAGTCGTGTTTTGGCATTACGTTTTGTGTTTGGACGACAAAAATGACCGCGATAGGTCGAAATTAATGCTAATTTTGGCAGTCCCAAGCATAATAGTTTTATTTCTCAAAAATGCTACATTGAATTCTCAAAGTTGAAACTTTCTAAACTGAAAGAGCAAAGGTGAAACTTTCCTGGGGCGTGGCGTTTTCCTCAAAAATGTGTATACCAGATTCCGTTTTCGTACCTCAAACATTGCCTATATTTCAACGTTCCGTTCATGGCGCTCAGTACAGCTTTTTAAAACCAAATTTGAAAAATAACTATAAAAGTTACACAAAAATAAATACTACAGTAGAAAAGACCAAGAAACGTTTATTAAGTATGCCGAATGTCGTTGTTGTAGTGCTAGAGGTGAACACACACCGACTGTTCCAAGTTGCCTTATAATTTAGCCGAAAATTTTCAGTCATCAGGCGGGTTTTTGAAAACTGCAAATTTCTTCTAAAATAAAAATCGCTGGAACTTTTTAGTATTTTTCCCTAAGAGGTCATCAATAGGAATGATATGGCGAAAGAAAATTAAATTCGATTTTGTTTAGTTGACCGGCGAATCTCGATTCTTACTGATATCCTCTCTTAACCAGCTGTAGCAACGTCATGCAAGGCAACAGGTACCTAGACAAGTTTGAACATCTAGACAACATAAAGAAGCTTATCATGAAACTTCCCTACAACATGAGGGACCGATGACGACGCGTGGTTTACGATATTATGGAGGCTTGTGAAGAACCTGTCGTGTTCTCAAGCCTGGTAGACTTTGTTGGTCGTGAAGCTAGAATCGCCACAAGCCCAATATTTGGAAAGGTTGATTCATCTGACAAGCCTGGTTACAACAGCGGATCAGTGAAACCTACTTTGAAACCCAGTCCTCAAGGCACAATAACTTCTAGTCTCGCTACCCAAGTGCAGAGTAATGACTCAGAAAAACAGAATGACAAGAACAATTGTACCTATTGCAACGGAGCGAACCACTCACTGGAAAACTGCTACGCACTTAGAAAGAAGCCATACAAAGAATGAGTCGACTTTCTTTTAAAGAAAAGACTTTGTTTTGGTTGTTTACGCAATGGACACATCGCCAAAGAATGCACCAACAGGCATGACTGCAAAGTTTCAAGTTGCAACGGAAAACACCCTACTGTATTACACACAAACTCATCAATACTGCCAGTGACGATAGTGACGTGAGGAATCAACCACGTCCTGCTGCGGATCGACCAAGCCCTGTTGCGGATCAACCAAGCTTTGCTGCGGATCAACGAAGTCCTGCGACTGTACACAACGCGTACATCAAGACAGAAGGAAGAACAATCACAGGCATGGCCGTTATACCAGTCAAAATCAGAGTTAAAGGCACAGACAACTGTGTGGTCACCTACGCCTTTCTGGACAACGGAAGCACTTCTTCATTTTGCACGGAGTCCCTTATGAAGCAATTAGGAGCGCCTGGTGTGATGACAAAGATTTCCTTGACTACATTAGGAAATAGAGACAATCTTATGGACACCTTCTTGATTCAAGATTTAGAGATTGCAGATTTAGATGAAAATACATTCATCGAATTGCCATCACTGTATACTCAACCAAAGATACCAGTTGCAAAGACAGACATCCCTACTCAAGATGATATAGACAGTTGGCCTCATTTGAATAGCATCGTTCAAATTACATCTCTACATCCAAGTACCGATATTGGTTTATTGCTTGCTAGTGATGTTCCAGAAGCCCTCGATCCTCAGGAAGTTATACACAGTCAACAAGGAGGTCCTTATGCCACAAGAACCAAGTTAGGATGGGTTATCAACGGTCCTCTGAGACGATGTCAAGAGTTATCTCAAGCTTCTGACTTCAGCGTTAGAACTGACGTCAAGCTAAATCAGATTATGACGGAATACTTCAACCAAGAGTTTAACGACTCAATCAGCGACCACAAAACGGAGATGTTGCATTGGCCTACCTAGAGTTGGTATGCCCAACAACTAATCTCAAGCAGAGTCACGTGCAAGATGGCTAAAGAAGAAATTCCTCAAGAATCCCAAGTTGTTTAAAGTGCACCTAACCCCCATTTTGGACGTAATTCTATTCAATTGTAATATAAATTATAAAACATTTTCAGGCATTAAAAATGAATTCGACAAAAATCCTTTCCTAAAAAAAATTATTTCATCTACGAAATGACGGACCCAATGCCGTCATATTTCAAAAAGAGCCTGGAATCGAGCGTGACGTCACCCCGGGCCATTGCTCGCTGTTGAAGTGCGTTGTTGGTCACTAGATTGGTTGTATTCGGCTTTCTCGGTGAATTTTTGTTACTTTAAAAAATGGACTCTGATGAGTCAGATGTAGATTCTACTTCTGTAGCATCTGATTGTGATTACGAGATCGAAGAGGAATTGGAGAGCGATGATGGAGAAGGTCGAGAAGCTGTACAGATGGCCACTTACGATAGCGAATCGTCTGATCAAGATGAAGGCCATCATTCGGAAGAACCATTGGCAGACAGTGAATGGCTTAAAGATTATGAAGAGACAGAAGAGGAATATAAAAAAACTGAGGAGATGCTAAATAAAAGATTAACTGGCACTGTACCAGTAAGCGATTGGTAAGTCTCATGAGTCATGTAAAAAATGGCGACCGTCTCGGTACGGCATATTTTGTTTACCTTTTTTTAATAAGAACATCTTCGATAAGATCAATGAAGTCTTTTCTAGGGAAATACTCAGGCTAATTTTTGCCGTGAAAAAAGGTTTTCTGGTCTTTGGGCCTCTTCTCAGAACTTTCAATTAAAAAAATCACACAATAATTGTATATCTTGATCGTTCAAAACTCTCTTAGCTTATATATGATGCTAAATGTTCTCAAACTCTCTATTAGGTGCGAGTGTGGTAACTATTCTACGAATGTTTTAAATAACATTAGTGAATGTTATTGCTGCCAAGAGCTAGATGGATGTGTCGAAGACCTACAATCTGATATAGTCCTTCAAGATGTTGATGATGGTACTGTTCTAAAATGTATAACCGAGCATCCAGGATTTACACCAGTTTGTCTACAAAAATGGAGTCTTAGGCTGTCAGCCGACAAGTATAAAACAAGGGAAAGAAAAAGATACCAACAGTTGGGGTCTGAGGAAAGGTACAGTGTATAATGCGACCTACAAATACGTCGTGATGTTGATCTAATTTTCAGTACATACACTGAGATTGTACGTAATCTACTGATAGTACAGCTCGATCACAAAACTCGTTACATATAAGCTTTTATGTCTTATAACTTACATACAATTGCATAATCGTTGTTGGGTTGAAAATCATACATACTGTAGAAGCTAATATAATAATAATAACAATAATAATAATAATACTAAGATGACTTTATTTTCTGAGGGTGACACTGAACAGTCACAAGCTGATAAACTTATGGCCCTCTAATCTAAACTAAATAAACCTATAAATATGAATATAACAATCGAAAAGTCTAAAATAAGCTTACAAATATTACATTACATAAGAGTAAAAAAATAATGGATGGATGGGAAATCAGTTCATGACCCGATTTACAGGCAGATAGATTCAGTGTTCTCGTATTTTTTTAAAATATATGAGCTATTTACATTGTAATTGAGATCCTACAAGTCTGGTTAAAAAGGTCAATGATTTTATGATGATATTTGAGAGTTCCAATTTCCCATACTTCCTTTTGGTCATAGCTTTCATGATTTTCAACCCGACAACGATTATGCATTTATGTATATATTCAGGATTTGAAATAATTATTATAACAAATGAGATAAGAAATAAGATGTGATTAAATGTTTAGGAAATCCCAAGCACAAAACTGATTTGCTTCAATATATCAGATTTCTTCGCAGCATTGCTTACAGAGAATTCACAAGACTAGTTTATGGGTATCTGGGAAAGAAGAAAAGAATTCCACTACCAGCTTGTGCATATTCATCAATCAGAACAACCTTTCCAGTTTCATGAGACGAATTGTACTCTGGTTTTGAGATGGATCTTGACCCAATAGCATAGAAACAATATATAAGTAATACTACTGTATACGATTCAAATATGTATATCACTGTTAGTGATTTTATTGAACCTGTAATCTTAACAAATAATATCAGCTGTTTTATTGTATGATAACTTCAATTATTTTGGTTTTTTGGGCAATCTTTGATATTTTTATGCCCCTTCATAGGGTTTTTGCATGTTTTGCAATATGGTGCTGCTCTGTTTGTTGGTTGGTTAGTTTGTTGGCTGGAATCTTGAGTAACTGAGGAAACAGATATGTGAAAGTTAGTGCAAGTGCACTAAATACATGTACACGACAATATAACCATGAAATAGTACTATTAACAATAATATTAGACTATGAGTTCGAGTAGTCAACGAGGTGTGTAGCGTCGAGTTGACTATTTTTAAACTCATAGAAAACGAGTAGTCTAATTGTTAGTAGAAACCAACTAGCATACTACCTTCGGATTTGTACCAATATTTATTGATTTTTCACTTTGTTTTTGTTCAAAACGTGGGCTTTTTCACTACTCACTATCACTCAATAGATAGTGAGTATGTTAGCCAATCAAATTGCAGGATTCAGCATAGTATGCTACAGTAGTTGGTTGTTTCATCAGTGCTATTTAGTACTAATTAATGTAGTTAGTATAGACTATTGTTTCACGGATATACTATTTGCACTCTACTACATAGTACTATTTACTAAGTGAGTGGTAGTAAAAAGTACCTATAGAGGTTGGAGGAACATCCTGTACCACTATCCTACTTCGCTGTGCTCTCTTTTCCAATGCCTCTTCTTTTGACTCTTTGTTCAGCATTGTGTTCATTGGTGCTGGTGTCATTTCTTGTAACTCTGCACGTGCAAAAGCAAGGTCATCTTTGGTAGATGCCAGGAAAGTGTCATATATTTCTTGAACATATCCTGAAAATTAAAAACCAAGACCAAATTAATAATTGAATTACAAAATTACAACAGGTTAGGAAATTTGACTACCATATTTGATTGGAATAAATGCATATATGTAGTCAAGTAAAATATGCATTTATTTTTTAATTAGCCTCAATTGAGAGAATAACACATTATAAACTAGAATTTATTTTTATTGTCCAATGAACACCTTTTCACTTCCCTGTTTGTATTTGTGAATAATTTGCACTGACTTTTGCCATATATACTGTAAATAATTTTTTTTTTACCAAAATCTGCCTTGACTCTAACATCTCGTATAGTAGCTTCACCATTCTTGAATTTTGGAAAAACAATTTTTTGTCTTGGTTGATGGTCGGCTTCTCTAGTTTTGATTTCTCTTTGTAGGTTGAAATTAAAATGTACAGCAGCAAGAATATGCCTGTGGAGTAAATATTAAAATAAATTAAAATATGAATCTCTTTGCTGTTTTAGAACAATTACAATTACATACTCCAACATTATTTGATTACTTTTCGGCTTCCTCTTCCTAAAATGTACCCCCCCCCCCCCCCCCCCCCCCCCCCCCCCCCCCCCCCCCCCCCCCCCCCCCCCCCCCCCCCCCCCCCCCTCTCTCTCTCTCTATCTCAGAAGAAGAATAAATCCACACCTGCAGTACATTCCAGCATATGAGTAGGCGATCATCTTCGGTGCAAACTGATTAAGAAGGGAATGGAAGCCTTCCAAACAACTGGTCTGTGCCCAAGGAGAAGCCTGTTTAATCCCTCTTTTCAGTGAATCAGTGGTCAACACTTTACATACCCTATCATATACCTCAGAACCTGTATAAGTAAACCAAAATGAAAATATAAACTTAAAAATGTTCAGTTCTCTATTGAGTAGTACATGAATGTATATATACGTATGTTTATATTATTGTATAGAACAAGGTACCTCTTGAGAGCCATTTTCTTGGTCTAATTTCTCCATGGTTACACTTATTAAAAATGTTATCATCCAGGTCTTCATGTTTATTGATGATATGGCTTAGGAATGACTTGAATTTAGCCCAGATCACAGGACCTGAACCATCAAATGTTGAAGTAGCACACCAGTATAAATGGCGCTCGCATGGTTTTATCCACTCTTTCACAGCTTCAAAACCTTTCTCTTGGGATAATTTAGAGAGCACTTTTCTGATTTCTGAAATGCAAAATAGTACATATAACATACTATGTACATAATATTCATTCATGTTATATAATATGTGTACAGTATCTGTACCACTGCTAAATTAATATACGTACATGTACCAATAAATTGCCTTCAACATAAATACATGTACCATATGTATGAACCGAATGCAATAATGGCGTCCAATTTCAATTGCCATTGTTCTGGACTTACTAATCTTGTGTTCATGTGGAAACACAAAAGTATTTTCATCTGCATGAAAATGCCAGTCCAGAGCAATAGCAATTGAAATTAGATGCCATTATTGCATTCGGTCTATATCAGCATGTTTTTCTATTTAAAAAATCTGAAAATAATTTAAACAGACTTACTTTTCTTGAGATGCCATATATCAAAGTAGTGAACAATATTAGTTAAAACTTTCTTCATGTGGCATGCAATACTAACATGTCGATCTGATATGAAAGTGTTTATCAATATTCCATAACCAATCAAATACTCCATGCTCTGTTTGAAGCCTTCAAATTCCATGGCAGGACTATTACCAACTTGATTTCTCTGAAAATGTAAACAAAAATAATATTTGAAGCAAAGAATGTATTCTGTTTTTTTATTGTTGTGCCACATGATAAAGAATTCAATTCCATCTTGAAAATTTTACTACACAGTAATAATAATAATAATAATAACTTTATTGTAGTCATACCAGTTAATACTACTGGTAGACTGAAATACATTGGGAAAATATATAAACTGTATATTAAAAAATATGTATACTGAAATAGCAACAATGCAACAATATGAATCTAATGCAATTATTACAGGGTGTGTAGATGTACCTGAACTAGTGCAAAGTGTATAATCATAGGAACAGAGCAACACAAAACGGTATATGCACCATATTTCGCACTATGTCCCATGGAGTCATGCCTTCCATCACCTGCCACAACAATACCACCTTCGATAACTTTCAGACCATCGAGCATTTTCTTTTGGCACCTCTTCCAGTACACATGTATAGTTGGAAACAGCTTGGTCTGTTGATAAAATTAACACATTAAAAATATGTATTTCTTTATTTAACATATTTTATTCAAGGTTTGCCCAGGAAGTTTATGATAGAGTACAAACACTAAAAGCGTGAAATACATGTAGTACTAAATCTAAATAGTAATAATTCGTGAAATATCTTTTGCTTTCTATTGTTTCATCACTTTATTGAGTACTATTTAGTTAGTACTGTTTCATGCTTTTATTAGTCTGTACTCTACATGTACCAGTAGTTTGGATTTCAGAATTTTAAGAAACAAAATTACAAACCCTAAACATTTTGTCTACTAATTATTATAAATCAAACTCACCCTTTGATGCTTGAAATATGTATTTAGTGATATACAGCCAAGTCCCATGTGGGCAAACATTTGAGTGACTTTTGTCACAGACCCTCCTGTCAACAGGATAGCCATACACAGCAGGAAGTTGCCAGCTGGTAGACCCGGCCATCCAGGAAGAGTAGGCTGACTGTTCCAAGTAATTTCTTTATTTGCACACTTAGGATTTGCACACTTAGGATTTTTACAGATGGTCTTCACAATAACTTCTGTTCCCAGCTGGGACACTTCTACCAAAGGGTCATCATCCTTACACCAGTGGCAGAACTTGAAAAGAAGCAATAGTTGAGATAGGAAGACAATGTGTTTGGGCTCGGTTCGAATATTGCTATTCTTCATTGATACTCTGAAATAAATCACAAGAATAATTGACAATATAAGATAAGATACTTTGTTTCATTGTCAGTAGTAAAGTTTTATCAAAGTAAGAGAAAATCAGTCTAGGTAAGTAACAAACCTGGAAGGAGATTGTGAAGTTTCATTGTCAGATTCCTCAGACTCCTCTGTTTCTGTAATGTAAATGTCTTCTTCAGGTTCCTCCTCAGTAAAATCACCTTCACTGTCTGATTGTGAAAAATCATCATTTTCTGTCTCTGCTGTCACAGAGTTTAGATCGTACAAATTGAATTCATGGTGGGTTTGCGTGGATCTACTCTTACGCTTTTGCAAAGGTTTTCTTGCAAGTCCTGTGAAATACATATGTACATGCATATAAGATTTGAAATATTTATACTGAGCTCTTTCAAAAAAGTTTGTCTTGTGAATAGTGTAAGTATTTGTATAGTGTTAGAGCTATTCCTCATTCCCATATAATAGATATATAATATTAATAGGTTGGGGGGGGGGGGGGGTACTCCTCTATATAAGCTATACGGGTATGTGCCGCCCGATAGGGTATGGTTTTCGAGCTCCTCAGGTCGAGATAGGGTATGGTTTTTACAGAGAACCAAGTAATTATCACTATTCGAATTTTTACGAATATTTGAAGATCTCTCATGTTGATCGTAGCGACAAAATACTCAATCTAAGCCTCAAATTGGGCACGAATTTTCAATTTTAGGCCTGGAATAGGGTATAGATTTTCGGGTTTAGGTCTGGGATAGGGTATAGATTGCCGGGTTTAGGTCTGGGATAGGGTGTGAAAAATAGCATATTTAGGTCTGGAATAGGGTTGGTTTCAGGGTCTCGGCGGCACACCCCTACCCAAAAAAGTCCCCCCAGGGGTTGCACTTGCTTTTCTTCAGCTTCCTGCATTCCATTCTCCATTTCTTGAGTTGTGACCGAAGTGTGATGACTTTGTTTTGAAGCCTTCTCTTTTCCTCTAACCACTCCTTCTTGCCATCCTGCTTGATTTCAAAACTCTATGAATAAATGAAGAAATACCTAAAATAATATTGTGGTTTAAAATATTATACAAAATGTGTATATTATACAAATTATGGACGGATCACAACCACGATCGATCAACAGATCAAGCTGAAACAATCAAGCTTTATTATCATTATCAAGCCTGAACTAAAGTCTCACTGTTCATTACCGTTTTTATTTGAACTTCATGTGTGATATCTAACGGTGAATCGGGCTCCTGAGTCGGCTCCTGAACGTCTTCTGACACACATCGATGTATATCTTGATCTTCAGCCGAGCTCGAGGCCACTGGCACTGGCACTACACTTGTTGTTGCATCTGTTGTTGATGTTGATGGCTGGAGATCCAATCTCGGCAGGTCAGAAGCAATAAGCGTCTCTCTCAGAATCTTGCAAGCAATTATAATATAAGCAAATATTAATTCATTGAATACATACAAACATGCTATATTGAACAGTTTATGCAGTAAGATTTCAGTCACTCACCTTCCTACGACTTCTTTTTGTCAGAGTTTTGTTTGGCGAATCAACTTGACCTGGTTGAAGTGTCGGGTAAACATTTACCCCAAATCCATCTCGATTGAGTCTAGGGAAGACAGGCTTCATCTGACCCGGCAGGTTACAGAACCGCTGTTCAAAGGCATTCACTTTGAAGTGGCACGAACAAATGGCAGAACACTTTGTGGGCTCCCATTTTGCCCGCTTCAACTTCACGTAATCAACCCACTTCTTTCTTCTCTTCCTCGCTTCACGTCTCGTGTCATTTGAAAATGGGATGTTATGGAGTGCAATCCCTTTGGATATATCAGGGACATTACTACAACCACCAACGACGCATTTACTAGGCATTTCAGCCTTTGACACAAGTTTAAAAAGTAAATATTCACGTAAAGATTGGTGTACAGTGCAGGACACAGTGCAGTGGATAGTGAACTCGGCCCGGGGTGACGTCACAAGCCGACTAGACCCAGACCTCTTTTGGAAACGGCCATTTCTCCGATCAGATTTCTCAGGGGGTACTTATTCGGAACTTTAGAGGATCATAAGAAATCAAGAATTTTATGAAACACTACAATTTTTTCGCAAAGTTGTTTAAAATTAACGAAAGATTTATTTCAGATATGCGGAAATTAGGGGGTTAGGTGCACTTTAAGGACTACAAGACATTCATGATCGACTTATTCTCCAAAGGACTTGCACGTAAAGTACCATCTTCAAGTTAGCATGTACATGTATGTATTATTGCTTGTGATTGAGTTTTTCGATAAGCTGAAGATCCAGGTTTTCAATTGAAGATCCAGGTTAATTTTGTAAATATTTTATTTACAATGCAACAGTTTAACTTGAAGTTAGCATAACTGATAAAGGCTTTCAAGGCTTCCATGTTTCTCTGTTTCAGTTCGCGAATATCTTAGGCATGTTCATCTCGAGCGAAGCCAGTCACATTGGTTTCACAGTTCCTTCACGAATGGAAGGGGTGACAATCTCAAGTTTGAAGATCTTATCGTCTTTGACTACACACTGAACACTCTGACGAATAAAAAGTGCAATATTTCCCTCGACAAATTCCACATGTGTTCGTCGTGTCACTATTATTGGGTGCGTTTGATCATGTCAAAGCGTGATCACGGCAAACAAGCTCTGAACTCAACACTTCAGTTGGACACTTTCAAAACCAAAAAGCAAAAAGAAATTCAAGCACTGTACTCCCGATTCAGACGCTGATTTGAATGCTACGAAAATGAGGTAGGTCTTCATGACGTGAATAAAATTAATGCCAGTAAGCCTCTAATTCCATTTTTTGGAAATAAGAGACACCAGGAGTGGAAAGGAAGGAGAATAATACGAGCAAGGAACAATCACCACATACCGCAATGGTCTATGCAGATACTTTCTTGAAAGGTACGAAGGCCAAAAGTTTGACATTGGCGAGGATGTGGAACTGAACAAGAAAGTCTGCACTAAGCTCGAGCAACTAACATCTGTAGTGGGAGAGTGGAGCCATTGGTACTAAAAGTCCTCGCCAGTTACTTCATCTGGTGTGGTGGAACAACATTCTTATGCTTGGATTGCGAGGAAGAGAAGAGCCACTCAACTGCCAGATTGAAGATTTCAACAACAATGAAGGTATTTTCAATATACTGAGCGTTCAACCAAGACAATAATAGGCGAAAATGACATCCCATAGCCTGTGTACAGAGTTACCCACACCTCCCCATGGGGGGGGGGGGGGGGGGGGGGGGATTATTATGGACCTTAAGCACCAGATAATTATAGGACGGAAACGTGAGGACGACAGCGTGAGCACAAATAATGGCAATCTACGGCGTGAAAACAGGTGAAATGCCGTCGTATATTGACGTCACAGACGTTTTTGTTCATTAAATCATTAATAAACGTTATCTTTTTGAATTAAAGTCACGTGTACCAGCACTTCACTTTCTCTTAGAAATTTCTAGCATATACAGTATGTGGTTCTAATTGTGAACACTTTTTGCACTTGATGTTATTTCTCGTCAACATATGGTACGATTATCCTGAACCTTTGCTATGAATTAGCTCTACACTTCAGCATGAAGTGATTAAGTTTCGTTGTATTTATTATTGAACTTTTCTAAATATATTTTATTATATCATGTCCTTTGGTAGTTCTAATTGTAACAGATGTTTGTAATTGTGAACACTTTTGGCTTGCTTTTTAATGGATTAATATTGTGTATTATTCTCGGTTTCTAGCCTTGCAATTCGATGTACAAGTTCCAAGTTGTCTTAAAACAATATTTATGTTCGTATTATTTCGATACGAATGATAGAAAAATGTTAAAACGAAGTGAAATCAGACGGCAACGCTAAATTACTGACGTGTTCGCATGTTCATTGATGCATGCCGTTCATCACGCTCGTGTAATTGCTAACAACGCAATGGCGAAAATTTGTATCACAAACGCGGAATTATTATACATATTTCCTTCTCAATATTTGCTATTGTACCAGTGTAGGTACATTAGCGGCAATATTACTCTATATCGCAAGAACTACATATGTTATGCGTGAGCATATATGCGTTTACAATTAGATGCACATCGCAAAAACACGCACAATTTTTCATTCCGATGCTGCTCGTTCATTTTCAACACTTTTCGATTTATTGTTTTGTAAGGAAAAGTGCTTTTATTTACCTTTTAGCTCATATAAAAACAAACTCCAAACTTTGCGTTCTTAGAAAGAAAATATGCGAACTTTGCCACTGAGAATCTAAAGGCACGCTTAAAATTCGAATTTGTAAACAGCAGTCGTCAGCTTACTTTGAATCAAAGTTGAAATTTTGCGCGGATTAAATGTCAGGAAGCCCAATATTGCATTGAATGATTGAAAATAAATCAATATTTGATCGGGTAAAATATTTTTGTCGATCTTAACTTTACGGTATAAAAACGGCACTTTTAACCACATACTGTAATTGAATTTCATCGGAAACATGTACAGTAACATCTAGAAAATGTTGTGGTCTCGCTCACTGATCGATGCGACCCAATACCAGAAATCACATCATGTGAGTCATCATTGTATGTGGGTGGGTCATCATTGCATGAAGAAAATGAAAGTTCTTCTTGTGGAAGTGATTCTGAAGCCATTTTCGAAAGTGAATCAGAGTCTGACTCACGTTCCGATAGTGATAGTTGTGTCAGTTTGAGTGGCCAAGGTCAACAAATGACGAGTGATGCCATATAATGTAAAGCACATTGAGACGTAGTTATATGCGCTACATAAGAACATTTATTAGTATTATTATTATTGTTGTGGGTTTTGTCAGCAACAAGATACCGAAACAGAGAGTGTTTGCTGTCGTGAGCTATCTAAAGTAATGGACAGGAACATGAATACTTCTTGGAAAAGAGGAATTGAGACGCCAGCCTGTATGACTTTTAATCCTGGTTTTCTTGCCGTATGTGTTGGAAACCTCGTGGTTTGCATATAAACAATAGTACGGATATCATGACGCGGAAGAACACAAACGATTTAGACATATTGCTTATAGTCGGGTCTGTTAGCGAAAATATTGTGCACTTTTGAGCACAAGCACATAACATGGCACATATGTTTGTTGGAGCATACTAAACAGACTTATGGCTGGGTGCCAAAAAATGGAAGTCGGGGGAGGCACTGCAACACTCTCTACTAGATGGATAAACTTTATCAAAGTGTATAAACGATAATGTTTAAGGTATCAGGGTACCCCAAACGACCATCATGCACGCAACACGCTCTAGCGCGTACTCGTTACGTTAAAACCTCTATAAAGTATACATTTTCTGAAAGCTGAATAAATGCAGAATTCAATAAAACAATTAGTTTTTAGAACAAAAACAGTATATTTGAAATAGGTAAAAAAAAGTTCAGATTTTCACATCACTATCATCGCCGAGGTCCCATACAGCCGCAATTTATCGGAAATCCTCGACTAATACCTTTATAAGCTCATGAGATATAGCTTACAATTACGTTTATTGATAAATTAACCCGTTGCGTTTTTATACGGTCCTAAACTTCGAGCTCTGCAAAAACTGGAAAACACTTTACAAAACAAGTTATAACTTTCAAAGGAAATTGAATATTAAAATTCGGAGACACCTTTTTGAAGAATATTTATCTGATAAAGTGTCTACCAAATTTCAGCTAAATCGGATAAAATCCCTTTGACCCGAACTCAAAATGTACGCTTGATTCATGGCTATTTTGTTTCCGAAATAAAGGCAAAAGAGTTTTCAAGGCAAGTTTGCGCCTTTGTTGACTTTAGAAGATTAAGCCACCACAAAGATGCGCTCTAATTACAACGATGACGCATTTAGAGCAAACATCGATGATCGATTTACATTTTATGGGGTTTTCCATGTGCTGGCGGGAAAATTGACCACAAGTACTTAGCCTGGACTTGTAAACAGACGAAGGTTAATTTTTCTTTCCGCCGAGATCTAGAAGGTAGGTATTAATATTTCATCAGAGTTATCTATATCACTCTTTTGAAAGCGAATCATATCAAAAAAAATATGGATGGCTTCTGATTTCTACAGTCAACTTCGTCTCATCATTATGCCAAGAGTGAGAAGAGCGAGGCGACAAAGAAACGAAGAGATGATTGAAAATCTAGCAGTAAACGTAGAACAAAATCCCAGAGATTTGATGCTTGGGGACATGATAGCATCAGGGTAAGATAGGAATTTGTAGCGGTTATGGATTGTCAACTGATCCTACAATCAGCGGAATTATATGGATCGATCTATCGTTTATACCCGCGTTCATAACAAAGAACGTATTTGTACCACATATGCTTAGCTTTGACGGTACTCACTTCGCAGACAATTTGGAATCCAGTGTGCTAAGTCAAATGAGAAGGGGGAGACCAGCGAGACGAAACAGATACGTCCATTATTGTACCTGGGCATATGCATTACTGGTAAGCGTTCAAATACAAATATGCATATGCTAGCAGGGTTTTTTTTTCATTGCCGGTTCAGTCCGGTTGTCGTAACGCCTCCTAATGTCGGGAAATTATCAAACGCTAGTATTTCAATAAAAAAATTATACCGATTCCTTTTCATCAGATTTTCAGGATATAAAGTATAAACTTGAGATATGCTTCATATACATAATTGAAGACTATGTTTATATCATACACTGTTCAGTAATCATAAATCAATCTATCACGTTATCTATCCCACTGTTATACATGTAGAGAAACGAAGTCGGGCCACCCGAAGCAGAATATTCTTTTCCACCATTAGTGCTTCAGTTCATTCGACATTTAGTACCAGGAGATGTAAAGGGAGAGATAAGAGAGGTATGCATATATAATAGGCTGTCTTTATATTTATTAATTCCTACTTATGTTTACACTTGCACAGTAGATGCATACTACCATATACAAGCAGGAAACAAAAATAAAGACCTGACCACGAGTATACTTATCTTACTTGCAGTTCTTGTTTTATATATTTTTTACAGCATGGCTATCTAGTGTCTATGAAATAATTTTGTAAGTCAATGGAACTACCAGAACTGCAACACTAGAATGAAGAAAGCTTTCATGAAATCATAAATATATTACTCTTTGAAGGGGATCAAGAAATAAATATTTAAATATAACAAATAAATTTTAGTAGCTACAATTTCAAAATATGAACTGTTCCCCTAGCCTGTTATTGTTCAAAATTAAAATCTAATTATTAAAAATAGTATATGAATGAATTTTGTAAGTCAATGGTTCTACCAGAACTGCAGCACTAGAATGAAGAAAGCTTTCATGAAACATATAATAAATATAAATATATAATTTACTCTTTCTAGAATGAAGAAAGCTTTCATGAAACATATAATAAATATAAATATATATTTACTCTTTCAAGGGGATCAATAAATAATATTTCCAGCGAAAATCCTTGCATCGCGACCTTTCGTTTTGTAAACTTCAGCTGGATTTTGGATTTTTCTGTTCCGCCAATATATATTTTGCACTAATTAGTACTAAATACAATACAAAACAATAGAAATGTCACTATTTAGTACTTTAAATAATGCTGTTTATGCTGAACATGCATTTACCTTTGTACTCAAGAAATCTTGTGGACATATATAGTGATTGTCGGAACAGAAAAACCCAAAATCCAAAACTCAAAACGAAAGGTCGAACGTCGCGATACAAGGATTTTTGCTGTAAATGTAATAAATAAATTTTAGCTAGCTACATTTTAGTTTAAAAATATCAACTGTTTTCCTGTTCCCCAGCCTGTACGTTATTGTTCAAAATCTAATCAAAATAGTAAACAATTGTTATTAAAAAGTTCTCAACATCGATATACTATTATCTGCTCATTTCTTTTTAGACTTTTTTTTCGGTTTTGTATTTTTGCCTACATGAAATGCTTGTGATTTGTACATTAAACCTTCCTGATGAATCAATGCATCCTGTCTTTTCAGCTTTTGCTTTCTTTTCTTTTTTCTTTATTTCTTTACTACCTCAGAACTGCGGTATGCGGCTTGGTACAACCTTTCTGAATCAATATTGCTCCACATGGTAGACGTATTTGGTTGGACTTTTATTTCCAGTCTTGAAAGGAAGTCTTTATATGTGTCATGGAATCCACGGTTGAACTGCAACACTCCAAGGCTGGCGGCTGTATTCACTTCTTGTGCAGAGGTGTATGTATCATTTGGCGCCATACCCCAAATGACATGATGGAGAGATTCATTGGCATTCTGCGTGTAACAGTTTTCACAACCAACCAGGAAAGACTCATCTCCCAATCGATCAAACAGTGGCTGCATAACTTCCACTACTGCTTTAGAAAGTGGATCTTTGATGTTCCATTGGCCAAATCCCTTTGAAAGCTGCACCATGATGAAGGTCCTTCTGGACAGTCATCATGTTGTAGGTTGTCTAAATAGCTACTGTAATGCTTCAGAATAGCCATTGTAGCTTTCGACATTGCTTTTGCATCATGCTTGTTATCTCTTATAGCCCTGCCATAAAAGTTCTGGAAAGTGTCTACTCTTGCCATGGTGAGTCTGCTTGCCATGCTTAGGCCTTTCCCATCTGCTAACTTTTTGCCTTCAAAAAATGAATAATAATGGTTATAAATGTTTAACTCAATCTTGGAAAAATAAGTTAATACAGACATGCACCCTCGATCTATCTGAAGTATATTTAACAATTATTCCACGAAATCGAGTCGTACATGAGCTGATAGCCAACGAGGCGGGCGAGTTTGCTATCAGCCATGTACGACAAGATTGAGTGGAATAATATTATTGTTTTATTATATATTAGACAACCACTAGATTGTGAGAAATATATAACATTTGTTTTTATTTTTAGTGCGGCAAAACTGGTCTGCTATTGTTGAAAATCTCCAACTTTCTCTACTTGTGGTATATGAGCTGATAGCCTACTAGTAGAGTAGATAGATCCAGTGGTTGTCTATATAATGACGATATATAGCCAAACCCTATAATAATGAATGAAATATAAATAACCCTGAATTAAGAATTACATATTATAAAGAGAGAGATGTATGACGAGGCATGGCCTCCCACATACATGTATCTCCTTCACAGTCAGATATATGTGTAAAATATTATTACTTACCTTTGTACTCTTTCAGTAATGCTCTCAGTCCTGTACCCATACGCTTTGTAACATGTGCTACACACTCTTCCTTGGGGATGAAAACATTTGGGCCATAAGGCTGTGATGTACATTACAGCTGCGATGTACATACAGCTGTGTATGACTTACTATCGCCATCCCCATTGAATGGAATATAGCGGAGCCCTCTAGCTGCGATAGAACGTTGATACTAAACTTTTGCACCTGCGGCTTCCATTCACTAAAGTAAAACAAAAACAAATATGACATATATATGAATACCAGCTAGTACACTCAAAAATGGGGGAGGGAGGGGGGCATAAGCTTATTATTATTATTCATTTATTTATTAATACATGTAGTATGTATAAATGTATTATATATTATAACTTTGGCCTCATATATTATATAAATATATGATATATCACGTTATTGTTATACACGTCATTGTTTGAAAGTTTTACTTACTGCAGAGCTTCCTTCGTGATTTAGATAACACTTGGGATCATGTTCAGTAAACCATTTCAAATATTCCAGTCTAGTGATTTCGCCTTCTGATCTTTGCAGATCCATTTTTTTGCACTCTGGGCATAGACTGTTCATGTGCACTAAATCCAATACCTTTCCAGTATCCACATATATTACAGCAACAATGCCATCATTACCGGACCAGCCTCTGGAGCCCCAGGAACCATCGATCGTAACATAGCGGGAAAACGTTTTACAGCCTCTTCTAATAAGGACACCTATAGGTTGTTAAGCTCAATATTTTGTGTACAAGCCCTTTTATGCTCAAATAACAAAATGTCAAATGCTACCAAAATTCGGCGAATGTTTCTCAGAGATATAAGGCCTTGTACTTTGGGAGAGGTGACATTTTGATCAGCAGAAAAAACATCGTTTTCATAAATATCTCCGAGATACTTTACTCTAACTTAATAACATTTTACCACAAGTTTTGAGTAATGGTAGCACAAATGTATCAATTGCAGTTTTTGATGTATCATTGCCAGTTAATGGAAACTGTATGAAAACAGCAGCTTTGCAGTTTTTCCGCTCTGTCATCGATCGTAATACCCGCGTCAACTACAGAATCGGTTTCCATTTGACAGTCAAGTTCGCCAAGCAACAACTTATTTTCTTTTACTTCTAGAGCTGCCATAGTAAGTTCCTCCTCAAGGACAACTTTGGCCTCATCAGCAATTTTGTTTGCATTTTCTGTCCAGTACTGCTTGTTGATTTGTTCACGCCAAGAAAACTACAAACTTTAGAAGCGGCCGCATGGCCTTTGCCGACGGTTCGCATACCGAGTACAAATGCTTTGTTGATCTCGAAACCCCTATCCTTCTCTGTCGTATGAAATGCAGAGTTTGTAAAATGTGAAGAACATTCACTGTTTGTACAATTAATAATCCAGGTCGAACCCAAGCCTTGCTTTGAGGCAATGTTCTGGAGAATCTTGACATTTTCGTTACAAAAACGACAGCAGACTGATTCCTCTAGTTTTTCTCGAAGTTGGTCTCCACAAACTACAGTACGACCACAGATCTTCTGCCAAGATTCCTCTTTATCCTTATGCGTTTCCTTCTCTTCTGTCAATTCCTTTTTGGCTATCTTTGAATGACTAGCACTGGTTTCAACAACATCCAGACTCTCATCGGCTTCAAGTTCCTCCTGTTTGTAGTAAGAACCACAATCACTTTCTGTGAGAACGTGTGTTCTTTTTTCTTGGAATTTGATTTTTGGAGTCAACTTCTTTTGCCGTTTGAAAGAGGAAAACGGATTCGACCTTCTTTTCTTATTTGAAGACATTGAAATAGAACGATTACATTGTGTCTAGCAGGAATAGCAGCTCTCTGTAAAATGCCCGCGCCACGATGTAAACATCACGTTACTTGGTTACTGACAGGCGGTAAGGCTTTGGCGGTTAATGTTGACAAGTCATTGACAAGTAACTGTCAGCGCCTCATTAACATAGATTACGTACAAAAATCGTTTTTTCGTTATAGCTTCCCAAGAAAAACTCATTTTTCACCCGTTTTTTTTTGTAATTTGCGGATCTTACCGTATTACTTCCAAAAAGTAAAAAAAAAAAAATGACGGTTTTACATGTTTTATGGGGTACCCTGATACCTTAAAGCTGCATGGAAGTGCTGTATAAAAAGTTGAGAATGGCGTTTACAGTTTGCCGCCTGTCAGTAACCAAGTAACGTGATGTTTACATCGTGGCGCGGGCATTTTACAGAGAGCTGCTATTCCTGCTAGACACAATGTAATCGTTCTATTTCAATGTCTTCAAATAAGAAAAGAAGGTCGAATCCGTTTTCCTCGATTTGAAACGAAGAAAGACAAAAACGTCAGAGATCAGGTGATTGAGAAGTGTTTGTCAAACCGTCTATGAACGAAGCTCATCGAGAAGGGTGCTGACTTAAAGGAGCAGTGTCAACCCATATGACCGCGTAAGCCTGGGTACGAAGAAGCGAGAAATAATAAAAGTCCACCATGGACTTTTATTATTATCGATATTTTCAATCCGTTTCCATCGACCTTAATCATGTTTGTTCAAGCGTCTAATGGATCACTAGTAATAATTCAAAGCATGTTCTTCATTTTCAACAATTCCTAGTGGGGATTATTTCATCTTAGAACTGACTTTGAAGCCGTTGAAAAAAGTGTCGAACAGCCGTTGAGAGGCAGGCCGCCATCATCCTCGAGTGAAGAAAACCGAATTGTAAACCGGCAATTCTGGTCGATTGCGAAGGAATCTTGATCATCAATCGTAGGTGCAGTACTGTTCATGACTTTTGAAGAGAAAAACTCACGTAGAACGACTTGTAAACCGGTGAGCTTCCCACCATCTACTTATGTGTTGGGCTTCCTGTGTCTTATTTGATCGGTCGTTGGAA
The DNA here is from genome assembly GCA_033675265.1 of Actinostola sp. cb2023. Taxonomy (NCBI): domain Eukaryota; kingdom Metazoa; phylum Cnidaria; class Anthozoa; order Actiniaria; family Actinostolidae; genus Actinostola; species Actinostola sp. cb2023. The sequence goes on along the minus strand of JAUJYZ010000392.1, from coordinate 146,705 downwards.
AATGATATCGCCGTGAATTCACATCTAGAATTCAATCCTTTTGATATATTGAAGTTCTAAAATTGCTTTCTAAATAAAGATTAGTATCTACATGAGTCTTGTAGGTCATTTATTTAGCGATTAGAACGGTTTTAGGGGGGTTTTGTAACACGCTACCGGGCAAGATAGGCTTCTCAACCGAGTGTTATTGTTTTGATTTTAATGCGCATGTGTGAGGCTTGACACTGCCCCTTTAACCTTGCAGGTTAAATTACTTTTGTTATTGTTATTTGTAAAAAATATTTTCACTGTCCATCATACTATGTTATTCTAAATCTTGGTGAGCTAGTTCGAAAACGAATGTTACTCTAGCTCCAGCACTTCTACCTTATTTACTATTTAACCTATTTACAATTTACACTATCATTTTATTCTCCTCCTTTATTTTATTTATCAATACAAAAAACTTGTAATATATTATGTAAAGTGCAAATAAAGTATTCTTCTTCTTCGGCCTATACAAACAATTGCCCGAGCAATGGAAGCAGAGAGCATCGCTAAGTGTTTCTACTCTACTGTTTCACAGATATATTGTTTGCACTCTACTCGAATAGAATTGAATCTTTCGAATCAAGTTTAAAAATTGTTGGCCATCAACAAAGAAAAAGTATTTGGCAAAAATCTTATCAAAAGTAAGCATGGGCCCATTTACTTTTTCCATAATTCTGAGCTACGTTCAGGCCTTAGCGATTAACTGTCTAAGCTGTTCAATAACATTTTATTATTGTCATGTATTCTCTCTTATTAACAAAATAAAAGTACAGCAAACATTTCTCAATAGGATACACGTAAACTTGTATGTATTTTATCTAATTTATATTTATTTGAAACAAACCTATTTGAACAAACTTCTCTCATTTTTTGATATTAATATGGGTCGTGCACTACATCGCAGCCTTCTTAGAATGATGCTATCTGCACCGAGGTAAGATTTGACCATTCTATTTTCTGCTCTGGTGTTCAGTTGGAGCTGTGCGAATTCAGTGACAAGCTCACACGATGAAAAACAAAGTGAGATAGCTTCCACAATATTGCACAAATGCAAGCCTTTCAGTCCCACTGTGAAAGATAAGCTATCAATGGTATTGAAGGAGCTACAAACGATGCTCAACCAATGCCTTGATGAAGTGAAAAAAATTGAGAACCATACCGTAAAAATGGTAAAACTCAAGCAAGGATTCAATATGAGGAAGAGGGACGAAAGTTCTCGTTTGTTTAAGAAACGGGTAGAACTGGTGGAGACCTGCTTGTCTGGTATTGACAAAAACTCCAGTAATGTTGTTTTCCAACACGTTCTTCAGCATTTCTGGAGTTTTGTAGTTCTGAAAGGAGGATGTGAACGAGATAACCTGTCAGATGTCGACTCGTCATGCACAAGGAGGCCGGTAGATGAATTAGAAGAAAAGGCGATTCAATACCGTGGCGGATAGGCGATAAAGAGAACCAGAGATGAAATTGAATCAAGCCAGGGTCCTTTTAAAGTCAGACTATCAAAAAGTTGCGATGAAGATATTTATGTAGCCAAAGAGGATCTTCTGAAGAGTCTTGGGAAACTTGTGAAAGACGAAGTACAAGACGGTAAATTATATTTTATTCCATCTCCAAAAGCTGTTGTATTTTTCTCTTTTCTTCATCAAAAAGTCACCCACATAATATCAGCAGAAAATGTATTAGAGGAGGCCAGAAAAGACGCTCTCAAATCAATATAAGATGAATGAGATTTTGTGTATAATCTAAGACACCAACGGATCACCAATGGATGCCATCTCATTTGTTTAGCTTGAGTATTCAGTGATTTTGCTTGGTCTCTAAGTAGTATTTGAAATAATTCATCCCCAGCATTTCCAGTGTGGTCTCTTAGATGATTTTGAAGCAATTTCATATTTTTATACTTTTTACCACAACTATTCCAGTTACACACATATTCTCTGTTTATGGGGGTGACAGTTGAAGTATCAATTTTCTCAATGTGTTCTTTGGTGTGATTGAAAATAATTTCAACATTATCAAATTCCATTTCACATGAATCCCACATGCAAATTGGATTTTGTAATTGGAGGTTTGTTTTCTCAATTCCTTGACATAATTTGTTGAAAATAAATGTTGTCATCATTTGACTTTTGGCCGACTGGGCTCATAGTGTTTCGGTGTCTTTCAAGTCTCTCAGTCTTCAATTTCAAATATTTCAACTGCTTGGCATAATTTCGTCAGATGTTTATAAGTTCTTCTTTAGTCATGTAATCATATCTGACAGTTTTTGCAATCATGTTTAATTTTTGTGGGGTGTTTCTTCTCCTAGAAAGCATTGTGCGAAGGTATCTCTTTATTTAAATAATAATGAACAGTGTTACTTGTATCAGCAGAGCCATAAATCCAGTTACCGTTTAAATTTGGTTTTATAGTTGAGCTGTACTCAATTTCATACATATTAACATTAAATTATTCAGAAATCTAATTTTTCTTGTTCATATTCTGTAATTTGTTTACGATTATCTAAGTCTTTAAAGGGGGACTCTGATGAAAATCGTTCGCAATTTAATTTAGCTGAAACTTCACTGAAATAATCTCAAAGAGCCATACAATTACTGGTTAAAGTGTTTTCTCAAAATTCGTAAGGGAAGTATTACATTTTTATAAATCTTTAGAAGTGTCAGTGACGTCATCTACTCAACCCTAACAATCAACACGGCTTCGCTCCATATATTTCTTTGTGATTAGTTTCTTGAATTATTTTATTTCTATGAAGCTAAAAGTTTGGGTGAAGTAGTTTTCTTACATTATTTGTGCGTAGGATTGATTGTCTGACCAGTTTTCTTCAATGCAGAGCTGTTATCTGAACAAAACATTGAGATATTTTGACTCACAAAATACAAAGAAATGTATGGAGCTGAATGTTTGGTTGAGTAGATGACGTCACTGACACCTCTAAAGATTCATAAAAATATAGTACTTCCCTCTGGAATATCGAAAAAATATTTTAACTAGTGATTATTAGACCCTTGAAGAATTATTCAATGAAGTTTCAGTTAAATTAAATTTCGAACAATTTTCATCAGAGTCCCCCTTTAAGCAATGAAACAAGAGCTATTTTATTCAATTCTTTTTTTTCCAGTGACTCTCTTTGGAGTGCCAAGAACTTCTCGACATCCACCTGGAAAAATCTACACTTTCCATTGTACTTTCAATAGCCTTTTATCCTATTGCTTCGTACTCTTGCAAAATAATTGTGGCTAAGATAGGATATGCACAAAAGTTTTCAATAACTTTTGTTATGTTATTGTACTTCTCAACAGTATGGCATTTGGTGAAGGTATTACTTGGAAAAACAATTTTCATTAGAGAATACAACAACAGTTGTCCTGGGGTGAGGGGCGAACATCACAAGCAGGTGTAAACTTGGAAGTACTTGGACCAATGCTGTGCCAGAAAGGGTTGGCATTTCTACACTCATTCTGAACTGTACATGAGTTTCCTGCAGTTGAACATGAAGGAGTGCTGTTAACTGTTTTTGAACCGGCGTTCAAAAGATTGAGCAGATAGAATGAGCAAAAATAATGATCTGCATTAATTTAAAAGGGCGAGTGGGAGGTTTGTCATTGTTTTGATAAATACTATTCTGTTGCTTCGGCGTCTATTGTTTCCTCCAAGGTTCAAAACGTTCAAGGCAAATGTGAATTTTCACTCATTGAAAAATCAAGCTAAGAAGATAAAGAAAGTTGAAAAGTAAGTGAGAATATGTGGATTTAATCGTAAATGAAGTAGAAGCTTTGGACAGAGATGAAGCGTGCCATCAATTCTCAGTTATATTAAATTTAATCTTCGCTGGAATACTCCAGTTTCCGAGTTGTTTAGACACCGCTTTACTCCTTGACAAAAGACGCATTTGCTCAGGCTTAGCCTCAATCCAGAGAATAACCCGTGGAATTAAAAATGGTTTCTATTGTTGATGTCAACACTTTTTTGCGTTCTCGTCGGTATTTGTGCATAATTTACACTGAATTGATGCTAAGCCTGAGCAGATGCGTCTTTTGTCAAGGAGTACAGCGGTGTCTAAACAACTCGAAACTGGAGTATTGATGAGAGATCAAATCAAGCATGAAATGCTCAATAACTTTTTTTTGAACAGCCAAGGCTTTCTTCATCCAAGCAAGCACCCCAAAATGGATCTGGAAAACTTGGACATTCAGCAGTTCAAGAAATGGATTATGAAGAAGTATGGGACACTGCATGCGATTTTATGAACATTAAACTCCACGACTCAGAACTGCCAAACGTCTCAACAACAACGATCCATCCGGCCCAAAATTAAATCGAAAAGTATCCTCGAAGCTCTCACATCTGTAGTGAGTTCTATTCATGGACATATGGACTTGTATTATAAAACTTATCCTTACCCAGGTTTCATTCATTTTAACTCTGTAAACAAACAGAACTGAAGGACTCAAGTCTCAATCCTAATGAAGAAAATGAAAGAACTCTTATAAGTGTAATTGTCACACAGAACCGGGCAGGTCTCAAAGATGGGGGTCGGTCGGCTGATTCCTTTCAAATTGCTATCATTTATTACCTATTGGAATAGATTAACAGTGATATTTAAATATTTGCTCAGGCTTTTGGTCGAAAGTTTGAACACCCCTTGTTTTGCATAGGAATCTTCCTGAAAGACGCTAAAATTTTGCGGTCTGTAAAACTCATCTAGAATGATTTTCTATGATTCATTTAGTTTGGTTGTAATATTAATAATAATAATAACAATAATAACTGGTTTACAGCCCAATGCGCAAAATATATACAATGCATAACAAATTATTTAGCCTATATAGAGCTGTGTTACATGCAATAACAGCAAATTTTCGAAAAAAATATTATTTTAAATAAAGCTGAAAATCAGTTGTTAACGGCTTTCGGCAGTCGACTAAATTTAAGCGATTTCATAGAGGTCCCTTCTTAAAAGTGCAGCAGTTTCTTTTATTCATTTAGCCATTTTTATCAAGTTTATTAATTCCTTTCTTAATTTCTAAAATACTCTAAATCGGATATTTTAAGCGACTATGCGTGAGTGGGCTCCTAATGTTCAATATAGTCGGTTATTGTCAAGCCAAATGTTGTTTGTTTATCATCAATAAGTCGGACATGGTTCTTCATATATTGTCCTTTTCTACCGCAAGCCAATTACGAGAAATGTTTTTTTTAAAGGGATACACATACTAATTGTTTAAAATTCAACAACAGTTCATATTTCGGTAACCTGATCCTCATTATTGATTGTGTTGTTTGAGGACACTCATGTAGTAGATTGCTTGTCATTTCTTTTTTGTTTTCCTTTTTAAATATCGCCTAAATTATGAGTAAACCCAGTTTATGGTCAACCAGGCGGATAGATTATGCGGCATTGGATAATAGTGATAATCTGGAGCCTGAGGATGAAATTTTTCATGATAGTTTTTTCATGATAGTTTTTTCGTGATAGTTTTTCTGAATCGCCCCACAGTAAAATAAAGATCTATCTATCTAGAATAAAGAGTGCCTAAAGAATGAAAATAAACTGTTGCAGTTGCAGAGGGAGCTGGACGCAATTAAAGCAAACACAGCACGAAAAACTAGATTAAAGCTACTTTAAGTTGTGCTTAAAGCTGCTTAAAGTTCTTAGTTCAACTTTAAGCTGCATTTAAACATGATTAAAGCTATATAAAGTTCACCTTTAAGCACTCCAGGCATGAAGTGAACGTAAAGACAGCGTAAATTCCATTGTGAACTTTACGGTAGATTTACGCTAAACTTAAATAGAACTTAAACTTGCCTTTAAGCTGGATTTACAGGTTCACTTAAGGTGACTCCGTCGAAAATCCAGACGCATTCGTCTGAAATAAAACTTCGGCCATAACTTTTTTAATATTCGCGTGATGGACTATCAGACTTGCAGAAAGTTGAAGCTATTTGGCAATATTACAACATAATTCGATTTCCCTTTCCACAAATATTCTTAGTGATATCGGAGCTACAATGGACCTTGTTCTTGCTACTTAAACGCGCTCAAAAAAAAACCTGCCCGATATTTTTGCGTAAAAGTTTGTAAATCGTGTTCAATTGACTTGGTGAATATCCTAACTAATACCCCGTTCACACCGGACCTTAAACATGTTTAAAGGTTGTTTAATTAAACTAGTTTAACTTGATTTGCCGTTCACACTGCGCGCGCGTCTAATCTAAACAGGTTTAAACCTTGTTTAACTAAACTACCTCGGGGAGGTAGTTTTAACCTTGTTTAAAGATGGCGGACGCGATGCGAAGTAAACGCGGGCGGACATGGGAGAAAGAGGAAACATTGTTATTAACAGAAAGATGGGAAATGAAAATATCCAACAGAGACTCAAAGAATGCTCCAGAAAAAAACCGGTCTGGGTTGAAATGAGTAATTATTTGAAGGCTTCAGGTTACGAGGATCGTGAATATGATTCCTGCAAAACCAGAATTCATACGCTTATATCCACATATCGAAACTACAAAGATGCATGTAACAAGACAGGAAATGCCGCCCCAGAAAAGCAGCCACCATTCTATAAAGAACTAGAAAACATTCTAGCTGATAAGCCAGCCACAAGAACGGCTGTGCTTATTAATTCAATCCCAACAACAAGTACAACTGGAGAAGCCATTGCCGACGATCGCGATGATAGCCTTGACGATGATGAAAACCAACTTTTTGACGAGCAATGCGATGAAAATAGCGCTTGTGTTGAAGGTAAGTGTTTACATCTGCTATCTTTCAGATAGAGAGAGTACTGGGAAAGTATTTTGACACATGACTTTGCATGTGACCTTGCATGTGACTACTAGATGAATAAACATTAATATATTATACTTCTAAAGAAAATGGCGACTAGGCATTATGCACATCTCTGTACGAAATTCACTGAAAAATAGGGCAAAACGTGAATTATATCAAAACTTTGTGCATTCTTAGGTGAAAGCAAGAAAGATTGTATTATTATCCCCACAAAGAAGAGAAGAAGGACATCGAACCAGGAGCTAGTCATGGGCAAAATAGATGATACTATGAATGCCTTCATGGTTTACCAACAGGAGGCTGATCAGTTATTTTTAGAAGCCGAGAAGGAAAGAGAGAGTAGGGAGGAGAAAATAGAGGACAAGAGAAGAAAAGAAGACCAGGAATTTCTTCTTCAGCTGGCATCCATCTTGAAGAAATAAGTTAAAACAACATAAGCTTACGGTAATCTTTTAATGTTTAATTTTAAGTTACCCTTACCAATAATTTTGCTTTTCATTGAGCTTACAATGCATTGTAAAATATAACTTAAGAACGATTTGAAACAAAGAATGACATATTTCCTTTCAGTTAAATAGTGTGATTCACTCTAATAACTTATAATGCCTACAAATTCAGATGGTAATAATTTTGTTATTTATTCAAAAACTTGTCAAACGGTTGTAAAAACTAAAGCTTATAAGCTATATCTATCTATTTTGATTTTACAACTCACTTTATCAGTTTATGTCTAACAGAGCTTTTGACTTTTGGTAAAAAATAAATAAATTGCAAGCTTGTGCAGCTTTAATATGTGTGATGTTCTGTAATGTTTAGATGAAAAATACACTGTTTATGGGGCATGTATTTGCCTTGTAAAGCAAGTGTGGTGCAAGAGTAGACATGTAGTAGTAGAGTGATTCCAATAAATCTGGGCATTACTAACTACACCAATACACACTAGTAGACACTCACTCTTGTTTTCTTTTGTTTCTTTGTATCTAATAAACACTGACAGTTATAGTGATATATATATACCACTCGGCCAGGCCCATGTAGATGATATAATGTGAATAGACTCTTATAATTTTTTTTTTTTTTCAATCGCACAGTATCCGCCAAATCCTTCAATTTGATTGGTTGTTTTGTTGGACAATTATTATATACGAGTTTCAAAAATGTTGCATGTAGAGAAGAATGATAATAGTGCATAATATTTTATTCCATTCTCATTCATTAATGAACAAGTTCAATATTCAGCTTACAGATAAGCTTGTAAATATTATGTTCATATCATGAAAAATGCATATATATATATGGATTTTCTTTGCAAAACTAATAATTTGTCTCTTCAAAACAGACATCCAATAGACCTCTTTAGCTTGTATGCAAATTGCCCGTTTCAGATCATGTGATGTAAACACTGATGTTCACTGGAGAATTGTTCCTTTATATTTCTGAAATTTATTCGTTTATATTGAAAGGACTAATTCTCCAGAGAATATCATGTTTACATCACATGATCTGAAATGGGCAATTTGCATACAAGCTAAAGAGGTCTATTGCCTTTGATTAATAATCTGACCGTAATGTTCAAGTATAATGAAGTTACTATTGTAACTATTTTTTTTAGAGTTAATAAAGTCAGTCATTCATTCATTCATTCATTCAGTGACTACTGGGAGAGGGATCGTCAATAAATTATTGTAAATATTGGTATGTCCAAATTAATATGGTTTGATTTGTTGCATTTAATTATCAATTGTAATTGAAGCAAATTCTAAGAATACAACTCTGTTAGGGTGTAGGTCAGGTTTCTCCATAAAATTAATAGACGCTCTGACATGAGTTATGACCAGTGCAGAATATTTTATTCCATTCTTCAAAATTCTGCTCACAGATATAATGTACAATATCGTCCAAATTATAGTAAAACATCCACTTATACATCGTTGGATTCGATAAGTAATATTACGGCGAGAGTTTGTAAATCCTATACAGATCGGCCACTCATATTGTATACACCTATTTCAAAAAACATTGGCATCTGAATCTAAAATCTGAATCTGTGACCTAAAAACACTCGTAGCCACACTATTCGCCAATGCAGGTCTTCGCCTAAAGGTTGTGGCATATTCCAGTAATTACAAGATAGATCACAACTCATACCCACAATAATAATCAAGTTATTGTGCACTACAATCCCTCTCGGTCTCAGATTTCAGATTCAGATTACAGATGCCAACGTTTATTGAAATAGGTGTATAGTACTTATATGTTCATACTGTATCATGTGCAAATGTACACCATTATATACAGTCAATCCCATTAAAATAGATTAACACCACAATAAAAGAGATTAATACCACAATAAATGTCACGTGTCTCATCATGCATGAAACAAACTATTATAGTGTACAACTGGAGCCGATATACTTCATACTTTGAATTAAAAATCATACTTTGAATTTTAATTCAAAGTATGAAGTATATCGGCTCCAGTTGTACACTATAATAGTTTGTTTCATGCATGATTAATCTCTTTTATTGAGTGCTAGCTATTTCATTACAGAAATGTAGATATCTACTACAATTTCAGATATAAAAGATATTAACACCACAATAATTGTCACGTGTCTCATATTTGTTTTGTGTGCATGAAATAAGCATTTGTGTACGTGGAGTCGACATACATTTTTAATGTACATACATTTTTAAATGTATGTCGACTCCACGTACACAAATGCTTATTTCATGCACACAAAACAAATATGAGACACGTGACATTTATTGTGGTGTTAATATCTTTTATATCTGAAATTGTAGTAGATATCTACATTTCTGTAATGAAATAGCTAGCACTCATGGAATAATGGAAAACATTATATATTTTATAATTTGCACTGTTTCAAGAAATTTTGGAATTTCTGGATCTATAATGGCATAAATCAATGGACCGATCTATATCAGATACACAAAATGTGGTTTGCTCTACAGCAAGAAAAATTACCATTACAATTTTCAAAATTATCTGAAGTGAAAATTGAAAATTTAAAAATTTTCAGAACATTGTCAAAATAGAAATACAATTTTGAGTTACAAAGAATTCTTAATGGCATATCTTATGTCAATAGCATTCCTGTTCTGTCCTTGGTGTACATTGTTGGGATGGATAACAACATTAGGTGGTACACCGTTAAGCCACTGATGATCAAAATACTCATTTCTCACTTCACAATAATTGTGTAGAACACAGCAAGCAGCTACAACAGTACAACAGTTTTCCACATTGAGGTCAATTCTCTTTCTAGCTTTCATCCTCCCAAACACATTCTCCACTACAACTCTTGTCATACTGTGCACATTGTTGAAATTTACTTCTACTTGTGTTAGATTGTTTCCACGATCAATAAATGGTTTCATTAGCCAGTCTTGCAGGGCATAGGCAGAGTCACCAAGGATAAGTGGTGGTACCCTGACACCAGATATTATTTCAAATAGATTCATTGGTAGGAAATTTCTCTGACAACAAGCATTAAACAGGGTTGAATTTTTGAACATGCGTGAATTGTGCACTTTTCCAGGCCAACCAACACAGACGTCACGAAATAAATAATTGCAATCTACCAGTGCCTGAAGCAAAATGGAATGGAAACCTTTACGGTTTACATAGTCTTCAGGGCTTGATTTAGGAGCTTGGATGGGAATATGGCATCCATCGATGGCTCCAACTACCTGGGGAAAACCTGCACGATCTTTGAATCCACTAATTATCTCTTGGGTTTCTTGTGCACTTGGAAGACGAACATATAAAGGTAACAAAACTTGTACGATAGCATGACAAACATCTTTCACTATACAACAAACAGTGGATTTTCCAACACCAAACAAGTTTGCAATGGTACGGTAATGGGCATTGTCTGTAAGCCAGTACAGTGTAATCGCAAGACGCTGTCGTGGAGAGATCGCCTTGCGAAAGTTTGTGTCTCTCTTTCTTATGTGAGGTAATATTTGCTGGCATAGATGGTTAAATGATGCTTCTGACATCCTCATATTTTCAACCCACTGTTGATTAGTCCATTCCTCGCATGTTTCCTCCCAAAATGACTGCGACCTTGGGTGGACCCAAATCCTACGTAACGAAAGATGGGAAAGATGGTGGGAAACAAACAGCATGAAAAGCATTGAAGCGAGTCTTCTTCGACGTTGAAAGCACACTAGCCGTCTGCTAGCATTTCTGCGGCGACGACGTTCTCTTTTTCTCCGGTTTTCCAGGTTGTTTTTCAGAAGTAAAATTACTGGCATTTCATTTTGACGTGACGCCATGTTTGTTTACGTTTACAAATGTTGCAATCAATGTTTCTGGGGGGAGGGGAGGGAGTTTTTAAATACACCAAAGAGATGCAAATTTTAATTTTAACGATCACGATATCAAGTTCGAGTTTTGTAGATCTTTTAGAACTTAAAAGTGACACGTGGTTAAATATTCTATTATTTTATGTTCTAAACAAGGTTTATTTGGTCTGAACGGTCCAAGCAAACTAAACTAGTTTAACTAAACAAGTTTAAACTAAACCAGATTTAACTAAACAGGTTTAGTTGGTTTGAATGGGGTATAAGTATCAGCAAAATCGGCGAAACCAAAATCAACAGGTTATAACAGCATTCAAATTCATGACTAAAATACATAACCTGTTGATTCATTAGAATGCTCAAGAGCGACCACTCACCTCCCGGACGACCCCCTCCCCCAAACCCCCCTCCCAGGAAGCGAGTAGAAAAAAACCTAGGCCAATTCATAGGCTGTAACAACAACAATAACTTTGTAACACCAGCTTACTACGCGGACTGAGTTTTAGCCTAGCTTTGCATCTATCATAAATGTTTATTTGTGCATAAAGGGTTTGAACGTAATTCAAAAGATAAAATAACTGATCACTTAGAAATAAAACCAGCTAGAAGTGATGACTGCGCTGCGTTGGTATCTGATCGAGGTGTTAGAGAGTTGTAAAAACTGCTTTGACATGGCTCGGGTGTGTCCACTCAATGCCAACAGTTTATTTGATCAATGACAATGATGGCCTAATTCTGATGACGAGCATTGTAATTTGAATTACAATATAAGTGTTAAAACAGTTATATTTTATTATTATGATGGTAGTGTTTTTTGTGAACACTGGATTTGTTTGCGTAGCAGTGTTGACTTGTCACTCTGAAACCGGTTTATTGGCTAAGCTCTCTGCGACTCCGATCTACAACTGGCAATAACTACAGTAAGCAAGTTATATATTTAAAATAAGAATCCCCGCGACCGCTGTATATATTACTATGAATCATGCGCTGCATGCAACAAGAGTTCATGTTAGAAACAGAACTAAAATGACTGACATTCGAGCTACAAACTGGGACTGCGCTAAATACCTGACATGTAGTAATCTGATATGCTTTTGTATAAAGATGAATTCACGCAAAGCGACCATCTAAAAGTACCTACAATCGTTGCCAAAATGGTTGGCACGACTTGCCGTTTTTCTTGTATGTTCAGAAGTGTGCAGGACTACTGGCATACAACCGCCCCTCCCCCTGCAGCAATGTTGGGTGGAAATGTTTTCTTTTGAGGTCTGACGTCATAATCTGTCAGATTACTGCAACATTGCTTCAGGGGGAGGGATGAGGGAGGGGGAGTGGCCCTGAAAGGTTAGGAATGAAAATCAATGTTTTTTACCCAAAAATAGTCAAGCGTGCCAAGACATTTTGGCAACGATTGTAGGTACTTATATTAACTATATATATAATTAAGTTTTTTTTCCGTTGGTTGGGCCGTCTGCTCCGTCCGCTCGGTCAGTGTTTCTTTTAATAGTTGTAATGGCTTTAGCTCAAAAGGATTAATCCTAAAGTTTTGATCGCGGCCAATATCACACAATCAAATCAATTTGTTGGACATTGTAGAATTAAAACTATGCTCTGTTTGATAACCGATAACCTACACTGAAACCTGTGATTTGCGTTGACATCTAATAGATCTATAGTGCGACTCTGCTTAAATCTCAAATATTTTTCATTTCCGATATGTACTCACATTTTTTAGTTCAACTGACGCTTTCATTGATTACTTCCCCAGTAGAATACGGTATAAGTAACGACTGCAAAACCTACCATTCTACCGAATTTTAGGCGTCGCTCGAACGCCGCTTCACGCCTCTAAATTTATTCGGTATAAAGAGTGTATGTCAGTGCCTCTGGGACCAAGGTATCGTAGTACAATGTAATTAAATAATAAATAAATGACTCACCAAGACGTCGTCTCCATTTCGGAGCCCTGAGATCCCCAATATTTCTTCTGTTAGGTGCCCAACTTTGGTTTTGACTCTCGTATTGTTGACTTTAACATAAAGGAACCCATCAACTTCCTTTATGAACCAAGTACCGGAAGCTGCCTTTTCAGTAATAGTTTTTGAGCTCTGTGCCATAGCAATTCCAGAGATTTGGAAGATTTAATACTGAATGTAGTCTACAAAATAAATGGTTCTCTGAGATATAGTTGCGCAAATAGCTGGCTCGAAGGCTTTCACACTCAACCACGTGAACACTTTGAATGAATTGCTTTTATGAGCACTGTGAAACATTGACTTGGCGGTTATAGTATAGTAGAAATTTGCAAAACAACATTATAACCTGTGTATAATACTAATAAAGAATATGTCCCTGGATGTAGATTTCGAAGCGTTGTAAAACTTTAGATTTGATTGGATATGATTGGATTCAGCCACAGATAGAGTAAACTGTCATGTGAAGTAATGGCCAGAAAGGTCATAGGTCAATGACATAATGAGGTATCGACCAAATATCTAACTGGCATGCATCTGAAATGTGATTGGATTGCACCGTAGTTCTTCAAACGGCAGCGATCATGGAGGATAGCGATGGTAGCGAGGAGGAGTCATTTCAGGGTTTTACAGTACGCGATCTTCGTAAGTTCAACCGAACTGCAGAGGAAATCGAATCGTTTACCCCAACACCATTGCCTTTGCAAAGAAAGCGGTCAGACTCGTCGTCTTTCGAAGTACTAGTATCGCCCGTGTGATTGTCAGTTATCTTTTGAAATTCCCGCGCAAATTGTAGAAGAAGAAGAAACGGAAAACTTCGAAATTGTCGAGGATGCAGACCATATCCTAAACAGCGAAGACTCTGAATGTTCAATGTTGGGTTTATATGTCAGTTGTCAGTCAAATATTTGGTCATTTGTCAGTTGTCAGTTAAACTTCTAAGTTTTATTCATTCAGACTACAGCTAACTAAGTGTTCATCGATCATCATTTTAATAAGTTAGTTAAACTTTTATGCATGTTCACATTTTCTAGCCTGCATTACAGCCGGTTCAAATGCCCGATTATCACTATTCGGCTAGCAAAAATAAACAAACGCTATCGTACTTAGCTAACTAACCAATTTTAGCTAGCTAGAAATAATAAGGGTGACCTAATCAGCACAATTAGAAAGTCCTAATGTGACGCACTACCTGACCCTATTTAAGGATTACAAATTGGAAAATTACCCTTTCCAAGGATTTGTCACTGAAATATAGACCCAATTTCAGGAATAAGTGAATGCTCTTCCTTTGGAAATCGCTAATACAGTACTAGAAGTACATACGCGGGCCGATACGCTAAGCAGATTTATTTTTTTACCCCAACCAACCCGGCCGGATGTTTCAGTGGTAGCAATACTAGTGGTTAAATTGTAATGACATTATCGATTATATTTGTAGGTAAAAGAAGATCAACTATCGTTAGTCCAGAGGAAACAATGAAAAAGTATTGTTGTAAGTCTTCATGCATTAATAAGTTTACTGTGAACCAAGTAAAAGAAACGCGTCAAACATTCATCAGGAACTTTGGAAGCAACGATAAACAAAGGCAGTATATTATTGACTGGTTGAATTACAATCGTCCACAGGAAGAAGAGGACACTTTTGTTTTTTCTATCTGTGGCATTAGTGTTTGTTTGACCTGTTGGTGAAATGTTCTTGGCATAACGAGGCGAAATTTTTTTCAAATCAAGAAAGAATGTCTGATTACCAATAATAATAATAATAACTTTATTAACGTGTCATGTTTTCTAATCATCTTTCCAATAGACGTAGTGGAGTGCACGCAAGAACCAGATGTTCGAGGCTGCCATGGGCGCCAGCGAAGTGGCACTTCATTACATGAAGACGTATTTTCAAAAGATATGCGACTATTTGCCCACAGGAAATCTTATGCATTTACCATCAAACATAAGGAAGCATGAGATTTATGATGAAATGAAAATAAGTTTGGAGTCTCAAGGACAACCTTGCTGTTCAAAGGGAACATTTAACAATCTATGGAAAAAACACTTTCCTAATGTAAAAATTCCAAAGGTAAGTTCTCTTTTAGCAGGATTTAAGTAACTAGGTCTTGACTACTGACTCGATTCTATTCCCTTGTTATTCTTAAGGAAAACCGATTCGGCAAGTGTGATACCTGCAGCATATTCAAAGCACATTGCAGGAGAAAGTTGACCCCGAAGAGCAAAAAGTACTTTACAGCTCAAGACGCAATCATTACGAATTTGTAAGGTAACATGCACAATTCGCATAAAACCTAAAAAGTAAACCTTGCCTTCGTAATTAATAATTTCATTCCATAGGTGTTGAAAATAAGACCTGGTCGAAATCGGGTTTTGTTTTATGGCGAAATTATTTGATTCGGAATCGTCCGTTTTTCTCGCATTTATTTATCAGATATGCGTATTGACAATTAAATGTTGATGTACTTACAGAAACGAAGCATTTTGGGGCATCGACAGCCAAACAAGTGCTTTTCCATAGCCATAGATGGAATGGATCAGAACAAAACTGAGCTTCCATTCTCCCCCCTCCGTTACAGCATGCTAAATACAGCTTGGAGATTGAAAGTACATGTTGTTGGAGTAATGGCCCATGGCCGCAACCCACTGTGTTTCCTGGACTACAAACAGCATGCACATGATTCAAATTTAACTGCCAATACACTACTTCAGGTATATATGACAATCAAGTTCGGTTCCATGTCAAATTTGTATATTCAGGCAGGTCCTTGTCTCCTACGCATGCGCCGTTCTTAGTGTGTGTCGGGATCCCGACACTAAGAACGGCTGCGTAGGAGACTAGGGAGGTCTACCTCCCAGGGAGATTTTGTAGGATCGTGTTGGATCTTATTTGTGTAATAGGCGACTTGCACTAAGAGGTCACGTGACCCTAACTCCCCTAAATCGAACAGCAGTGTCGAAACGAACTCCAGAAATGAAAAGAGCAGCTCGAAATTAGTAAAAGGGCGAAGTTTCAGCGCCTAATGTTTGACACGTCGTTTGACACAGAAAAAATGGCATTAAAAATAAAATCGATCGTTTTCTAAGATTTTGTTTGGAGTCAGTAATGGAAAATGCATTGGATGGCAAGAGCCGTGCCATGCAATGCATCAGTTAGTTCATTTTGACACTGCTCTTCGATTTAAGGGGGTTGGGATCACGTGACTTCTTAGTGCAAGCGGCCTATTGAATAAGTGTCGAAGTAAATGGTTCCACTTTTTGTTTTAAATCCGGTTATCGTTTTACATTTACTACTGATAGGTTTTCTGGATGCACAGAGATCGACTAGCCGATATTGTGTATGTGCAGATGGACAACACCAGTAGGGAGAATAGAAATCAGTGTGTATTTGCCC
The DNA here is from genome assembly GCA_033675265.1 of Actinostola sp. cb2023. Classification (NCBI taxonomy): domain Eukaryota; kingdom Metazoa; phylum Cnidaria; class Anthozoa; order Actiniaria; family Actinostolidae; genus Actinostola; species Actinostola sp. cb2023. The sequence goes on along the minus strand of JAUJYZ010000392.1, from coordinate 130,174 downwards.
TTTGTGCTTATTTGATACAAAGAAAGGTGTTTAAAGAAGTAGGTTTAAAGAGATTAAGGTGTTTGCCTCTTGTTTTGGAACTGCCATACCGAGATTTTTCGAACGGCCTTTACACTAACTTTTTCTTACTCGATCGAACTGAGGTTTACATCAAGTATCACCCATAGTCTGAAGTTTGGTATCATGTATGTTTTATTGGGGTACGCGTTGACATGGTAACGATAAACAATAAACATTGAAATCACTTTAACTCAAATACTGAGCGCTTTTGATGAGATCCAGAAAATCCAATAGCATTTTGCAAAAATATGGAATCTAACAAAACACATATCATGGAATCAAGAAATTATGTATGTTTGATTTTGAATAATTCGCAAAAATATGATTCTTCTTGGAATTTGCGTGTCGAAAGACATTGCTCAGTATTGTATATAGTGGTTTTATAAAATGACTTTTAAAATACGCCAAAATCTTCCTTTTTTTCTTTGCTCTGTTTCAAAATGCCTGCAGTGAGCAAACGGTTGAAGCAAAGACAGATTCTCATGAAAAAAGCACAGTGTGCAAAGGAAAACTGTTCTGGTAAGCAAAATGAAATTCGAAAGATTCAGCCGACAAGACGTTGAGCTCCTTAGATTCAGAAGAGAGAAACTACGAGCATTTCGACAAAAGCGTTGGCTAGTCTGGAAAAGGTTGAACGAGTGTCCTCCAACACAGTGTTGTCCTTCAGTATTGCGGTCAGCAAAGAAAAAATTCTAGACAGAAACGTCATCATCAATCTGAAATTATTAGTTGAAGGATTGCGCCTGTGCTGTCACTGTCATAAAGGTCCTCTATCATTGTGCGACATTTCAAGTGCACCTGCTCTCGTTGGTCTGGGTGTTACCTTAGAGATTGAGTGCACTAATTGTAAGAAAACCTGCAAACTTAGACCCTATAAATCACACAAAACTGGAACTCGTGGACCAAAAGCTGTTTCTTTGAACTCACGTGCAGCTTTAGCAACAATGCATACCGGCCAAGGCCTTACACATCTAAATGGAACGCTATCACTTCTTGGTCTTGGATTCCTATCAAAAAACACTTTTAAGAAGCACGAAAGAGATGTCGGGCTAGCCATAGAATCCGTGTGTCAGGAAAGTTGTAACAAGTTCAAAGAAGAGGAGAAAACTCGCAACAGTAATGTCAATCATGAAGGAGTTGTTTTGGTGTCAGTTTCATATGATGGGGCGTGACAAAAACGTGGTAGAGCTCGAAATTCAGTCAGTGGATTTGGTACGATAATCGGAGACTCAACAGGAAAAGTTCTCGACTACCGAGTTAAATCCACACAATGTCGCAGATGTGAATCCATGAAAACAGTTGAACAGAGCAGCATCTCACATAATTGCCGAAAAAAATCACTCTGGATCTTCAAAATCCATGGAACCAGAAATTGCCGTTGAATGCTTCAACGATGCCCCAAGTTGTGGTCTGAAATACTCAACGTACACTGCTGATGAGGATACTACAACGGAAAGTCACATCAAATATCGAGTTGATTATGAGACATCTAAGAAAACTGACAGAAGGTTATGCTTTGAATCGTATTTTTGGCGATATACCTTCATGGTAACCTTCGTTGCTAAAAGGTGCGAAATGTCAACACAATGCCATGTGCTCTCAAGTGACGCTTCCACAGCGAGCCTATTCCATACTTGATAACATTTATTCATAAATAATCATATGTATTTCTGATTTTGTTTTAGAAATCATTCAGAGTGTTACACGTCACTGAAAGGTCCTCATCCCCGAAAACACTAGCTCGGATGAGTGACTTATCGGAAGATGAAGATGGAAATATATATCGCTTTGTTACTTTGAATACAATAAAATATTTCAGTCATTAAAAAATGGAGTGGTTCACGGTGCTTTATGGTAGATAATTATATAATGATCTCTCTCTCTATATATATAAATGATTTCATTCACAAACTTTGGCTCGATCAATTTCCTTCTTACTTCGTCAGAACATTACTAGAGACCTCAAAATCAAAAGGCTGTTGACGAAGTTTAAAAAAAATCGTACGAGGGAATAACGCTTGCCAGCGGTTTTAGTGAAAATAGTGTCGTTTGAATATCAGCTCGCATTCACAAATGCGGCTTACAATGATAATTTTGAATACACCGTCCAAAAGCAGAATAGTTGAATTAGTATTTGTGTTAAGCACAAAAAAATCCAAGCAGTATTGACGCGGAGCGAGCGAGTTAAAAAATACGGCAAACCGGTCATTCATTATGCGGGAACCACCTTAAGGGAGGTTTAAGTCAATGCGTAAAGTTCACTTAAAGTTCAACTTTACGAAAAGCAAAGGTGGCGTAAAGGAGCTTAAATCCTTGGATTAAGTCACCTTTAAGGTGTCTTTAAACTTGATTAAATCTGATATTTCATGCTGTGAGAGAATAAGCGGCTCCGAACTACCAAGATAAATTCCAGTTTATTGACTTCACGTTCTCCAGTGGTGGTCATGCGGTCTGATGTACAGCATGGCCAGTCAGATCAGATGATTGCATCTATAATGGACAAGACCCTTGTACAGTTTGTTCTTCTGGACTAAAAGAAGGCGAAAGATTGCACTAAAGGTAAGCTGCGTTCCGGGAAACTTTCCAAACTAAGTTTTGTTTCCTCAGTGGTGGCCGCACAGCGAATTTAGTTTGTCGCACGTCAGTACAAACATCCAGTACGATGACCTAACTGTTGCAAAGTTTGTTGCTGGATACACCACAGGGTGAAAAAGATGCGCATTTAGAGCACTTGAATATCTTGATGTACTGGCGACGCAATTTCACAATTTCTGGCGACACAATTTCCTGGGTGTGTTATTCGAGATTGAGCATGGCCGAGCGTAAAGATCATTTCACCCATTTAGGACACCGAATGTTACACAAGTCGGTCAACATGGAAAGAAGTGGTTTTACATCAAACACGTCGCCACATGGTAACTTTTTCTGTAAGGAGTTTTAAACAAGCTAATGTAAAAGCAGCAGGGAACGCTATGGGCTCATTCGCAACGAGCGGAAATGGCTCCAACATGCTGGTCAAAGAAACACATCATTGCCAAACATCAAGACTCTTCTGATGATTGTCCTTTTAAGAAATCTGCTTGACTAGATGTTGTGTCAATACACAAACTGGATTTAAAAAGCTGATGATAAAGCTGATGATAAACATGTAGATATTTGTGTGAGGTTCATGACGTCATACTGATAATAATACTAATTAAGTCGAGAAACAGTCGATATCAGTATATTGTGTGACAGAAGTGTTTTGATCACGATTTCCCGGGAAATCAAGGCGTTTCAAGCTCTCTCTATGTATAACATATTACAATCCCCTAAAAACAAATGGAAATATATCATTAAATATTAAGTTAAAAGACTTTAATAAACATTTGAGAGTTTGAACGCAAATCATGATTTAGAATGAATACGAATTACTTCATTGAGAATGGCCACGCAATGACTATGCAATAATATCGACATTTCTTACACCATTGCCGTGAAATAAATCTGCTTCATGATCATTAAAATGGAATCAAAGTTTTGTATTTCATTTATCGCAGAATAATTCAGGACAATTAATAGTTAGTAGTGTTTTAATTTCAAGATTATACAATCCTACAGACGAACATCACTGTTGTCACACGAATTGCTACAAAATAAATAATTGTGTTGCACAATCATAGTTGCTATCAATATTACAATCACCTGTGTGTGTATGAGCAACTCTTGTGTTTCACTATGGATCGATCATTTGTTTTCATATGAAAGTTTGCAGTGCAGTCCTGTTGGAGTAGGGTCTGAAATTGTTCCCCTAATTTATTGCACGCAAGACATGGGTTCTCAACTTGTTACCTTTGGAATAGACAAGTAGAAACTAAGATCACCAAGATGGAACTCACTCTTAATCATGCTGGATTATTTAATGTTAAAAAGGAGGATACGCTGACAATGACGATTTGTCCAAAACAATGTAAACAGCTTTCAATCGATTGGCAAGATTGAACCAATTAAATCACACATAAAGAGATGAGTAAGCTATCGAGTCTCACGGAGGTATTAAAGGATGCAGAGCAGTAGAGATGGACGCTTCTAGAGACATTGTCAAGGAGAACAAGATACCAGGCATTAGTCTTCTCAACAGCTTTTGTTTTGAACCAACTGACATACCCGCTTAGAAGGCTTATGGTATTAGCTGTGGGCAATTCTTCACATACGAAAGTCAACAGCTTCGTCCCTAAGTGCAATGTTAATCAAAGGAATCACAGCTAATTGATGGATATTTGAGGACCATTGATCCAGCGTGCTACTATAACGAAAACAAGAAAGTCTTATTGTAATTATTTATTTCATTTTCAGTTGTCATTTTCTTTTAGGACCTTAGTGAAAAGCACTCTATAGTGATCTAGGCATTCTCATTAAAGATTATTATTATTATTAAAGATCGAAGCATGGCGGTAGTTATAAGATATGGCATATCCGATATTATAACCGATATTACGACGGCCGTTTATGAATCACGAAAATGATTCATGTATTGTGTAGAATTACACGATGTACACAGTCTATTAGAAGAGTACGAAGCATTAAATAGTTTGTGCTCTACGCATTCCGTGGGAATGTTTTAGTGTAGAGTACTTAAGGGTTGAGAGTAGCATGTTGCAGCACTCGAAGGCATCTTTCTTGCTGAACCACTTTGAGTTCACAAAAAAAATATTGTTAGTTATTTAGTTATTTTACATCAACCAGTTGGTTACTTTTTCAGTGTGAGCCGACCAGACCGCATTGATTCGTTCTTGGTTATCTGCGATACTACTGGTTGATACTACTACTACTGGTTTATTTGTTCAACAGCCATGTTGTGAATGCATAAATGAGATGTAATACTAAATTACTTAAAATAATCTGAACTTCGAATGAAATAAAGACGATATCGCGACCATTACAGACTATTGTCCTCTATGAAGTGGAAATGATATGCATAAATCGAGGCCTTCACAGCCTCGCTGTCATGTTTTTGCTCATTTCTCATCACCAGTGCTGTGCCTAAGCCAAATGTCAGCCATTATGCATGTGGTGTATGTCTCAGCTGTTCTCCTTTACATCACATTATCTGTGCTCCGATCCCTTGTGGTCACTTTCAGTCCCCTTCCGAAAGTGGCCGACATACTTCCATACCTCAAAGGAGTACAGGTAAGACCAGTGTAAATAGAATACTAATTAGATTACTCAATTCATCATCAGTGAGTAGGAAATTTGGAATGCAATTGTGGAAAGTATTGAGCAAGCCATTCGAGAACAAAAGTTGGAGTGTGTATGTTGCGATACTGCTCAAAATCTATCAACAATAATATTAAGGAAAGTTTTTGAAAAGGAAGTGGGAACCAACTACTATAAGGAAAACAATAACCTTGCTTGACAGGGGTGGAATTCCAATTCATCAAATTATGCAAGTATCTGGTCACAGAAACGAAACAAGTATACAAGTATATTGCCAAAGTTAGACAATGCGGCAATGGACAACCACAATATGTACTCAAAATCACCCAATGAACTTCATCGTTTGGGCAGCGTAAATGTGTGGTGCTACATCAGATACTGGAGGAGAAAGACTGCTTTGACAAGGGATTATTCAAGGATAACGTGGCAATACAAACACATGACTTCAAAGGTATATTGGAAGTATTGGAAGGCGCTTTTGATTATTGTTCCTCAGAAAGGGTGCAATAGAATTCAATTTATTCTTCTTATTCTTTTTAATATTTTTAGAAGGTAGTACAGATCCAGTAGCCAAGAAGAAAACCAAGAAATTAATGACCATAAAGGTTTGGACGACGACAACACTCCATTATTCAAGAGAGCTGGAGTGTCATGTGGTTGGAATCTGGGTAAAGCAATAATGATTGGATTGATTGCACAAATCAAGGCCTGTCAAAACGAGGTCCGACGTCATATTGCCAAATCTCGAAGAATAGAATACAAGCGACACCAAGAACATCTTGGAGCCAATGAAAGTCTTCTTGACCTTTTACCAAGAGACCCCAGCTCGACCATGCCAACACCACTCAGACAAAAGATTACTGAAAAGAAGGCTCTCCAGAATGAAGCAGAGGAGCAAGTTGAACAGCAACTGTTCGAATCTTCTTGGCTTCACAAGCAAGCACTAAAAATGGCCAAATTACAATGCAACCATATATACTAGAGACCTTGTGTGATGCGCTAAATAATTTCCACAAGCAGCACAAGACCCCAAATGACAAAGGTATTGAACTGCGAAAGAAAATGGTCCAGACCATTGGAGTTTTAAAGGAAGGCTCGTTGTTCATGCTCTTACCCATGGTCCTGGAATGTAGCGGCAACAAAGAGCCGGAGAACAATGATGTATCATCCCCCCTGAACACAACCAAAACACCAGTCAACCAGAGCACCCACGCCAAGGAGAGGAAGAAGGAGAGGAGGAAGAAGGCGAGGAAGAAGGAGAGTTAAAATTCAAGTCTGCAGAAGAAGGCGAAACCCAAAAATTAGATCTGGAATTACCTGTTTAAAAAGTGTACATGATGATTCAGTTTTTCACCTATGATATGATTGAACTGTAATTTGTTGTCCATTGTAACAATATTTTATTTGTTATTCATTAAGTACAATCACAAACTGAGATTGTCACTTGAAAATCTCTAATGAATAAAATTAATTTGTACACTATTTATTTGAATTTGCGCATAGCCCGATTTCATACTGAATTGGTCATTCTGCCCTGTTGAAACTTATATATTGGGTCTCTAAGAATAGCCAAAGGTTCGCTTGATACTGTCCTATAAGAGCGGGTTGCTCTAAATACCACCTACGGGTGTGCAAGATAGAAATATCCGATTTCCCCATACTTTGCCACAATAAAGGTCTGTACACACTGGTTATATAAATATACCTTTTAGGTCGTTTGGATTTGGATTTATTTTTTGGTGCGATTTTTTGTATTCACCTCTCAGAAGCCGGCAAAATCGACGCCGAAATTCCCATTTTCTCGAGAGCTCTCCTGTAAAGACGGAATATGTTCTGTCATAATTTAAACAATGGGGCATCAGTATCGTCCATCGTCAGCTATTTAGCGGTGTCAAATTTATATAACTCGAACCTGATTTTTTGACAGCTTTTCAAAATATATGCCTCGCGACGGGTTTTGTCACGCTCAAATGTGGCTCATTTTAAGAGTCACAAAAAGTAGTTTGGTACATGGATTTGACCACGAAAATCATTAAAAGATTACTTTTGCCGAAAATTGTTTGGGGGTAAATAAAATGCTGAATTTTGGGAGCGTTTCGCAAACGGGGCACTTGAGCAAATTAAGCGACCCTTGACCTCTTCATGTGTCGGGGAAATAACAAAGGGTAGTTCTAAAATGTTCGTTTCCTTGGTCGAAAACTACAGTAAATTACTTTCTTAGAATGCATAAATGCAAATGAAATAAACTGGTTGATTCTTACATGGAGATTAACTTAAAACGGAGCCCGTTTGTGGAATTATGGCAGTTTATTTCAAAGTGCAGTCGAAATATCGGTCAGTAGCTTACTTATAACACACAAACGTAAGCAAACACTGCTGAAAAGCTGGTTATCTAAATCCTATGAGGTATTGCTTACCATGAAAGAGCTTTTCCTGGCCGGAAATCGCAACATTGTTTACTGAGGTTGAATCCGTTGTCAGTTACAAAAGACACAGGGTTCCCATTAACTCATTTCCCCAAGCTGATGTTTTTTTATGTACTCCGTGTATTTCAGTTCCTTGGCCAGATGTTTTTTTCTTGATATTTTTTTATCGAAGCAAACATAGTAATTCATAATACCATCTACCGATGCAAAGAAGTTCATAGAATCATAGAATCATAGAATCTATAGTAACGGAAGTACCAATGTTTCGTGGATCTGACACTTTACACGTGAGGCTAGACAGACAACTGGAATCATTATTCATCAAACTGTGACTTGTAAGAATCCACTCTGCATGGACAAATTTGTTTCACCTAGAATTTGTCTCGAACTGGACTTGGCCTTCATGTAAACCAGTGTGTTCGCCTTCGTGTTTTACCGGCATGTCTTGTGATTACTCTGATAACCCTGCCATCAAGCAGCGCCTCCAAATTGAGAAATGTTCAAAAGAGACCAAACCAGTAGTATCGCAGATAACCAAGAACGAATCAATGCGGTCTGGTCGGCTCACACTGAAAAAGTAACCAACTGGTTGATGTAAAATAACTAAATAACTAACAATATTTTTTTTGTGAACTCAAAGTGGTTCAGCAAGAAAGATGCCTTCGAGTGCTGCAACATGCTAATCTCAACCCTTAAGTACTCTACACTAAAACATTCCCACGGAATGCGTAGAGCACAAACTATTTAATGCAGTTATGTCAGGGAAGCGATCCACGAGGCAACACTTTTGCTGGCACGAGCAGGTAAGAGTGACTGTATGCATGATGTGAAATCAATTTTAAACAAATATATACTCTATATAGATTCTAGCTAGTACATGGTTACTTTCTGCTTGTTGTGCATTGAATGAACCGAATTAACACAAGGCGCGTTTGCTAAAACTATTGAATATTTTGTACCAGTTTTTAAATACGGTTCAGAATTTTTATATGTTTATTTTGCTACGTGAAGGTTCGATTACATCATTCCCGCGGGGGGTGGGGGGTAGGGGACGGGCAGGTTTAGGGAGAGTTCCGATCCTTCTCTCCACCTTCGCCAGGAATAAGCCAACATAACTATTTTTGAGCGTACGGTACCTAATCTGTACATTTACTATACGGAATATGAGCAGCCGGTTAATGTCGAAGCAATGACTTGTGGCTAATGCTAGCTATTCTCTCCGAAAAGGCGTTTTCGCCATTGATGAAACTCATCTTGGGCTCACGATTTGTCTACAACATCGTGACGTTTTTGGCATACAATGGCGTTCAAATCAGACGAACTGTACCGCTCCAGGTCAGTGGTCGTCGCACAAGACGGTGAAAGCAGAATGGGGAATCACTCTGCCGCACTCCAAGCTATTGCACCAACACACCCAAGTGCTACTTCCTGTGGGATCACGTACGTTTTCATTCAGAGGTTTTACCCTAAATTAATTGTAATGGGTGGAGCCAGGATCCCATTACTAATGGGCTCCTGGTGGGGCGATTAGCTAACGTTACTGCAAATGATCGCCTATGCCAAGTAATATCATTGGAAACTGGTATTGGTGTAAAATGATAAATTGAAAGGTTAAAGGAAATCTATTTTTAGTATTTATACATTTTATATATTCCTTATTCGTTTTGTAAATAGTTACGCAATTCAGTCATTACTGCTATGTAACTTTTTTAATAAACAATCGATCGATCTATCTATCTATAACACCGATAATATCATGGTTTATAGAAATATGCAGGCAATGCAGACGGAAGCTAGAGACAGCATCTTTGATAGCAGTAGCAACTATCGACAAAGAGGAAGCTAGCGCGCAGGCCATACAAGAGACAGTGGAGGGAACACCAACTGTCCAAGAAGCGAACACCAACTGCCCAAGAAGCTGTTGCAGCACAAGAGTCAATCGACCTAGAGGAAGCTAGCGCGCATGCCACACAAGAGACAGTGGAGGGAACACCAACTGCCCAAGAAGCTGTTGCAGCACAAAAGTCAATCAACCTAGAGGAAGCTAGCGCGCAGGCCACACAAGAGACAGTGGAGGGAACACCAACTGCCCAAGAAGCTGTTGCAGCACAAGAGTCAATCGACCTAGAGGAAGCTAGCGCGCAGGCCACACAAGAGACAGTGGAGGGAACACCAACTGTCCAAGAAGCTGTTGCAGCACAAGAGACAATCGACATAGAGGAAGCTAGTGTGCAGATCACAGAAACGGCAGCAGAGGACATTGAAGTAAGATAATTAACCGTCTGAGTGGCGGGAGGAGAAAAAGAGACTGAATAAAATCCTCTGTGATACCCTACTTCTTTTCTTCTTCACAGCATCCTATTTCACTGACCGCACCCTGCACAGCAACACTAAATGAGACGATACACATGTATTAGCGATGCAGTTAGGTACAATTTATATGTGGCACAATCATGCATGTTCTATTGTGTTACATCTAAGTTGGACCAATATAAAATTGCTTGTACCAAACTGTATCCGGCACTAACAGTTGTCCATTGCAGCATACATTAACAGCGAGTGATGAAGTCTCGCAATAACAGTACAGCTATGCCATACAACTGTGTGGTGCAATGCTCCACCTTTCGATAAATGCTGGCAGCACCTATGAACCAGGATCACAGGATAGCAGTAATAGTGACACGTCCAATGACAATGGCTCATATCACACTAGCAGCTTGGCAGTCCAACGTTTACTATTGAACGAGTTCCTACGGTCATGTGATGCAGGCACAATCGAACCATACAAAAAACAATGGAATGAAGCGAGCGCATGTACCAGAAACAGCCATGTATGCAAAGCGAAAGCTCTCGTTGTGGCTGGGCTCAACCTAATCACACCAGGATATGCAGGCTTCCTTTGGGAGGACCTGAAAGTAGTAGTACTATCATGGATGAAATCAATGAAGCACACCTTGAAGTGCTTCACAAAGAAAGCAGGAAGCTTGATTTAGAGATTGAGAATCTCCTGCTTGGCAAACAAAAAAATAATCTTAGAAATTGAGGAGATTGAGCGAAGGAGAGCAAGTGAGCGGGGCTAATATATGTATTCCGTAATCGTCATTCTATAACTTGTGATAAACATGAAGGAACTCCTGTCAAGACCGAAGTGAATGTTGGTTATATTACACCTATTTCAAAAATCGTTGTCGCAGCCAAAGCAACCGTACTCCAAGACTGCTAAGGATTTCAGCACAAACGTGCTGTTGCGGGTACCAAAGTACTACAAACGTCCTTTTGCGGGTACTAAACCTGTCCAGTTACAAAATACAAAATAGTAAAAGGAATTAATTACAGAAACAAAAGGAATTCAATCACGCAGAACTGTGGCTCATTGTTTCTCTAATTAATTCCTTTTACTATATCTATACTATTTTGTATTTTGTAAAAGGACAACGTTTTTGAAAACAGGTATATATATTATTATGTATATTATATATTATGTATATGTATATTATGTAATTGCAGTGGTCATCCAATTTTATCAATTACTGATCTGACAGATACTTCAGTGATTGATAAAATTGGACAACCTAACTGGCACAATTGCATAATTAATATACTTATACATAATTTATAATATATTATAATATACATAATATCATTACATACAGCAATATGCAGAAATTCTGATCCTTTTGACTAAAATACACATACAGTCAACTCTCCGCTAACGGACACTCTCGTAAGCGGACAGCTCTACTTACGGACGCCTTTTCAAATCCCCGTTTTACCTCCCAGTCAAACTCTGTATTTACACATTCCCGTAAGCGGACACTCTCTCGTAAGCGGACGCGGACACTTTTGAAAATGAAAATTGGATTTTTCTTTTGTTTTCGCTCTCTCGTAAGCGGGCACCCCATATAATAATTGACTCTCGGCAATGAAATTTTCTTGCATTTGCAATAGATCAACAAAAATATGACCAACAGACATTTGACATCAATAAATAGTTTCGCTTTATATCTTCAGTTGCTATTTTTGTCTACCCAATAAAACATAATTAACACCCGCTAATTAACTATCCCGTAAGCGGACATCCACCCTATTTTTCTTTGGTGTCTGCTTACGGGAATAATTCTCGTAAGCGGACAGATCTACTAACGGACACTTTTTTCAATTCCCGAGGGTGTCCGCTTACGAGAGAGTTGACTGTATATCAAAAACGTACTTAAAATTATGGGATGGCTACACTGATATTTTTTTCTAGTTGTCTGCCAGCAAGGCTTTATGAAAAAAATATCAGTGTAGCCATCCCATGGTTTTAAGTAGGTCTTTGATATATGTGTAACCTGAGTTTCAGGCCCAAAGGGGGATAGGAGGGGGAGAGGAGGACTGGGGCGGGAGAAAGGGGAAAAGGTGGGCCTGACACCAATCCTACACAGGAGTTGTGTTGTTCGCCCGTATTTTGGGCGAAACGCTGATTGGACGAAGAACAAAAGGTTATAACCGGAAGTCAAATATCAATTCAGTCTGTTGTGTTGTGTTGAGACAGCCATCTTGAATTTTCGAACAGCTTACAGTTTTTATGTGTTTTTATCTAATCTCGCGTCCAACATGAGTCAAAATATTACTAAAGACGAATTTGAGAGAGGTTTAATTATTTCTTTAGAAGATTTTCCTGGAATCTCCGTTAAAGAAGAACAAAAAGCGTGTTTGGAAAGTTTGGTAGTCGACAAGAAAGACGTGCTGGGAATTCTACCAACCGGCTTTGGGAAAAGCTTGATATACCAGCTTCTCCCAAGAATCTTCTCCAACTGTTGGAAAAACAAGTTCGGCGTTGGAAAAACCTTTAAGGTCATTGTCGTTAGCCCGCTTGAACTTATCAGAAAGCAACAAGTATCGAGGCTCAACGACAAAGGAATCAAGGCTGCATCGCTTGAATCGTTTGAAGAACAAGATTTCGATGACCTTGAAATTGTTTTCGGTAGTGCAGAGCACTGGCTTTCTAATAAGTGGAGAAAGGAACTTACAACGGGACGACTAAGAGATGCTGAAATACTGGTGGTAGACGAAGCACACACAGTTGAAACATGGTAAGCTACATGTAAATACTATTATAACCCGATAACAACAACAACTTTATTGTGCTCACTTATAAATTACGAGTTTCAGGTTAGAAAAAGTACTAAATATCACACCTATTTGTTTAATATCTAGACCACAATTCTTCACATATAACTTAAGTTGTGTTGTAATTTCTTTATACCTATTTACATATGTTATAGGGGAACAGGAAAAAAGGGGAGAGCAGCATTCCGTCAGGCATTTGGCCAGATGAGGGACCTTCGTTCTTTCTTGAACAACAAGCCATTGTTAGCACTCACTGCCACTGCTGACCTGAAAATGAGGAATGATCTGTGCAAATGCCTTGCAATGAAAAATTTAAAAGAGGTGGTGATCAGCCCTAATAAAGACAATATCAGATTTAGTGTTGTCCAAGCAGATAAAAGTCTTTCGTGTTTTGACTGGCTTGTGTCATTGTTGGAAACTCACAAGGAAAACAGCCCATTCACAATCATATTCTGTCATACAGTAAGTGACATAGTTCTTGTACTGGAAACCTTGCTAATGAAACTTGGTGACAGTGCTTATACAAACATTCCAGCTCCTGCACCTGAGAGGTGCCTTATTGCCGTATATTATTCAGCAACACCTGCCTCTATGAAGGAGAGAGTATGCAATTCTTTTGGGAAAAAACAGGGTGCTGCAAGAGTGGTTATAGCATCCACATCCTTAAGTATGGGGGTTGATTTCCCATCTGTAAGCTATGTTCTTCACTTTGGTCCTGGGCGATCCCTGACTGAACACTTGCAGCAAGCTGGAAGGGCTGGTAGGGATTCCAGTCCTGCACATAACATTATCATGTATCAAGGAAAACACTTGAGTCAATGTGAACAGTCAGTTCGAGATGTCATCAAAAAGGATGATTGTATCAGAAATTTGCTGTTAAAAGACTTTGTTGGTGGAAGTGTTCAACCAATACTACCCCTTCACAAGTGTTGCAGTAGATGTCATGTAAAATGTAGTTGCAGTGATGGAGAGTGTTCAGAAGCAATCCCCAACTTTGATAAAAGTCACGTGTCTCCTGTTTGTTCAAGTGGTGTTGGAAGAGTTGCAAGTGAAGAAGACAAAGACTGTCTCAGGGAAGCATTGATCGAGGTACAGTTGTCACTTGGTACACAGTCTCAACCATCTTTCTTTGATAACACTGCTGTTATTACACATGGATTCTCATTGAGTGTTATCAATGCTTTAGTTGATAACTGTGACTGTATTTTTAGTGTTTCTGACTTAATGGATTGTGGACTAATCTCATCTTTAAAATTAGCAATAATTGTTTTGGAGATTTTCAATGAAATCTTTGAAGACATTGAAATCAACGAGAGCCTTTATGCTTTTCTATCAACTCCTTTAATTGATGAAGTCATTTCCATTGCTGAGCCATTACAAGGGGAAAGTGATACTGACAATGACTTCTTTTAAAGATCTTATAAGTAAAGATTGTGGAACAAATTGAATAATCAGTGATAAAATACATGTATGGTGTGTTGAAACATATTTTATCACTGATTTTTGTCATTCAAACTAATCGAGATTTCACAACAGTCATCTTGTGGGAGAGGAACAATGAAACAATCTCATGAGAGAAGACTTCCTTTCCATGAGGAATTAAATTATATTGTTTTGTTATTGTTTTTCTTCACAAGATAGTACACATTTTCAAAAACATTGTCTTATTACAAAATACAGTAAAATGGAATGAATTAGAGAAACAATGAACCAGTTCCGCGTGATTGAATTTCTTTTGTTTCACCATTATTTCCTTTTTACTATTTTGTAAATGGACGTTTTTGAAAACAGGTGTAAATATAATTTGAATGAAACTTGAAAGTACAATGTAGTTACTGTGTTTTATATTTTTTTAAAGAAAACAAACAAAATAAATTTATTGGGAGGATTACTGTAGCATCAACAACAAGTGTAGTCCAGAAATATTTTATTGCAAAATACACTGTAGTTTATGCAATGTAGTCAATATATGTATACAGCATATTTTCTACATAAAATATAGGTAGCCAAATGTGTTTTACAAAGTTTTATTAATTCATTTTCATGATACGGACTGTGCTACACACAATGTACAGTTTATGAAGAATGTTAGTATTTAAATATACTGTATGTGTTTCTTTTCAATACAGATTGATACGTCTATCATTGATTGTTTGGAGTTTCATAAACTCCTTTCCATTGCTTAAGATGCCTGTGTGTCCAGCTGAAAAAGTTTCTGTAATCTATATCTAAAATATTAGATTTAAAATTTCGAAAAGAAGGATAGCCTCTGTTTGGGACATAATTGAAGACATTCCCTTCTAGTAAATCAGTTACAATTGATGCAACTGTTTCTGAACAGTTTCTGTTTCCATGATAGCCACGTTTGTAGCTTTTGTTACAGTCTGTATAAATGGCATTCATAACTTCATTAAGGACAGTAATACTTCTAGCACTGCGCTGTGCTGCTGCCTCAGTTAGTTTTCCACCCATTGTTTTCAATAGCTTCTTGAGATCTAAATTTAAATGTTCCATGTGGAGATCAAGTGGTATATTTCCTCCCCTTGTTCCCTTTTTATTCAAAAAACGATTATGTATCATTATGAAAGCCTGGTGTTTGGGTAAAATGGCATAGATATTAGCAAAAAAATGTAGTAATAAGAAGGCATATTTAGTATGATGGAACTTATATTCAAATAATAAAATCAACTTATAACATCGCACAAGTCTATTGCCATCACCCTCTTTTATAGCATCAATTAAATTGTAAAAAAGCAGTCCACACTGGAGTCTTGCATTATGGTAATTAAAAAATTTATCATCCTTCTTCTCTTCCTTGTCCTCTGAATCAGCTGTTGACGTTTCTTCCTGTTTGTGCTTCACTTTTTCATGCCTGTTTTATGTAACAAAGTTGTATCAAAGTGTAATCATAGTTTTCAAAGTAGTTTATGTTGTACTAACATACTGTTAGTCCAAATTCTTTCCAAATAAAAATAGAGTTGTCATAACTTTTACCTGTTGCGTGTTGCATAAGTGGCGTAAACAAGATGACAGCTATTGTTTCTGCATTTGTAGGAACCAAAACTGTCCCTATCTTTATCACCTCCATCATCCACTTGTAGTAGAGGGTGATGTGATATTTCATGTCTAAAATCAAAATACATGTAGGTAGATTGATTTTTCAAATTTAATTCCTACTTTTTGAAAACTTAGGTCGAGGAAGAGGGATAAGTTTTATTTTGTTTGTCCTACTTAAAAATACTACATATTTATAGCTATATGTATAGATAATAAATTTTCATACAGTCACTATGAAGCTAGTTACCTTACTCTTTTGGATTGTAGAGGGAAAACAGATTCACATCCATCACTGCGACACACAAAGCCATTCTTGTGAAGTACATCCAATTGAATCACCCTGTTTGGTAGGTCACTTGCTTTCATTACATGGGCAAGGAATATGGCAACCTCACCAGAAAGCCATGCTTTCTTTTGTTCTGAACTCCAGAATTGTGCTTCTATGGGAATTGGTCTTTCATGTGGAGTATCTAGTACAAAAACAATAATAATTTAAAATGGCAAAGCATGCATGATAGTTTCTATAGTTTCCCAAATTGATGTTCAATATAAATGTAGGTGCCTTCAATGCTGGCCATTCCACTAAAGACCATCCAAGAACCAATTATGTGAGCCTCTGTTTCTCTATCAAAAAATTCCTTATAAGCATTATAGTCCTTATCGGGCCCCTTCTTTGAATTGAGTTTTCCAGTCCTGTTCATGGAGGCATAGCTGGTACCACGTTCAGCAGCAGAATCTTCTTTAACAAATAGCTTGAAAAATATCTGTTTTGAAGAAGGTGGACAAATGTTAATACTGTTTAATAATAATTGAAGGGGTCCCTGCAAGGACAAATCCTTGGAAATTCATAGAATCTCAAGGAGAATTTAGATTTTGATCACAAGTCACTTACTCCTTTTTTGCAGGGAGCCCTTCAATTATTGGCATATTACTCATGCTTTGATTGGTCAAGGCTGTGGGATATTAACAAATAGAAGATGGCTTTCTACATTCTATACAAAAATGATGCACGCCTGAGCTCTTGAAATGCTAGCAAGTGGATGCACGAGCGTCTGTACTCTTATTAGGGTAAGATATATTATGCCGGCATAATTTTGAGCATAATACTATAGTTGGAGCATCGAGCATAATGCCGGCATAATGCTCATATTTCAGGAAAAATATCTAAAAAAACACTGACTACTTTCTCTGTGGTCGCGTGGGCTTCCTGTGGTTATCTGATTTATCGTTTTCTGTTCTCTGTTTTCCAATAAAATCAATATACCATGAAATATTAATGAGTGCAGTTTGTTTTGATTGCTCCAAGAAAGGATTTCATGTTATAAAGGCTTGGCTGCTTATTGAAGGCCTGGTGGTTGCCTATTTATGCCAGGCTGCTAAGCCCTCACAGTTCTCATCACTCATCAGTCATGGCTGCCAGTTCGAGCTCGGAGATAAACGCTGTTGATTTGGCTGGCTCGGAGCCATCAGAAGCTGTAAGGAATGCCTTGATGCAATTAAAAAGTCCCAAAGCTTCAGACCTAGCCAGAAGTCGGGTGGTTTCGTCAAATAAAACGAAACAATATAGCGGCCGTGGAGACGGAGTGCGTGGTCAGCGTGGACCAGGAAATATGCCGGCAAAGAAGTCAGGTAAAATGAAAACTAACTTTGTCGAAACAAGAATTAGAGAGTTCAAGGACGAGCCATTTAGAAATTCAAACAACAAGCTGTTTTGTGACGCCTGTCGTGAAGAAATTTCAGAGAAGGCAAGCATAATCAAGTGTCATGTAGAGTCCAAAAAGCACAAGTCAGGAGTTGAAAGGCTAGCGAAGAAGAAGAAAAAAGACATAACAGTACTAGACGCAATGAAGAAGTATGACCAAGAGGTGCACCCTAAAGGGGAAATGCTAAGCGACAGCAAGAGGCTTTTTAGGATTAAAGTAATGAAGACGTTCCTCAAGGCCGGTGTTCCCCTAAAAAAGATGGACGATTTCCGTGAGTTACTGGAAGAAGGTGGCTATCGTCTGACTTCTGTACCCAACATGCGGCAGCTTATCCCTTTTGTCAGGAAGGAGGAAGAAGAAACCATCAAGGGAGAGATATCTGGCAGTAACGTTTCTGTCATATTTGATGGGACCACAAGACTTGGCGAAGCGCTGGCGATAGTTGTTAGATTTATAACAGCTGACTGGGAAATAAAGCAACGGCTGGTGCGCTTACAACTACTAGCAAAATCTCTCAAAGGAGATGAACTGGCGCGTGAAATCATCATGGTTCTTGCACAGCAATACAACGTGCAAAACAACAGTCTCTGTGCATCAATGAGGGATGGAGCCTCAGTAAATAGAGCTGCCATGAGAACCGTGAAGATAGTCTTCCCGAAAGTGGTGGATGTCCGTTGTTTTTCTCATGCCATCGACGGTGTCGGCAGTCATTTCAACATCCCCACAGTCAAGCGCTTTTTTGCAGCTATGGAATGCCCTGTTTAGCCATAGTCCCGCAACTCGACTTGCATGGAGAGAGCGTACTGGCATCTCGAAAAAATCCTACTCCCCAACAAGGTGGTGGAGTTGGTGGGAAGTAGCACAACAGGTCATGCTGCAGTTTGCCGAGATCCAGCCTTTCGTTCAAGAGAGATTGCAAACCGCTGTTAACAAAGCTACTCTGAGGCAAATCGAAGAAATGTTCGATGATGACCAGACGAAGTTGTTGCTCCAGATTGAGTTAGCTGTCGTCGTTGATGCAGGCAAGCCCATGGTTCAATCAACTTACATCCTGGAAGGAGATGGCACACTCGCTTGGCAGTGCTACGAGCAGCTTCTAGTTATCCAGAATAGCATCCAGGTCGCCAACCTTCCCATCTCGAGGCATTATCCAGGCACGTTTCTGGGGGGAATGCAGTCTTTGCCCAACAGTGCTATCAGTATGGTGTTGCAGCAATTCAGCCAGGATGGGAGTACTTCACCCAGACGGTGATGGGAGTCATGGTCCCCAAGTGCTAATTTTCAAGGCTGCACGACTTTTCAGTCCTCACCAAGTCTGTCAGCTGCGCCCTGTAGCAAATGATGTAGATATTGTCACGTCTATCGCCTTTCTAAATGATCCTGCCCTGATTGCAAACCTGAAGAACGAGCTTCCAAGATACCTTGCAAAAGCAGATGGCATAGATGATGATGTTGACCCTCTTGGATGGTGGAAGGCAAATGAAGCTGAGCTCCCATTTTGGTCTGCGGCAGCTAAGCTCGTCCTATTGATGCAGCCCTCATCGGCATCATCCGAGAGAGTCTTCTCCATTCTTACAACGACATTTGGGCATTTACAGGATCTCGCCCTTCAAGACTACATTGAATGCTCTTTGATGCTTCAATTTAACAAGAGATAGAAAAGCAGAGTACTGAACCGAGGACAGTTTGAAACCTATAACGGACGGTGAAAATAGTGAGGTGTAAAGAAATAAAACATTTTCGTCAGAATGTTATTTCTTTTGTCGCTTGTAATATATGCAATAAAGTAGTTGTGTTTCTACTTGAAGAGCTTTTTTGATAGAAGGACATGGGAAACTTGGAAACTAGTGCTTAATTATTATTTTTTTCGAGCATAATGCGTTTTTTCGAGCATAATTTTGAGCATAATGCTATGATTTTGGAGGCATTGCTCAAAAGCATAATACTTGAATCTTCGAGCATAATATATCTTACCCTAACTCTTATGGATGCACAGAAGACGTCAAAATGTGATGAAAACAACAGTCACCCCACTCAACTCTCACCACATATTGACGGCTTCTGTGCATTGATAATAGTACAGAGTGACATATATTGAAAAATAGGATCTATTTGTTTAATAATGCTAATCTCAATACCCTAATAATAGTATATACATTAACCTGAATTTCAGGCCCAGAGAAGGGGGAGGCTAATACCCACTATATACAACCTTAATTGCAGGGTCAGTAAGATTATTAAGTTACTTCTTTATTTAAAAATTACACTGTATATACTTCCCATGAGTAAGTTTTTCCCAAGATGCCAGTCAGCAAATGATGTAAGAATCCCATCAATCTTTTCATATGGTGTATCAGCCAAGGTGTTGGCAATCTGAGCATTCCTTGCTCTTTCTTCAGTAAGCTGGTCACCATCAAGAATGACTTGCTCAAGTATATCCCTATTTTCTGTAGTTGGTACAAATTGTTCTTGAATACTTTCAAGGATATGTGCCATTTCTGCTGCTTTGTTGGAGTTATGGAACTCAAGGCCTAGCGAGCACTGCGATTGAATACGAAATAGTGTCAGATTGATTCACAGTGAAACAAGATTATTTATATCTATCATAATAATTATTAATAATGACTTTATGTATGTGTCATGGTTTATTAATGTTCCACTAGTTTAAATTATTGTTCTGAAGTTTTAAAACCTGAATTTCAGGTCCAAAGGGAGAGGAGGAGGGGAAAAGTCCCCTTCCCCCTTCCCTTTTTCCCTCTTCCTCCCCCTTTCCCCTCCCCATTTTGAACATGAAGCTAGGTTTATATAGGTACAGATATTACCACTTCAGATCTTTGGACCATTTCAGCTGAATACTCATGAGGTATGTGTCGTGCAACTGTACCAGTAAACAACTTGTAAACGGGCATGTAGTCTACAATTACTCTTGGTATCAGGACTTTCAAATCTTCGATGAAATTCTCATGGACTTCTTGTGTTGGAAGGAATTCTTGCATTTCAAGGTCATCCAAGGATTTTTGTGGATTTTCAGAAATAGTGGTATTCTCGTGACCATCTGATACTCTATCTTTCACGCCATACATATTAAACCAGTGAATAGATTTGTTGGTGTGTTTCTGGCTTTGGATTCTAGCAGTAAGTTCTAAATCAACATTATCACCAACGATTCTGTGGAAAAAAGAAATTATTTCACACAGAATCAAAAGGAAATGTATTTCACAAAATGTGAAAATAATTTATTGTTTCAAAACCCCTCCCTTTCCACTAAGGTGCGGGATTGCAGAATGATTATGCAAATTAAGGAAATTAACAATGAAGATAGGGAAAGGGAGAGTGAGGTGTGGGATCATGGAAAATTATGCAAGCTCAGTCAAAGTGTTAGAAAACGACGAACGTTGCAGTCCCCTTAACACAGCCTGCAAAAAAATTAATAATAATAATAATAATAGAATGCAAGTTAGGATTCCATCACTATCACTTTAATCATTGTTTTTACCTGTATCTTGGAAGTTTGCTGTTGTTCAAAGTTGCAATTACTCCCAGAATATCATCATCCACAAGATTAGTGTCGTTTGGAAGGAGTAAACAACATTTTGCATAGGACTCATCATCATGGCATTTGTATCCTGAGATTGTTTCTGAAGAGAAGTCAACAGAACAGATGTCCATGGAATCATCTCCTTGTTTTGCAACTTGACATTTTAAAACTTCTTCCAAGAGTTTCACAGCTCTCCTATTTTTACAATTTCTTCTTTCCACTTCATTATGTCCTTATCGAAATAACCAGCTGCAGCCTCAAGTTGTCTTCGAATTGTATTAGGATGGCAAGAAAGTCCAAGTCTATGAAATACATCCATGATCTCCGTTTTGCAACTGCCAGCAATGAGCAATGTGTTTATTCGGTACAGGAAATTTGAGCGAGGCATCCATGTATTCATAAATGAAGATAACATTAAGGCCTGTTTGTTTTGCACAAACCTAACTGCCTGTGATTTGACAGATCCTTTGACAATTTGGAACAATACAGGCAAGTTCACTTCGGCATCTTCTAACATATTTTCTGCATTGTACTGGCTAAGACTTAAAGGATCCCCATTGTATTTTGCAGTTGAAGGACCTTCGCTATAAGTTTTTAATTCTCCTTTTACTAATTTAGCTACCTCCTTAACAAGTTCTTGTCTGAACGGGGGAAATTTCAGTGCTGCATATGCTGCTTGGTGGTAGTTTTCTTTACACAAACTTTTCACCATAATGTTTTCGAACTTATCTTCACAGCTGCGCTCTAACACTCTAGATGAGGCGGGATAACCTACGAAGATCTGGAAATCAATGAATACACATGTCATATAATAAGTAATGGTAAACTTCCATAAACCTACGCATATACCGATATGTACAGTCTAAGTTACAAATATCAGCCGTGCAATAATAGAAGTTTATTGTAGAACAGCGTTAAAATATTATTTCAGTTAACAATCTACGTTACAATTGAAAGTTTTAAGTTTTAAGCTTAAGCTTATATTACCTTTACCAGCGTTGTTGGAGATGGTTCATTTGACATTCCATCTCGTTCAGAACAGACAACGGCTTCAGGAAGGTTCATTAAACTTGATATATGGTCTTCGATGTCATTGTATTCCATATGGTTATTAACTTGATTATAGAAAAGTTGTTTCTTGGAACACGGAGTTTTTTTCGTTATTCACTGCGGTTTGCTTCGATCGCTTTGATGTTGGCGTTATTCCCGTTGCACCTGTTGGAGTCCTTACAGATACAGATCGCTTGCTAGCTGCGGTATTCTTTTCAGGAGTCGACTTATCGGGATTTGATGACTTCGAAAGTGTAGTTTTGATCTCTGAATACAGTTTATAACAACTGAAAATTTTCCTTGAACATTTTTTGCAAACGACACCACTTTGGTCTTCGCGCTTCAAAACAATTCCAACATCTCGCAATAACTCAGACAGAATTATTGGTCGACTCAACGAACCACCAAACTCTTTGTTCGACGTAGGACCAAAAAGTGGAGTAGAAGAAGTTTTAGATCCATATTTTTCTTTACAAAAATCGCAAATCCTAGTTGCCGCCATTTCACGTGCTTTTTGAAAACAACAACACACTGCTTGGCGCCATATCTCTGTCACACGTCAATCAGTCAAACCGGAAGAAATTGTGATTGGCTAATATTGTGGGGGAACTTCACGAACGTCATAAGGGGCGGAACAGGTTCTGTATAGCATTGGTGTCAGGCTCACCTTTTCCCCTTCCTTTTCCTTTCCCCTCCTCCTTCCTTTTCCTTTCCCTTTGAGCCTGAAACTCAGGTTAATATATGTGTATTGTAGTCAAAAGGATCAGAATTTCTGCATATTGCTGTAATTAATGTATATATGCATTTAAATACACGCTGATGGAAGAGAACAATGCCAGTCCATGCACTGCAGTATTCATTTTTAGAATGGTGAACTAAACAAGTACACTAATAATAATTAAGAATACTACAAGTGGGCATAGAGTACAAACCATAATTATGTCCGTGAAACAGTACTAACTAATTAGTACTAAATAGCACTGATGAAACAATAGAAAACTAATACGAAAAATATCAGATATTCTTTGAATACAGATACTATACCTTATTGTATTTAAAAATGGAGAAAAATATTCAAACAAAACCCAGTCTGGGAAGCTCCTTTCCGAGCTGAAGAGGTTCTAGACAGGGTGTGTTTTCACTAGGACAATTGAGACTAATTTAACTCGTTCCGGATATACAGTGAGAACACCCTAGAAAATATTAAGTGAAATGCAGAGTGTTTTCACTTAGAAAATTGTCTCTAAAACAACGGAAATCACACCAAAGTTAGACTACCTAGCAAGATGGTTTAACTTGTCCAAGTAAACACAGCAGCCACTCACAGCAAACCAGTTGACAGATATCTGTTAGTTTATTTATGTAATCTCTCGTAGCACACAACAGACGTTCGTAAAACACTGTCAAAAAGATCGAAATAGCAGAGTTTTGAAGAAATTCCCTTCGTTTTAATAAATACTGTAACAATTAAGAGTAGCGATGTAAAGACAAGCGCTTTCTCTCCAAGCATTTCTTCGAAGAGACCATTCGTAATCAGTCTAAAGTCGGTCTGTAAGCAAACACCTAAAGGAATTTTAGGCGCCCTAAAATGCGTAGTGAAAACACAGCCCAAGAAACACAATTTTCAAGTCGGTAAAACAAGGGTACAGAAAGGGGAGCTACTGGGAACCACCCGATTTCCTGAAAGAACAACTCTTGTAGAACACTACAAAATCTTTAAAAAATTCATTCCATGGAAAATTAAGAAAATATCACCCGACTAATGAACCGTCGTCAAATTACACGCGTATGTCTGGAAAGCATATAACTAAAGTTTTGAATTCTCTGGAAATATACGCTAAAGTGTGAAAAAGTGCTACCACAGTGCTTTGCGATTGTAGTCCCACCACCGCCTGTTCCCAAGCCATGTGTACATACTCTACAGGACTTTGACCTTTGCATGAAGTTGCGCGGAAATTTGAAATTTGAAATTCCTAGAAGTCGGCAAAGAATAACCCTTGGAATAATAAATTACGTGTTGAAAATAAGAAAGCAACCAGAAGTCTAATTGATGTTTTGCACTGAACGAAATTTTTGGTCAATTGTTGTTTACACAGTTTAACTAAATGTGTCCTGCAACGGAGAAGGCCGACGGCGTCTTTGAAGTTTGGTAAGGTTGGACAAAAATTGGTAAGATCGAAAAATGTCGTTCGTACTGAGAAACAGCTCGTGTTGACAGATATTAGAAATTTTACACGAGTTGTTCGCTGACAGATCGATGGACGTTTGTACATTTGACAGATCACAGGGGGACAAATTTCTAACATACGTGTCTTACCTTGAATTTCTAAACATGAAAGACAGGCTTTAAAACGTGGAGCAAGTTGCAAGGAAGGTTCCAACCAAGAGAATTACCATACACTAATGTTTCCAGTGATCGGTCAAACGCAAAGTACGTCCATCGTGGTTACCATTTCCAACAAAGACCTTCCCTACAGTTGTTTTCTGTCCATTTAAAGTCATATGAATGAAATTAACCATAGGCTTGCTCTCAATCAATGGTACGAGTTTTTGCAGCAGCAAATCAGGTTTTAGCCTTTCCATAGTTACGATGTATATATTCCTGTCATCCGACTTGTTGAACATATCAAAGACATGCTCTATTATGTGATCGGAGAGCCAACGATGACAAGACAATCGTTTGAGTGCTGCAATATTCACGCCAAAAGCGGAGTCGTTCTTGTAGCTGTTCCATATACTTTCTAGATACAATGTCACGTCTTCCTTCAATCTTTGATGATTGCCTAGCTTGGATTGCAATTGTGCGTGCCAAGCTTTCTCCTCATTTACTTCAACACATGTATGTCTTGTATCGTGAATGTCAATGAACTTGGACAGCTCGGTTCTGTCGAATGTTCCTAAATCAGACCAGTTAGCAACTGCAACTTTCTTCTCATGTTCCTCGCTTGTCATTGATTCCTCCATTTTATACAGTTCAGATCGAATTGTTAGGCACATTTTTTCTCAAGGAATTTTAGAGCACCGGTGCGTTACAGCGCGCAGTCAGTTTCTTCTTTGGACCTGGGCGTTTGGCGGGCTTCCTGTGTTCCCGACCGATTTTCGTACTCTTGCAGATCCTCAGCACAAAGTATTGCTAGTTTTTTCAACAACAGAAATGAGGGGTTTTCCAAGCCAAGGATTAACACTAGGTAACGAGGCATTACTGAGTTCAATGCGACTCATATAGTCAATTTCAGCCATAGCAATTGAAAAAAAAATAAGATACTTCCAAAAGGACTACTGTTTAGAAATTGAAATAGGACTTCTGTCAGGAACTGAATGGTATTGTCTTTACATTGCGGATGGAAATATGTCAACATTGATGTCGGCACACTATAAGTTTATAAGCTAGTGTGAAGTTTTTAAAATCATCCGGTTTCAGTCTGCCACACTGCTTTTTTGCTGCAGGAAAACGGTATCTTTCATCATGAAATATAATTGAGCAGTCATAAGTGACATCTCAGTTTATGATTGACAAGTTTATAGCAATTAATTACATAATAATGACACTAAAATGATTAAATGAACTTATAACAAAGGGGTTATCATGTTATACAATAGCTTCATAACAAAATCTATTACAACTAAATAGAACTTTAATAGGCGTAGTATTGTTTTCAATGTCAAAAAAGTTACCGTGTGCGTGTCATTATGCCAGACAGTCGCATTGCATTAGGATGTTGGCATGGTTAATTATTCAAGGAAACAGTGTTTGACAGTCGATTGCGTTGTGTGACAATTTCAAACACATTGACCCATGCATCATATCCTTGTCTGTGTTAGCCATGAAACGATCGA
This sequence comes from Actinostola sp. cb2023, assembly GCA_033675265.1. Lineage (NCBI taxonomy): Eukaryota > Metazoa > Cnidaria > Anthozoa > Actiniaria > Actinostolidae > Actinostola > Actinostola sp. cb2023. The sequence goes on along the minus strand of JAUJYZ010000392.1, from coordinate 104,195 downwards.
AAAAGCTAAATGCTTTCGATATATTAATGCAAGCCAGAGAGAAAAAGATAGCAAGGCTAGATGATGACACCGAGCATGGAATATCAAGCCATTTGAAGAATCTGTCAAGAAAATGCCCCCAATGTCGAAAAACCATGATCAACCTATGCAACGGTGAAAGCCGAAATTTATCCTACAAGGAAATGGAGAGAAATTTCAAATCAAAATGACATCGAAACGGTATACAACAGCATCAAAAAGAAGTCGGAAGGTTAGTGTCAAACACTTGGAAAGCGACTTAACAATGTTTACAGTAATAAGAGCTTCCCCAAAGCTGAACAAGATCGCTTTGCTAAGGCAACTTTCGATAAAGGAAAGGCGCTGAAAAAGCGTATCGACGTGTTTTTCTTTGGGGGCCAAGTCTACTTGGAGCACCGTAAAGCATCCAAATCCTTTGACGGTCTTCTGGACCTGAAATTGGTCGCGTCGAATAGAGGAGATACTCCTTACTTCAGAGAACTTCAAATGATGTTTGACGAATTGAACAGCTACACAAGGTTTTTATCCAAGGACATAGAAACTATTATAGACTATATCAATCGATGTGGCAATATCACTAGTAAATACAACCTTGATATTCAAGCTAAAAGCCCTCAAGGTTTGGCCACAAGAAAAAGCGCCAAACGCAACAAGCAGAAGGGATTAGCATCTTTGGGAGACACTACATCTATTTTTATTCCACTCACAAATGTTTTGATTGGCGTACAAAATACCGACAAGGTAAGTGCAAGTGAGAACCTTCCACTAATGTTTTGTTTGTTTTTGTTGTTGTTGTTGCTGCTGTTTTCATCATCGTTGTTGTTAACTGTTGTCACTGTTCAGTTTGTTGGTTTAATATTGATTGTTTTTAAACAAGCTTAAAACAATCGTGATAGTGTCTTTTACCTGCATGTAATATCAGCACGGATCTAGACTTAACCAGGGATTAATGTATTTTGCTATTTGTTTGATATTTCTGTTTTTGAGAATTCTTTATCCTTTACCGCCAGTATAAACTGCCCATCCAACTGACATCTGGCGCTGGTGGGTACCGGTATCTGGTATACTGCCCCACCGTGTTTATCTATCTATATGTATATACCTCCTAAGCACTATAAGGAAGTGGTCGTGGATATCACCGGTTATATACCTATATTATACCTATGTAAGTATATGGCTTATTGCCTTCGTTCTCGGTAATTAACTGGCTTATTAAAAACTAGTCCCAAAGGACGCCATTAATCAGATTATTGTTCCTCGGATTCCCACGCGGGAATGCTAAACATGCTTTTCAATTCTGTATACTGAAATGTTAATGAGCTTCATCAAGAGGTAAAACCAATTTTTGTCCAACAAATTCGATCAGATAGCTATGTAGTATACAGTGTAAAGTGTTGTGTAGATAAGCGAAAGGTCGTGGGTTCGATTCCAGGTTCACTGATTCATTTATCAAAATATTTTTTTCTTCATAAAAAAGTTTTAGTAGAAAATTTCTAAGTTTACCACATATAGATGACCGCAGGAAGAATAGAACGAGGTTAATAACTAGATATAGCCCGGGTCAATATCTGTATATTACCCTTGAATTCGTAATGAGTAGGGCAATATGTGATATAAATTATAAAGCCCTACAAAGAACAAAGAAAACCGTGTCAATCAGATAATAAATATATATATACCCCTAAGAGAGGTCGTGGGTACCGGCATATACCCCTAAGAGAGGTCGTAGAGCTAGGTTGTGGGTACCAGCATATACCCCTAAGAGAGGTCGTAGAGCTAGGTCGTGGGTACCAGTATATACTGACCCCTTATACCCCTAAGAGAGGTCATAGAGCTAGGTCATGGGTACCGGCATATACCACTAAGAAAGGTCGTAGAATTAGGTCGTGGGTACCGGTACATACCCCTTATACCCCTAAGAGGGTCGTAGAGAGGTCGTGGGTACCGGTATATACCCCTTATACCCCTAAGAGGGTTGTAGAGAGGTCGTGGGTACCGGTATATACCCCCTACCTCTATCTAGGTGGTAGGTTGGTGGTGGCGAATAATGCCCCACCCCCTAAAATCGGGTCTTGGATTGTACCATTGTTTTGACCCCCTCCCTTATTTCCCCAAAAACATGAAGAGGTCAAGGGTCGCTTAATTTGCTGAAGTGCCCTGTTTGCGAAACGCTCCCAAAATTCAGCATTTTATTCACCTCAAAAAAATGTCGACAAAAGTAATGATTCTTCTCCTGAAGAAAATAGTTTTCGTGGTCAAATCCATGTACCAAACTATTTTTTGTGACTCTTAAAATGAGCCATATTTGAGAGTGACAAAACCCTGTCGGGAGGCATATATTTTGAAAAACCGTCAAAAATTCAGGTTCGAGTTACGTATAAATTTGACACCGCTAAATAGCTGACGATGGGCGATACTGATGCCCCATTGTTTAAATTATGACAGAGCATATTTCGTCTTTACAGGAGAGCTCTCGAGAAAATGGGAATTTCGGCGTCGATTTTGACGTCTTCTGAGCGGTGAATACAAAAAATCGCACCAAAAAATAAATAAAAATCCAGACGACCTAAAACTTATATTTATAGAACCAGCTTTTGACTTCCACTGGTACAGGGCTCTTCTATCTATGAAATCTTACACCGAGAGAAATAAGAACTCATTATTCATTGATTTCTTTGAGCTGATAGACTTAAATTTAGCAATAATGATACCAATAGTATAATGTATGATATGTATAATGTATATTTTTATTAGTTTAGTTTATCTTACTATATTTTTAATGGTCAATAGTATAAAATATGTATTTCCTCAACCTCTTCGTTTATATCCGCTCAAGACACTTTAGAACTCTTTCCAGATTGGGAATTAAGCGATTGTGAAGATAATTTGTACGACGACAGTCTGGAACCAGTGGCAACTGCAGACGAATCAACGGCTCACACCGAACAAGTCGGCAAGGAAGAATTGGAAGAAACTGAATTCTTCAAACGATATAACGCAGAAGTAGAAATTCAAACATGGTAAGAACTTTAGAATGGTTCAGTATCAATAATACAACTATGCAGCTGTCATTCTTTATGTAGTTCAATGTGAAATAGCAACACAAGGTAAACCAGCATGGTTTACCAGGTATCCAGTCATCTCGCTCCCTCGTCATCTCGCCCCATGCCATCTCGCCCCCAAATATGTCATGTCGCCCCATACATTATACCATCTCGCCCCACATACTATATGCCCTTATACTGTTAAGTATATCCTGTGTATGTGTTCCCGTATAACTGTATAAGTTTTGAAAACACTTCATTTATGTTTTGGAGTCATTTTATTTATAGGAAACCATTTATAGAATCTAATGTTTTGAAGTCAATCAAGAAGAGTGTAGCGGCCGTTTCATCGATCGTCATGTGAAATCAGCAATAGGAGCTATAGGTTCTATGGGGTTTCTGAAGGGATTCTTCTGAAGTCCAATAGTAAATGTAACGAGAAATTTTTGAATAATATAAAGAGAATGCTAGTGAATGCTACGCTTCACATGCAAGAAATCACTTTCTTCTCGATTTCACGGCCGTTTCAACTTAGCTGACTACCGACTTAATGCATGAAGTCGTCAGCTTACGAATATTTTGAACCACGATCGATTGAAGCATATAATTTCGACCTTTATATTTGTGCGTATTTTAGTTCTTATTCAACTTTCAAGTTGTATTCATGTTGTATTTCAAGAATCCATTTGTAAGAATGAAACCGTAAGAATCCATGTGTAATAACAAAGAACGGTACGCTTGGTCAAAGACAATAGACGCAGTTGTTGTTTGGGTTTTGTTGTGAATCCTTGGTCACTTATACAGTTTAAACTCGATTTTGAGCAAGGTTTTGATTATAACTTAAGAATAAGAATATCATCATTATCACTTCTTCATTCAGTTTCATTGACAAAATCGGAAGAGTATTTGTTTGTTGTTTGGTTGTCAAATGTGACATATCACAACAAGAATCGAGTCTGTTTTATTAGTTTCGTCTTATTACAACATCAAATTAAATATATTGTGTATATCTATAATATTGTCTACCGGCGATTTGTTTACCGGTGACTTGAGGAAGCAATTTGTCGGTTCTAACAACAGGCGGTACGGTACGTCTATTAGAACCGTCTATTACCGCCTGTTGTATGTTAGCCGGCAAGAAACCACCATTGTTGTTATCCTCGGATCATGTTACACTTTTACTGTTAATTGATTGGTAGTTCAGTCCTACATTTAGTGTTAATTGATTGGTGCTCGTAACATGCTAAATTTTAGCGTTATCCTGTTAATGATTGGTAGTTATCCTTGGATCATGTTACATTTTTAGTGTTAATTGAGGTTTCTTAATTGATTGGTAACCATAACATGCTAATTTTTAGCATGAAATGTTATTGGATGGTTTCGATCCTTTTGAAATTGAGTTTGTCTATAAATAATATTTTACAATCATAACTTGTCACTCAATTTGAAACTTTGATAGTGATAATTGTAATTAAACTAAAAAGCTCATCATGGACAACGCCTGCATTTCTTGTATGAACACTGTAACTAACCGTCAAGAAGCCGTTCAGGCGATGGATGTCATCTGTGGCAGCATCGGACATGCAACACTGGTATTACCCAACAGGAGTACCATACCGCTGTGAGGTCTCGATCTTCCTTGGCAGTGTGCAGTATGCAGCGAGCCAACCGAAGCCATGGATATCGACGAACCATCCATTGTTCCCACCAGTCCAGTCCTGCCAGTACTGCCAGACCTCGAAGCGTCCCTCGAAGACTCCCTGCCCATCGTTGACATTGAACCTGAAGAGCCTTCACCACTTACCTTTGAGATTGTGAAACCCATCCATCGAAAGGAGAAACTGTTCGATAGCCTTGGCTATTCTTATAACATCAAACGGCAACGTGGCGAGACCATCGATTGGCAGTGCACCATCCGACGCAAAGATACCCGCTGTCCAGCATCTGTCATTCAGAGACCTGGCTCCCTCTTCATTCCGGGCAAGAATCAGCATAGCCATCTCGCAGATGTCGGTTCAGTTAAAGTTGCCAAAATCTGTTCGCGCGTGAAGACCGAAGCCGTCAATAATTTGTTCAAACCAGCTCCAGGAATTGTACATGAGGTAATTAAACAAATGAAATTAAAAATATTACTTTTCAGGTCACTAATTGCCCTTTTATTATTTTAAAGGTTCTGACAGATGAAATAACCGATGCCCCCTGTCCTAGTCTTCCAAAGGTAGAGCACATATGCCGAGCCGCCAACCGCCTACGTCAGAAACTCCGCCCCACTGATCCCATCGACCTTGACTTCGAGGTCGACGAGACTCATATACCAACACAGTTCCTCCACGCTGATGTTAAAGTGAAGAATAGAAGGCATCTTGTCTTTGCCAGCAACGACCAGCTACACCATCTGTCCTCAGCGAAGACCTGGTACATCGATGGAACCTTCAAGTTGTGCCGTCCTCCTTTCACACAACTCTTCACCATTAACGTTTTCGTCCGTAGAGACGAATGTGCCAAACAAGTTCCAATGGTCTTAGTGTTGATGTCAGGCAGAAAGACCAACGACTATAAAAAAGTGTTGAAGGCCATCAACGATGCTCTGCCAATCCAACCATCCTTAACGAGAGTTACGCATACATATAAAACTTAAGTTTTAGTAAAGCAACTTTGTCCATCTTAGGTTATTTTGTTTCTTTCATACTTTATTGTAGGTGTAGCTGTTCCAACTGTAGTTTGGAACTAGTAGTTAAGGCTGAAGAGTGCTTCTGCTGCCAAGAAATGATCAGATGCACCGACAAAATGGCAGAGGTTGAACTTGATGACCAGTTCATAACAGAGCATCCTGGCTTTAAAAATGTCTGCCTGGACAAATGGGTGCTGGAAACTGCGGCTATAGGCCTTAAAACGGAAAACAGAAAATCCTACATGACTTTATACAAACAAGGGAAAAAAAGTGAACCAGAGTAAGTACATGTACCATCTTAGTCATTTTTAGGTTGCAAATTTATATCGCGATACTGCAAGTAACCAAAATATCCAAAAGCATTTCAAGATAAAATGTCAGACCAAAATGTCTCCCATTATATTCCATTATCAATTGATTAGATATTTCGAACGTAAATTGAAGAAATTGATTCATGTTTAGATTAGTAATTATTGTCAATAACTTATTGTAAAATTTCATTTGAAAGTTCTTTTGAACTGAGGAAAATAGACCACTTTTGATCGGCTTGATACAGAGGTACTGGTGAATAAAACCATATAAATGTTGTCATACATAAGAGAATTCAAAGTATTTATTTTGTTTTATAAAATAACTATGATATAACGCACGCTCTGATTGGCTGAAAACCCATGTTCTATGAGAGCACAGAAACATGGTTTTGATGACCTTGAACAACCTTGAAGCGATGCAGTGGATTTGATCGACCACAAATATATTTTTTCTGTTGTCAAACATGTTATATTTACTAAACAAAAGCCATAGAATTAGTTTTTCTTGTTTAGTTACGTTCAAGTTCTATCTAAATGTTATTTTGCTTATTTTAAACCGAAAATTTGCAAGAATTGAGCTTCAATTTCACCTGACTCGACGAATCGTCCAATTATTTTTTGTTTACAAAAACGAAGAAAACTACATATAACGGCTCAGTTTTCTCAATCACATACTAACCATTTTGTAAGTTATATAGCTACATATATTTTCTCAAGTGTACGACTGAAAATATCAAGAAAAGATAGCCGTATTTATACTCACAAAAGAGTGAAAACAGAGCGATTCTTGTAGCTACACGGTGGGTTCGCCAGAACATTCATATCTCTAGTAAAATATGTCAAAGAGAAAAAATATCTTGACATTTCTCAGAAACGTCCATCGTTTATACATTCTTGTCGAGAAAAGCGACGAGAAGATTCAAAAATACGACAAAAACTGTGGATATTGGCTACCTGATTTCGTGCTCCATTCATCAAGTTGTCAAATATTTCAGAAAGTTTGACGACGCTTCGTCATTGATCGTGATTCGGCTCAGCTTTTCTCACTTTTCTTCGTGTTTCGTGTTCACAGAATACAAAAACAAAGTGTAACAAGCATTCTTCTGTAATTTTCTGACAGAAAATAGCATTCTTCAAAACGTTTTTCGTGTCAAAACACCAAACGGAGAAACGGCACACTGATGAAAGTTGTCGAGTCGCTTTGCCATTTTGATTTCTTTCGTGAGATTTGATTGGATGATGGGCAATTTCTGACGCTTTTCAGGAGAATTGAAAATTTGATCAGTAAAATCTCGCGTAAATAAAGTATTTATACGAAAGAAATCCTTGCATTTTATAAAAGCTTCTCTCAACATCCCGCGTGTTGATATAAGAGCACAAAACATGGAAAACCATTTTATAAAGCTTAATTATAATGTAACATTCCTCATTTCTAAAAATAAACGACTTACTAATAATGAACCTTCTGTATTTATCTCACATAACAATAAGCTAAAGTAAATACCATGCACCTCATACAAGATTGGAAAATCATAAATACACCTCTTGTTTCATTCTTGCATATAACTTTGCCTTTCCAACAAAACTCAATATTAAATAATAATAAAGTTTTTTTATAAGAATTTGAATAAACAAGACTGTAAGTTAAGTAACTACTTCATTACGGTACTCAGGATAAAAATAATTATTGCTATTTTACCCACAAACTCCACAACATTTTTTGTGTGACAAAACTGAATTATCCAAATAACTGTTTCCCCTGGGGGAAACATCCACACCCTCCCTACCACAGGGTAGCAAAGGGGTTACGCCTGACACAAGATTTGGCCCAAAAATGGCGCATGAATCGTGAAAAACACTTCATAACAAGATAAAAGCGTGATCCGTGATTTGGCAAGAAAGATGTGCATGAAATGGCTTAAATGATTCTTTTCAGTCGTGAATTTACGACAAAATGGCACGTGAAACGTCATCACAGCCCCCCCCCCCCCCCCCCCCCCTCTTTGCTACCCTGTTACCAATAACCATAACTTATTAGTCTTGCTTTCTACAGACCAGACTTCCAATCAAAGGAAAAGCAAACCACCAACCAATTGTCTGGATATATCCATCAAATCAGTCCAATACGATCACCGACAAATGGTAGTACATATTTTGACTTCAAGCTCCAAACTTCACCAACAAAGGCAGTCAGAGCAGTTTGTTATTCACCTGACAAACGACCAAGATTAAGAGAATCTCAGGATAAAAAAATTGCAGTTCATTTTGATACTGTGCAGTTGTCCATTGCACGGCGTAGAGCATCAGAGGAAAAGTCACGAATGACACCACAAGTTCTAGATTATGATTATGATACCACATTCTCCCAAACATCATTCACCTTAGGTGAAGCTAACGAAATCTCTGATTTTCAATCAATTAGTGTCAGAGCAAAAATTATTGAAAAGGGAGATGATGAAAATGTTAATGTAAGAGGGAAACAATTTAAACAAAGTTGATTACATTATAGGAGATGAGTCAAAAACCATAAAACTTTGTGTGTGGGAAAATCGCATAGAAATTGAGGTAGGAAAGTCATTAAGTAGCGATCCGCGTAAGAACGAAAGCACGAACGGCTATGGAACTTTAGGAATGTCTTATGCAAAGAAATCGTAAAGGGATTAAGTTATTAAAATCCAGCGATCTGATTGGTTAAAGTCTTTGAAACTCCGATTTTTCTACGATATACTTCGTTTCCATACACGAAACTCCGTATATGGAAGTAGTAATCGTTCTCCGATTGTTTCATTGGCTTCGGGAACAATTCGTATGTGAGCGTCACGAAATTCTGACTCTCGTCTCGAATTTCAAGTCATCGATGTCGTGTCAACAAGTTGAGGCCATTGAATAAGCCAATGTAAAGGAATCTGAAAAGCCGAAATCAAACGCAAAAAAGTAACTTACAAGATAAGGAAAGTTAGAGTGAATGTGCATGAGGTATTCCAATCGAATGGAATGCCCTTTTCCGCGCTCTGTTGCTGTTCGCGACACGACGAATGGAAGCATGGCGCGGTGAACGCCGATCAACTTCGCTTGTGTTCACGTGAAGAATCACGGCTGTTTCTATCAGACGAGGATGCAAACTGGTCAAAGAACAAGACCAGGAAAGCAGCAAAACATCTACGAGAATTGAACATTGAAAGCTGTGGCGAGATCGCACAGCTAGATAGCCCAAGCTATGTGGATAATGTCAATAAAATCAATAAAATAATAAAATGAAAATGAAATCCTCTATAAAGTCCTGTGTATCTTATTCAATTATTCCTTTATTGTCTGTGAAGATTTGAAGCGATTTGGACGATAATTGAGCGAGTTATAGCCATTTTAAAATTAGCCCTTCTCTGACAAATAATTATTATAATTATTATTGGGCTACCTGTGGAGATCGCTGAACCGTTCAATTTACAAAGCGAATGACTCTTCGACGCCTCACAAGAATCAATATTTCATCTAACACCCAGTTCAGCGTTCTTACCATTGCATGTCTTTGTTCTTATCCTTCCCTAAGAGTGATATGCGCTCGGGGAATTGAATTAGACTAGATGTGATGGAAGTCCTCTTTCTAACAAAGACTTTTCCTGAACTTGTGAAAGGAGGAATCGACCTAGAGACCGATGACACTGACACAGGAGATTATTCAGATTTTTTTGAGATTTTACAAGTTTTAGGACATTGAAAGTGTATTTTGTTATTGTTTTGTTTTTGGCGCTCCGGCGGACTTCACTCTCGCCAAATTTCATCCAATAGCATTGAGGTGAATGGGACATATCTGTCAACGACAATGAGATAAATAACAGAGACTCCCAAACAGAACGCATTGTAACATAAAATGTTTAGTTCCTCACATACGATTTTGTTCGAAATGTACCATGTGAATGTTTATGATAAATGTGACAAATTGTATGAGTTTCAGCTGTGTAATCGTACTATCAACGAAGTAAAGTTACATATACTGTTTGAATTTCGCGCTAACGAGGAGTTCTCCAATGAGATCGTTCATTATAATTGGATAGACACATTTACGACCGCACCTCTTTAACGTCCTCCATAGCCGCGGGTCTATTGTTTTCGCTTTAGTTCTTACGCGGATCGCTACTTAAAGTGTACGTAGTTTTAATGATGAAAAATATCCTAACTACAACAAAGTACACAACAATCAAGGAAACAACTGATGTTCAAAGTGAAATGCCAGAATCAAGTGGTGAAACATATGGCAAATGCATAACAGGTTATGTTGTAGGAATCAGCACTTCCAGATTTAAGACCTGTATCATGTGCAGTACAAAAATACCACAAACAGATAACAAAGTATCTACTGTAAAATGCCCTAACTGTAAACTTGTAACATTAGCAAGTGAACTAAGAGACACATCTGTCTCAAAAGTAAAAGACCATTCTGACCAAACATTAACAAGATACACTGTATTGGAGAATGTCCTCAACACATTCTTATCCACCATAAAATATCAAACCATTAACTATTTTTCAGACGAAGAATTAGCAGAATTATTTGCACACAAGCATTTAAATTTCACAGTTAGTGACAAACAAAAACTAATAAGCCAAATGTCACTTGTGTTAGAAAGTCAATTGTGATACTTCTACATCTACACCTATATCATTAGCAATTGGTATATGATACATTATTAGTACTAGACAGGATCAGTTCTAATATGGATATACTTTGATGTTATGTTACAATTATTCTATATCATTAGCAATTCAATAGAGTACAAACACTAAAAGCGTGCAAAATAAATAGTCCTAAATTATGCTAATTCTATTGTTTTTTTAAAGTGTTATTATTTTTAGTAGGTTTCTGTACGTAGGTACCATTGATTCAGACATGATTTGTTTCTTCTACGTATTTATTTATTCTTCCGAGCTTTCGGGCTCTTGGCCCATCATCAGGGACGAAAGGAAAAAATAACGAATTTTCACATGGCGTGGAAAACAAATATAAACAAAACAAAAACGTTGGCATAAGCGCGCGCTCACAATAGAATGCATGCGCTCAACCAAAATAACAATACATGGTGGAATAAATGAGAGATAGAACAAATAAATTACATAAAATAATAATAACTATCAGTGTAAAAGAGGGAAATAAGTGTTAGGCATGGTTCTGCCACAGTCTGTTGAAGAGTGCCTGATTGTTTCTATTATTATTATTATAGTGTTATTATTATTATTATTATTATTATTATTATTATTATTTCTATTGTTTAATTAGTGCTATTTAGTTCTAAATAGTACAAAGTATTGCACGCCTGTAGTGTTTGTACTCCATAAGGATCAGCATTTATGCTGACTGTTATGACTGTTAAAATTATTCTACATTAGCAATTGATATAAGTAAAGGTACATTCTTTAATTTTGTACAATACAAAATCAGTTCTAATATGTTGATATATTTATAGTGATGGCACTAACAGTCAAATGGCACTAATAGTCAAATCAAAATAAAACAATGGAATTACTGTTTATTAATATTTACATGGCTAATATCTGTTTCATGGGTTAAGTGCCATCACTCTATTATGACTGTTAAAATTATTCTACATTAGCAATTGATAATAATAATAATAATAATAATCAATTTATATAGCGCTATTTCTAATTTATCCAATAGCGCTTTACAATAAAAAATAATAAAAATTGATATAACTAAAGGTACATTCTTTTGTACACTAGTGATATATTAAGGTACATTATTTTGTACAAGACGAAGAGTTCATGTTACACTGTGAGTTACATTTGTTTTTATTAAAGTTCTTCTATATCATTAGCAATTGTCGTGGTTTTATATTCGATCAAACACTCCTGCTCATTTATAACTCGAACTAGAATAGCAAAATATTTGCTTTCTCTTGCCATGCAATGAAATCTTACAAGAACTGCACATATGCAACTGTATGTAACAACATTATATTGTACCATATTATAGTAGCCACATGCACGCATTGCGAGCCTATTTTTTCATGTATGTAAAAGCGTATTACTCGGACCCTTCCGAAGGAAGCCCGAGTAATAAAATGGGCTTTTTTGTTTTGTTTTTTTGTTTGGTCATGGAATGAAGAAAAAATGTGAAGAATGAAGAAAAAATGCGAAGTATTTGATCGTATCGAGTTTCACTCTTTTACTTGACTTTTAGCCTCGGAGTAAAGTGATTTTTTCAGTTGTATTCTATTCCTTTCGTTCATTTGTCGCCTTCGTAAGGAAGCGGCCGCCATCTTGAATATTATTATCTGGTCAGCGGAAGATTAATAAAAACAGCCTCGTTTGTGTGTTTACCATGCGGTCGTGGATCAGTGAAACAAAATGGCCGACAAACGCCGCTCTACGCTGTTTTCCTTTGGTATTGTCAAGAAACCACGCACCGTGACAGGTACTGTTATTATATTCAGGTTCTAAGTGGAAAGACGGAGCTTTAGGATCATCGATCGATAAATCACACACTGTAAAACAGGATACCCAACCATATCACTTATATCACCATTCGCGAAACTGATTTCAGTGCTGATGACTGATAAAATAACTAAATCTTTATTTCCTTATTAAGCTTACATTATGTTTAAAAAGATTGAAAATAAAATGGATTCACAATAGAGTGCAATTTAGAAAAGCTTGAAAGATTAGTGACTAAATAGTACTAAATACTCTTGTTTTGCTTGCATTCCATGAGACCTCAGAATAAAGATATTTCAACTTTTTTGCAACTTCAGAGTCAAATGCAAGCCAAGAACTGCCAAAACAGTTGTCTTCTTCTGTGGCTTTAGAGCCTTCAAGATGTGACAGTGTCCCAGAACGACAACCTAGCTGTTCTGATTCTCTGTCTGCTGTGAAACATGCGAAATCGAAGGCAGTTCCAGCGGATGAAGTACAAGGTTTCTTAAATTCTTCCTTTGGTGCTGATTCTCATGTACATAGCTTTTATGCCTGTGACAAAACTAACTGTACAAACATAAGTAAAGAGGATAATGAGCGGATTAAATCAAAGGATAGATTTCAGCATACTTGGATTCTAGATCGTAAACTAAGTTACTGTGACAAAACTGGGTATTACTGGCTTGTTTATGAAGAAGGTAAAGGGATGTATTGCATTCTTTGTAGAAAGCATAATTCTATGAATCCCCAAAATAAGACCAAGAAATTCAACTTGGAAGCTTCAGTCCGTTACAAACGAAAGACAGTTGAAGAACATGCTCGTACTGCACAGCATACAGCATCAGTGTAGGCTGAACTGATTAGCAGGGTATCTACTTTCCAGAAGCAGATCGACAAACGAGACCAAGTCAGAGAAGATGCCTTTCTTACCCTCTACTGGATAGCTAAAGAAGAACTGCCCAACCGTAAATTTACAAGTCTACTTGAACTTCTGGAAAAACTTAACCTTCCAGATATTGATTATTTCCAACATCGTTCTGGTGGTTCAGTAAGAGAAATGTTTCTTGTCCTTGGAAGGACGATAAAAGAGCAAGTCCAACAGAAAACATGTATGGCCAACTTCTTCAGCATCCTCTGTGATGAAGTGTGTGACATTTCCAACAAAGAGCAGCTGGTCACCTTTGTGCAGTATGTTGATCAAGATTCTAGCAAAGCTGATGTCAAATTTCTTGCAGTTGATGATGTACTAGAAGAATTCACTTCTGCAAATGCTATTGCAATCAAAAGCATGATATTTAAGCAGATAGATGACTCAGAGCTTGACGTCAGCAAGTTGACAGGTATTGCCACAGATGGTTGCAGGGTTATGACAGGAAAAAGAAATGGTGTGGCTGCTCTGATTCGTAGAGAATGTAAATTGGTTCTTAATGTCCACTGTATATGCCACAGACTAGCACTTGCATGTGGGGATGCAAATGACGATGTTGCATACATCAAAAACGTTGAAAAGATCCTGATTCAACTGTGGTCTTTTTTCAAGAACTCTGCCAAAAAAAACGTGCATCATATGCTAAAGCAGCTGTAGCTGCAAAGTCTTTAGCTATCTCAAATGCTGGCAAAAAAATCATTGCTAAGAAGTTTAAGAAGGCTTGCAGAACCAGATGGTTGTCCACAGAAATGGCCATTGCAGGAGTTTATGAAGACTTCATACCCCTCACACAGACCCTGAGAGTATACAAAGAAGATAATGATTCTACCGCAATTGATCTTCTTAAACAAGTGAGAAATGTCAAGTTTCTTTCAACTGTGTACCTTCTGCATGAAGTCCTGCCAGCTCTTTCACATCTCAGTAAAGCGTTTCAAAGAGGAACCATCTCCTTTTCAGCTATTGATCCTGCAATCAAATACACCATCGATCAACTTAGAGAGATTGCTACCAGCCAAAAGCCATTGGAAAAACTGAAGAAGGACCTTGGAGAAGGTGGGAGACTTTCAATCTCCGAGGTGAAACTCACTTCCTTCAATGAGCAGTATCTAAGGAACTTGACAGTGAAGTATGTTGGCTCATTGACAGAAAATATTGAGAATAGATTCGCTGAGAGTCTCCCTGTCCTGAGTGCCTTTAAGATCTTTGATCCTATGGCAGTGCGTTGCAGATCAGATGAGGAATTCAAAGAATATGGTATGAATGAATTGAAGACCTTAGCTGACCATTATTTTCAAGAAAACGAGAATAAAGAAGAATTGGAAGAAGAATTAGAATGCGAATGGAGGAAATTCAAATACAATCTGTTGCAGCTTAAGAGTGAAATACCCCACAACATACTGCACCCTCCAAAAAAACAAGAATTTGGTCTCACTAACTTCTACAGATTGTGCTCTTCAGCACATATTGGCCATGCGCACAACATACGAGCACTTCATTCCTGGGCTTCTCCGCATTGCTGAAGTTTGTCTGTCTCTTCCAGTATCTAATGCATGGCCAGAAAGGGGTGCTTCAGCGGTAAAAAGGTTGAAGACAAGACTGCGAAGCAGCATCAAGAATGACATGCTTGAAGCCCTCATGCATGTTACCATCAATGGACCCGATGTCAGTGAGTGTGGCCATTTAATTGAAGCCACTGTCAAGAAATGGTGCATTAATCGGAAAAAACTTGCTAAAGGGAAGCCAAAAGCTCAAGATGCAGATAACACTTCAGTCATTGATGCAGCTGTACAAACGGATCTGGTGGACAATGAGTCTCTATATGCTGTAGAAGAGTTGGTCAATATTAATGAGATTCAAATAGACAACCTTGAAAGGGACATGGAATGTCTTGCTGCAAAGTTGAAATTTCCTCTGAATCTGTCTGATCTGGACAGTGATTCGGACGAGTCTCTGAATTTGTCTGATGTTGATTCAGATTCTGAATTTTGAACACTCAGAGTCAGTTGTATTTGATGATAATTAATTAATGAAAAAGTGTTATTCAAGTCATAAAATTTATTTTTAATGCAATAAATATGTCGCAAATGCCCTTCAAAACACTGGAAATTGCATTTCCGAGGGTCTCGATTTAAAAAATTTCCGGGGGGGGGGGGAATGCCCCCGTACCCACCTAGTTAATCCTGCCTTCGGTGGGATATTTTATAACAGCCATCTACTTCATACCCATCACCATCTACTTCAAAACATTTTGAAAGCCCTGCATCGAGTGTGTAAGTAAGTAAATAAGTAAGTCCGTAACTAATATTCGGATAGCCTTCAGAACCGATTGTTATGAATCGAACACTGGGCGACGAACAGCGAAGAAGTCATCGACGATATAGCCGACGTTTCTAAGTCCGTAACTAATATTCGGATAGCCTTCGGAACCGATTGTTATCAATCGAACACTGGGCGTCAAACAGCGAAGAAGTCATCGACGATATAGCCAATGTTTCTCCGGTGGTCTCCGATATATTTTCGTAGATTTTCGTAGGATTTTCGTGACTATCAGCTCTTTCGGCAGACTTCGGAAAGTTATCGCTTATTTATGTGATCTCTCGTGTGGATGTCGACGTTTTATCGATTCAAAACGTTTGTAGGACGTTTTCCATGTGCTCTATACTTCACGCGTTGGTTTGAAGGTAAGTTATTGCACATTATTTACTATGATTCCATGCTATTTTGCATCAATAAGTAGACACAGCTCTCAAGCAATGTGTCAAGTGTTTCTTCATACAAGTTTTTCTAGGGTTTTTGATGGTCTGAGGACATTATCCGACCGAATGACGATGACTGAACCGAAGTGTTTGTTTGGCGTCCATGACGATCGATGTGCATCCCAGCATCGCCTGGCGATCTATAACCCTTTTATAGGGTCAAATAAATCCCTCACGGGATCAAATAATCTCAGCAATGAGATCCAAAATGTCTTTCGAGACACAAATAATCTCAGCAATGAGATCCAAAATGTCTTTCGAGACGCCAATAATTCCAGCA
Organism: Actinostola sp. cb2023; assembly: GCA_033675265.1. Classification (NCBI taxonomy): domain Eukaryota; kingdom Metazoa; phylum Cnidaria; class Anthozoa; order Actiniaria; family Actinostolidae; genus Actinostola; species Actinostola sp. cb2023. The sequence continues at coordinate 87,761 of JAUJYZ010000392.1, read as the reverse complement.
ATGGAATCCAAACAGTCTTTCGAGACGCCAATAATTCCAGCAATGGAGCGAAAAATGTCTTACGAGACGCCAATAATTCCAGCAATGGAGCAAAAAATGTCTTACGAGACGCCAATAATTCCCTTTTGGGAACAATTATGAGCAATAATCCCAACGATGCTAACTGTCATGCACAAGCTAAACGAACAGTTCAGATCAGATTCTGCATGCAAGCATTCATGAGAGCTGTGTCTAAATCTGACATGAGTAAGCGTACCGATAATACTGTTGTTGATGATGTATGTATTAGTAAATAAGATATTACAAATCAGACACCTCAATGCATACAAAATGGTAGATATTCTAGACTGCATTCAAAAGTAACTAATAGAGTCAGAAATAGAGAACCATCTAGGATTTCATTGAGAAAGGTTATGCAAACATTGAAATGTAGAAAACTGAGAAGGAAGCATAAGAACATGCTTAAAATGTCGGTCCCTGTTTCATCTGTTTTGCATAGTATTGCATCAAATTATAAACAATGGAATATTAGATATACTAAGAGACAAGACAGTTTCTACAGTAATTACATGTATTTTATTAATACTAAGACATCAACAATGGCTTATAATGTGTCAGAAAAAAATATTTTACTGTCTGGAGATATTGAACGAAATCCTGGTCCTGTAACAAATAATAGTACCTCATCTAGAGCAATAGCTAGCCACAGATCAGACTTTGTGTTTAACTATAGACTGCTTCGGCACAGTTTAAGACCACTAGATGTTGGTGGTGGAGGTGATTGCTTCTTTAAGTCTGTATCGCATCAGTTATATGGTGATTCAAGTCATCATTTAGAGATTAGAGCAGCAGGTATTCAGTATTTAAATGATAATCCAGAATGATTTATCGAAAGCAATGTAGAGAGATCATGGTTGCAATATTTATCCAATATGTCAATGCAAGGAACATGGGCAGATCATATTATTATACAAGCAGTCGCTGATGCAATGAATTTAAGGATTCACATCATAGAATCCAATGAAAGTTTTTCAGAGATAACCTTGGTTGGAGCAACAAATATCATTCAAAATCCTAGGTCTGTATATTTGGGACACATAGGTGAGATGCATTATGTCTCAACGGTATCAGCTCTATCTGAAATAAATTCAAATCGAACAGACAATGACGCTAATTCAGGCAAATGTCCTTAAAATAATTGCAAAAGAAAGACCAATGATAACACAACAGGATGCCAAAAGGAACAAATGACACAAAATGTTGAGATTGAAAAGCCTTGCAATAGTAGTGAATGTACACAAGAAAACAGAATACAGTATGTGGTTCTAATTGTGAACAGTTCTAATTGTGAACACTTTTCAGTAAAAGTGCCGTTTTTATACCATAAAGTTAAGATCGACAAAAAATATTTTACACAAGCAAATATTGATTTATTTTCAATCATTCAATGCTATTTTGGGCTTCCTGGCATTTTTTTCGCGCAAAATTTCAACTTTGATTCAAAGTAAGCTGACGACTGTGGTTTACAAAATCGAATTTTAAGCGCGCCTTTAAGATTCTCAGTGGCAAAGTTCGCATATTTTCTTTCTAAAAACGCAAAGTATGGAGTTTGTTTTTTAATGAGCTAAAAGGTAAATAATAACACTTTTCCTTACAAAACAATAATTAGAAAAGTGTTGAAAATGAACGAGCAGCATCGGAATGAAAAATTGTGCGTGTTTTTGCGATGTGCATGTAATTGTAAACACGCATATGCTCACGCATAACTTGGCACTTCATAACATACTGTAGTTCTTAAGATATAGAGTAAAATTGTCGCTAATGTACCTACACTGGTACAATAGCAAATATTGAGAAGGAAATATGTATAAGAAGTCCGCGTTTGTGATACAAATTTGCGCCATTGCGTTGTTAGCAATTACACGAGCGTGATGAACGGCATGCATCAATGAACATGAGAACACGTCAGTAATTTAGCGTTGCCGTCTGACTTCACTTCGTTTTAACATTTTTCTATCATTCGTATCGAAATAACACGAACATAAATATTGTTTTAAGACAACTTGGAACTTGTGCATCGAATTGCAAGGCTAGAAATCGATAATAATACACGATATTTAGCCATTAAAAAGCAAGCCAAAAGTGTTCACAATTACAAACATCTGTTCACAATTAGAACTACTAACGGACATGATATAATAAAATATATTTAGAAAAGTTCAATAATAAATACAACGAAACTTAATCACATGTTAGCTGAAGTGTAGAGCTAATTCATAGCAAAGGTTAAGGATAATCGTACCATATGTTGACGAGAAATAACATGAAGTGCAAAAACTGTTCACAATTAGAACCACATACTGTACCAAGCAAAAGTAAAAAGATAAAAGAGCAAAAAACTAATTATATGAAACAATATAAAGCTGAAGAAAAAGAAAAGAAAAGGTTATATACGAAACGTTATAGAGCGTCTGAGGCATCTGTAGAAGATAAGGCAGAACATAATGCATACAAGAAAAACTATACAGCATCTAAGACATCTGTAGAAGATAAGGCTAAACATAATGAATACATGAAAAACTATACAGCATCTAAGACATCTGTAGAAGATAAGGCTAAACATAATGAATACATGAAAAACTATAGAGCATCTAAGATATCTGCAGAGGAAAAGGCCAAATATAATGAATACATGAAAAACTATAGAGCATCTAAGATATCTGCAGAGGAAAAGGCCAAATATAATGAATACATGAAAAACTATACAGCATCTAAGGCATCTGCCGAGGAAAAGGCAAAACATAATGAATACATGAAAAACTATAGAGCATCTAAGGCATCTGCCGAGGAAAAAGCAAAACATAATGAATACATGAAAAACTATAGAGCATCTAAGGCATCTGCCGAGGAAAAGGCCAAAAATAATGCATATGTGAAAAGTTATAGAGCAAAGCCCAAAAGTAATATCCAATTTTGGATTTCAAAGTTTCACGATACAGTATCTTCAGGTCCGTTGTACATTTGTACTTCCTGTGATCAGTTATGGTATAAACATAGTGTAGTTAATGCTGATAGACTTAGAAAGTCTAACCCTGACATTGACAAGTATCTCTGTAATAAGACAAGTGTTGATGACATTGAATGGGTTTGTAAAACATGCTATAATCACTTGGTTAAAAACAGAGTTCCGCCATGTGCTATAGTAAATGGTATGGTATTTCCAAAAAAAAAAAAATTATTTGATCTCAATGAATTAGTGTAGATTGCTCGCTCCAAGAATTGCTTTTCTAAAATTAATGCAAGCTCCAAGGGGAAGGCAACTAAAAATTCATGGCAATATTGTCAATGTACCTGCAGATGTAACTAATACAGTGAGCATGTTACCACGGTTACCCAGTTAGGCTGGTACAATCAAAGTGAATTTAAAAAGAAAGTTGCAGTACAAGAGTTCTGCAATGTCATTAAATGCACGGCCGCATGAAAACAACCATAATTAAGCACGGAAATTAGCTCCAACGATTGCTTTCGCTCCAACGATTTTGCTAAAACTTGGTCAGGTTATGAATTATGTCAATATAAAGTGATTCCAAAACTTTCATCCAAAAAAAACGGACAGATTTTTCGCAATATTCAATTTTATCCAAAATATTGAGTTTACTTAAGTTCTAATATTATTTAAAACAATGTTCTGCAGTGCAATCGAATTATATTATTATAGGTGAATGAAAGCTCTAATAGTTGCCAATGTTTTATGGCAATTGCATAAAAGCAGAGGAAGTTATGACCCAAAGTTTGTCATAGACGAGTGCGCCGAGAATGATAACGGAGTCACCTTAAAATAGACAGTGATGCCGATGTGACATCATAAATTGATAATATAATTACTTGTCAAAAACCAATAGACAACCCTGAACTACTTAAACTAGTCAATAGGCAAATACACAGACATTCTCATACTTGTCGCAAGAATACGAAAAGGGAGTGTCGATTCAATTATCCACAGCCTCCCATGAGGCAAACAGAAATACTGTATCCTCTAGACACTGATATGCCTCCAAGTGAAATAAAACTACACAAAGATTCTTGGAAATCAATCAAAAAGCATCTAGATGATATGATAGAAGGTGAAGATATTTCCTTTGATCAGTTACTGCTTGATCTCAATGTCACAGAAGATAACTATTTACTAGCTATAAGTTCATCGCTTAATACACCTACAGTATTTTAAAAACGAAATCCAAATGAATTGAGGATAAATAATTACAATCCTGCTTGTCTTAGTGCATGGAGAGCCAATATGGACATCCAGTTTGTATTAGATGTGTATGCATGTGCTGTATACATAGTCAATTATATCTCTAAGGCTCAAAAAGGAATGAGTGAACTTTTAAGAGAAGCTTGTAATGAAGCAAGGAAAGGAAATGCTAGTATAAAACAGCAAGTGAGAGACATCGGCAGTAAATTTTTGAATAATGTTGAAATAAGTGCTCAAGAAGCTGTGTACATTGTTTTACAACTTCCTATCAGAAGGCATCTCGACAAGTTAAATTCATAAACACTTCACCTCCTGAAGAGAGAGTGGAGCTTTTAAAGCCAATCAGTGATATTAAAGATATGGAGGATGATTGTGAAGAAATCTACACTAGTGGTTTATTAAAAAGATATTGTAAGCGTCCAGCAAAACTTGAACACTTGACACTTGCAGACTGGGCTGCATGGTATGATTCATGTGGGACACCATATGTAAAACAATCAAATGAATTAGATACTGATAATATCCCATATGAGACATCTATAGATGATGATCGAAATGATGATGATGATGATAAACTTTGTAACAAAGAGCCTTCTAGTAAAACCAAGAAAAGAACTAAAGCTAAAGTAATAAGAAGTATTTGGTTCAATAAGGAAGCTGAACCTGAGAAGCACTACCGTGAGCTTATTATGCTTTTCGCTCCATGGAGAAATGAAGAAACTGATTTAATTGTTTTCTACTCCTCATATCAAGAACGCTGTATACTACTATCCAATATGATCAATGAACAAATGAAACAATATGCTGTCTGTAATGAAGACTTTAATGAAATACAAGAAGAAATGAATAGATTGGAGGAAACGTATGACTCTATAGCACCTGGTACTCGGAGTGTTGAACACCAAGACCAGGCTGAAGGTAATACAGATTTACATCCTGATTTCAATGAGAACTACAACCTATCAGATGACATTGGCATTCCTTCAGTTGATTCAAACACTCAGCCATTAATATTGAATGAATTACAAGATGATGAATATAGACACATGATACAAATGTTGAATAAAGAACAAAAGGAATTATTATATCATGTACTACATCTAATAAAAAAAACATCTGATGAACCATTCTATTGCTTTCTTAGTGGAGGAGCAGGTGTGGGCAAATCACACCTGACAAAAGCACTCTAGGCAGCCTTAAAGTATTATAACACTAGAGCTGGTATGAACTTTAGTGAGATAGTGAGATTAAGGTGTTAATGCTAGCCCCTACTGGTAAAGCAGCATATAATATCAAAGGTAATACAATACATAGTGGTCTTGCAATACCTGCATGTCAGTCATTAAGGAACTACAAACAAGTAGACTGAATACATTAAGATGTCAGCTTGGTGGAGTCAAACTGATATTCATAGATGAGATATCCATGGTTGGTAACACTATGTTTAATGTACAAATCAACAATAGACTCAAAGATATCAAAGGTATATATCTTGATATATATATCAAAGGTAGTTCGTTACCATTTGGTGGTGTTAGTATTATTGCTATTGGTGATTTATTCCAACTGCAACCAGTCATGGATGGTTATATATTTAAAGATATGGGCACCTCTGATTATAGTATTCTTGCTCCCAATATGTGGCAAGAACATTTCAAAATGTTTGAACTGCATGAAATAATGAGACAAAGAGAAAGCAAACACTTTGCTGAGATGGTAAACAGGCTAAGAGAAGGGAAGCATACTACTGAAGATATATTGAAATTCAAAGAACGAATAATAGAACCCAACAGTTGTCACTATCCCAAAGATGTTCCTCACTTGTTTATACAGAATGCAAAGGTCAACGATTTTAATGACAAAGCTCACCGTGCTATATCAGGTACTAAGTAAGGGTTAGAGAATAACGCGAGTGCTTTATGGGATTTAGAGCTCCGAGCAGCAGATAGAAGGCCACGAGGCACGTAGCGCCGAGTGGCCCTTCTATCAATGCGAGGCGCTCTAAATTCCATAAAGCACGAGTGTTTATTCTCTAACCGTTTTAGAATATAGTCATACTCACGAGAGTATTCTTTGGCTGCATGTCTGTTGCTTTCCCAAAGGAATACTGAGTTCAAATGCACATACGCTTATGCAAAGCTGTTCAGTTGTGTGTGACTTCCGTGGAGTGAAGATGAATATCCGAAGCTTGAGGCTTTTAAATACGAAGCCGCTTGCAACGCTAGAAATTACCGGTATTTGTTGTGGAAATGAAGAGCAGAAATCTCAAAGTGTCTTCAAACCAGTTAGAACGGACGGAATTGAAAAACGAGAGAAATAATGAACACCAAAGAAAACTCAAGCACGATCAATGTGGACATTTAATATATTGAAAGATTGGGGTAACTATATCGCAATAATCATACGGAGAACTTGGATGACTGATGAATATCCGTACATCTACACTTCTTGTAGAACATGGCTAGAAATTCGTTTGTGATTTCATTTTGCATGACTGACGGTAAGTGACTCGCTACGTTTCTTTAGTGTTTAGTATTAATATAGTGATGATCTGTATTTCTGTATCAGTATTGAATTCATGTATAAATCTAGCTGCTACGAATCAAAATAACTGTCGATTTATTTGATTATGATATACATGTAATATTTGAATAGTATTTGAAGATTAAACTAAGTTTGTATTAGAATATTTTTGTATATAGTTTAGTATACACGTTATATATTAGAGTGCAAATATTATATCCATGAAATAAGCGCTAACATTTAGTACTAATTAACATTTTACTACGTACTAAGTAGACAACAATTATGATAAAGCATTTGGTGCTATTTATTAGTACAATTTAGTTAGTTAACTATTTCATGGATATAATATTTGCACTCTAGTATTCTCTAAGTTAGTCATTAGTATTCCCTATATAGAGAATACTAATAAGGCTTTGTAACAAAAGAAAACAAAGAGCTTTTATTAGTATTCTCTATATAGAGAATACTAATGAGTCCATTGTTAAAGCCCTATTAGTTACTTTATGAGATATAGAGCGCACAAATGCTGGGCGCTGATTGGTCGAGTGAGTATGACTATATTCTAAGTATAGTATTAAAGCACATGACAGTGTCATAGGTGCTGAGTCTCAAGAACTGAGGGATAAAATCATAAAGCAAATACCTGGTGATCCTAGGAAAACGAAACAGTTGCATTCAATGCTAAATATTGCCGTTGGAGAGAGAACCGAAATCTCTCTTAACACAAGAACAGATGACGGTATGACAAATGGTGCTGGTAATGTGATTAAACACATACAAGTACATCAGACAGACAGACCGTCTGGTATAATATGGGTCCAATTTGACCATGCTGATGTTGGTGAGAAAACCAGACATGATAATAGACAGTTGTATGTCCAAGGTATTGAACCTACATGGACACCTATCAAACCTATTACTACACAGTTTGCAGTGGGTAGAAATAGATCTGTACAAGTTGTTAGAAAACAGTTTCCACTGAGACCTGCTGCTGCCAAAACCATTCACAGATCTCAAGGTGACACTGAGACTAGAGTTGTTGTTAACTTTGATACTAGAAGGGCAATACCTCATATACACTACAGTCCCGCCCAAAAGTCTGTCATGCTTTTTCGGCAATATATCGCCACCGAAATATCGGCTGCAACCGATATATCGCCACCGATTTATCGGTTGACCAAGCGATATATCGTTTGCCGCCAAGCGATATTTCGGTTACCAGCAACCGATATTTCGGTTACCGGCAAACGAAATTTCGGTTGACCAAGCGATATATCGTTTGCTGCCAAACGATATTTCGGTTACCGCAAACGATATTTCGGTTGACCAAGCGATATATCGGTTCACCATGCCATGCCATTTTGTTTGTTGTCAAACAACAATTCGGTGATTGATTTGAAAGTTTTTCCCGTTTATTTGAGATTAGCGAAATTAAAAGTCTTTCAGTCAATCAGACATTTGGCGTTCGCCATATACATGATGCTTAAACTCGGCGAGAAACCTTTAATAGGTGAGCCAACTACATAATGCGTGGCCAAAGCAACAAACTTTTTGTATAATAGTGGGGAACAAATTACAGTGAAAACCTGATCACTTGGAAATCTCGATCTCTGAGCTGCACTAGCCCGCGACGCTTGTTAACATTTTTGCCAAATAATTTCTCGCACACTGATTTGTTACTTTTGATTCTGTAAACTGAGTAGATAATCCCATGGGAAGGCAAACAAACATTGAAATTCACGGCCATATTTGTATTACAACTAAAACTTTATTCAAGATAAAGACATGTTTTTAACCCGTTTATAGTTTGAAGAACGATACATGTAATTCATTGCCGGCGACGATGTAGCCTGATTTTCAGACGGCTCATGTGTCAGGGAGCGAAAGCGTATGACACATGAGCCGTCTGAAAATCAGGCTAGCGACGATGGAGTGTTCACCAATGTGCTGGTATGTTATGTTGTCATAGTGAAAATGCTAATTCACTGCGGCCGTGATTGTCAAAACTCCCATGGGAACATTGAAATTATCGGCCGTGTTCGTCAAACTTGGTTCCGTTACAATTTTCACATCAAGCGTAATGTTCTTTGCACAGTATTGAATTAATTAGAAGAAATCAAACCTATTGTAAAGTATTTAAAGATACATGAAGCTTCTTTCATGTAAAGGCGAAAGTTTAAATGAACTCTTGAAATCACGAACCAATACAATCCTACAACTGCTTCAAAATAAAACATCTTTTATACCGGGCGTCTTTCTCATCAACTTTCGGCATTATCAGTTCTAAAATCTCAGGTTCATTAGCGTACACGTGGGAATGTTATGTTTGAGACACTTGATTGACACATGATGTGTGAGCACGTGAAAATCACGCTGAACTTTAGCATAAATTTCAATCGTCGTATTCATAAAAGTGAGTATTTTCTTGTTCGTTAGATGTGAATGTTTACGGCTTCATATTTCTTCTGTATTCGTATTAGTTCTAATCTCAAGAACATGCGAAAGATTTTCAGGTGCCAGGCAGGCATGTTAGTCTGGTGAAACGGAAGCATGTTTACATGACAAATTTGTAATCATTTCCTCTATTTTTCGGACAGTAAACTAACTTAACCGAAAAACCCTTTCATTCTTGCATCAATGAATACTCAGGCGATTTCCTTTAGCCGTGAAATACACTGTCCTTAAATGCCGGCCGTCAAACCGATATTTCGAGTACCGTATTTCAAAATCAGTTTGACTGCATAGACGATATTTCATAGACGATATTTCGGTAAGACGATATTTCGGTTAGGCGATATTTCGGTTAGGCGATATTTCGGTTAGGCGATATTTCGGTTAGGCGATATTTCGGTTGCTGCCCAGGCGAAATATCGGTTGCCGTCAAACGATATATCGTTTAAGCGATATATCGTTTAAGCGGCGATATATCGTCCAAGCGATATATCGTCACTTTTGGCGATATATCGTCAAATGAGGCGATATATCGTTTCGGTGCGTGACAGACTTTTGGGCGGGACTGTATGTAGGACTAAGCAGAGTAACAACTATAGAAGGTTTATATATAACGGATCTGTGTGAGAACAAAATAGCTGTTAGTAATGATGTACACCAAGAAATGAAACGTCTAAGATCTGAAGGCAAACTTAGTCTTTGCTTATCACCTGTCTACAGAACTGAAGAAATACCTTTTAAACTGTGTTTTTTAAATGCACGTTCATTGCATAAACACATTGAAGATGTACGTAGAGACTTGAATTATTCAAGCACTGATGTCAGTATATTCTCTGAAACAAGATTCAGTCACTCAGACAGTGATGATATGTATAGTATTGATGGATATAATTTATTTAGAAATGATGGTACATCAACTGGTAATGTAAGGCCCTTTGGAGGTACAGCAGTGTATAATCGTACTGACTATTATCCTGGCTATCCATACTGCCATAATACTAATGGGATTGAGATCACTGTCATGAGATTCTTGAATCTTCCTCGTGTTACAATCATAGGAGTATATCGCTCACCTAGAGTACCACTAAGACAACTATGTGTAGCGTTAAGTGAAGTTTTGGACCAACCATCATCACGTGACAATATCTTTATTGGTGACTTCAATGTCAACTGGTTTAATGAAACAGAAAGAGCAGGTCTTTTTATTCTCTTTGTAAGCCATAATGATAGATAACTAGTATCTAACTATACTACTGATAGCAAGACTTGTATTGACCACATATATACCAATCTACCAGAAGCACAAATACAAATGCTTATTTTAGAAACATACTTCAGTGACCACAAAGGTATTTGTACCTTGGTAAATTGTTTTTAGAGTAACTTTTGTTAAATAAATTTATTAAGTTAATGTATTGTATAGATCTTACAACTTCCCAGTACAAAAAGTAAAATTGCATACTTATTTCTAAGATCACAAAGCAATTTGTGCAATTTGTTAGAACCTTGACAAATGTTTTATATCCTTGCTATTTAGATAAAGCAATGGATAAACCTACAACATCTAGGTAAGTGTTTTTTTTTTTATATCTTTTAATTTAATAGACTGATAAAACAGGCAATTAAAAGTCAAGTTATTGATAATAAAATTCTATGAATAACTACAGTATTTATCCTTTTTTTCAGTCAATCTTCACAAAAGAAAAAACACGAAGCAACTTCTACAGAAGGTAATTTTGATGATTGTGGAATAAATTACTCATTCCTATCAATCTTCTCAAATTTTTTTCTTTTCGATTAATTCGTCGATTTTTATTATCAGTAAAAGGACAAAAAAAAAAATATCCTCACACTCTGCCACAATGCAACTACATGTATACACAAATCCATTAACTACTTTTACAACACCACACAGTCTTAAAAATTATGTCAATTTGTTAACTATATTAAATAAGCACTAATGCTTATTTTATATTTAAACATTTTTAGATTCACAACTAGAGGGCTATATTCACACGCTAAGCCCAGTGAAAACAGGCAAAAACACCCGATCACCATATTTTGACTGCTTCATACAAACAGATGATAAAAGCAAGGTCCATGCAGTGTGCTATGACCCGCAAAAAAGAATCAGTTTTCAACAAGCTTATCAATCCAAGTCACCGATAAAAATCAGTGCAGTGAAGCGCCAAGCGAGTAACAGTTTTAGTGAACAAATGGAAGAATTCAAAGTATTAAAACAAGCGAAAATTGTTCCAACAAAAACCACTTTTCAATACAACACAGCCATTGGATCATCGCTGCATACAGTAGAAGAAGCCCTTTCAGGTGGTCTTTATAAAACAATTGACATCAAAGTGAAAGTAATGAGTAAAGCCACCAATAAGCAAGCCATAGTCTACAATGGCAAACAAATTATGAAGGTTGATTGCATTGTTGCTGATCACACAAATACTATCAAGTTGGTACTATGGGAAGAGCACATAGACAAGGTTGACTGTGGAAAGACCTATCTTTTTAAAACTGTCAAAATCAGAATTTTTGATGATACAAAGTACCTAAGCACAAACCAATCCACTACAATTGAATTACAAAGTGACTTACAAGACATCAATTTGAATGCTAACGATATTAAAGATAATATTATTGAAGGTCAGTGCATTGGTATTCAACTGAGAAAGCAGCCAGCATGTGTAGCTTGTAACACTTGCTTTGAAGAGCCACTTCCAACAGATAATCCAACCATGACATGCAAAAATTGCAAAATAACAAGATTGTCAACAACATGCAACCACAAACTTGTCTCTCAAATGATGGTGAAAACAAAAAGTGGCAAGTTACAAAACTACATATGCTTTAATGATGCTATCCAAAGCTTTTTAGCTAGCATCAATGACAACACTGATGTCAATGATATCGCACTTGATGATTTACAAAAGCTCATACTTCAAGCTGGTTCGAAACAAATGATTGTTGATAATTCTTCACAAGTACTCTATCAATTTCTGTTGTAGTCATTACAAACAACACATGTTGCCATTAGAGTTATATGGTGTGATAAACATCACAACATTTTATATTTACGTTACAGTTCCAATTGAAAAATTATAGTTATCCTATAAATTTTTAGTACCAATGGTCTAAACATTGTTAATATAATTATTTTAATTGTTAAAGATTCTATTTGCATTATTTTTATTTAGCAATTTTTGACAAGTAATCATATCTATCAATTCTGTTGTGGTGATTACAAACAATACATATTTCAGTTAGAGTTGTATGGTGTGATCGTGTCATAAACATCACAACATTTTATATTTACGTTACAGTTCCAATTGAAAAACTATTGAGTCATCCTGTGAATTTTAAGTGCTCAGATGATAATAAAGTTATTTTTAAAACTCTATTATTGTCTTTTTAGTTATTTCTAGATAGATACACCTAGATACACATCCATTTACAAAAATACAAAATAGTAAAAAGGAATTAATTAGAGAAACAATGAGCCTGAGTTCAGCTTGAGTGTATTTCTTTTGTTTCTCTAATTAATACCTTTTTACTGTTGACTATTTTGTATTTTGAAAATGGAATATAATATAATGTTGATAATCTGCTTTACACTGCACTAAATTACAACTTTACAGCTTTTTTCCTTAGCAGTAGCCACATGCTGTCGTAGACTGCCTATTTTTAATTGTACTTTTGTATTTTCAATTTTCAATATAAAATGTTCTAATGTAAAGCCCCCAGTAGAAACACATTAAAATTTAAAACTTTACTAAATTTCTTTCTTAATTTCTTGTACTTCTATCAGGTGTAAAATGTTCCACCTACCTTTTTTTCTACTTCTCTCTCTTGTACTTTTTTAATTATATATTGTTATACTTTTGTATTTTGATTTTTGTATTGTTTTATTATATTTTATAGTGATGATATTTGGTGATGAAATGCAGCCGTGTAGCAATACCTGTAATACTATTATGAGCTTTGCCTCTTTTTTGCCAGTCCATGTCATAAGAAGCACCGATGCCGTTCTCACCACAACTACCCCAAGCCAACTTTTCTTTCTCCAAGGCATCAGAACAGGATTTTCGTGCTACTTCTTCTATCTTAGGCCCGATTTCTCTCTCTCTTGCTTTCAATGTACTGTGGCCAACTGCTGGTATATTTATTGATGTCAAAAAACCATTTACATGTGTTGGTCCAATTCCTGCGTGTAACATACCTGAACAACGTTGTACAGATAGTTTAGATAACACTACAGTAAGTCTTACTGTATGATAAAAATAATTGTTGGAAGTACAACGGAAAATATACAAAAAATTAACCTGTAGCGAGTTTTGTGTTTATGTCGAAAATTGGTCTGCCACGATTGACACCCGCTGCTCTGTGAGTCTTGTTTGTTTTGCAAACATTTATTTTGCCACATTAATCATTTGAACATGTCAAATACAGGAAGGAGCCTAATCCAGAGATGGTCTCATCTACACAATTTGACAGTTTTAGCAGAGTACCACACGTTTTACAGCCGGCATCGAGTGTCTCCGCTAGCAAGCCAAGCTCAACCACTCATCGTCCTGAATAACGAAAAACATCTCCAAAACCTTCATCGCTTTCGTTATTTAAAAAATCTCCTTCTCTGCTGTCTGAGGCTTTTCTTTTTTTTTCTTTCTGTAGCTTTTTTTAGTCGATTTACATATTTATTTCTACGAAAACGACCCTTTTGATCTTTGTTAATCTTTCCTTGGCTAAGGTCCGCCATCTTGGAAATGTCACAATTATTATGCACAGTAAACGTGCGCAATGCAAAACAAGGGAATCACCTTAAATAAATCGTTCAAATGTTCTCAACTTACGTTTCTTGTTGTACTTTCAATCCGATCAGAGAACTGCCACTTGCACTGATGAGAATCAACATTTCACAGGACATTGATGTATTTGTTAACTACAGTACCGCCTAAAAGTATTGCAACAGCTAAGAACCGCAATTGCGCCGCAAAAAGACTTCTTAAAGAGAACCGCAATTTGCGGACGTTTGCGGTTTTCTCTTGCGCCTCGGCCATTATTCATAAAAACCGCAATTTGCGTTTCACGGCATAAGACAATAGAACGCAATAATACGCAAAATTAATTGATTCACCCGCAAAGATAATATATTCGTTTGAGTTGAAGCTCAAATGTGCAAGGATTCCACAACAAATCAGTCGATTATTCGAAAAAGATGAAAGCACTTTATGTTTTATATGTTTTGACGAACAAATTACGTCTGTCGTTCGCTGAAACGCGAAGTGATGACAAGTTTATGAAAGTTATTCACTGACAGCCGCTCTGATCGGTCTTTAGATTTGGAATTCATGTCTTAAGACATCTTAAAATTATACCTTATGAGGAACTAAAGTTAGGAGTATGAAGATATCGAACTTGACTTTCTCAAGTTCGTGACCGGTTCGATCCGGTTCACGCTGCACGCGTGGCTGGTGTCACACAACACCAAACCAAACTAACAAGTATCTCTGAAAAAAGTGTTTGAGAAATGTTCAGATTCATCCAGATTCCAAATAAATGTTTTTCATTTGGTAATAAAGGCCTTTGAGCAAAAAGATTTAGGATCAAACAAGTCGTTTATGTGAATAATAATATTCTCAAGAACTCACTTCGTAATCGTAAACAAACATTTCACACCTTGAGCTTGGTTATGTTTGATAGTTTGATGAGTCGTTCTCTGGTCGTTTTGATTTACCAAATGAGCAAAAGTAACCGTATCTAATGTAAAAGTTCTTTTTGAAATACATTTTGTCGCATTTCAGAGTTTATCTGACTAGTTTGTATAAAGTTCCCAAGCTTCCCGTACATTCTCACGGGTTCAACACACCATGTGTCAATCAAACTGTCTACAATTCACCAACATCGTAAATCTCGGCATTTGTGTTTTCATAAATCACAGCGTTGTGTTTTAGAGATGAAAAGTTTCAGGTTTCTAGCTGATTTAGTAATCGTTGACCGATCTACTAGTAACAGCTTGTTACTTTGGGCGAGTAAATGGACGGACTCGAATCCTGTGGAAAAAAACCTGCATGATCACGACAAGTCATGCGTATGTTTTTCACAGTGATTACAAAATCTATTTTAGAAGTTGCGATGTTTTATCCTCAGCCTACGACTATACCGGGAATTGCATGAGTTTCCGAGCATTACTACGAGTTCTTTGGTTGTTATTGTTGAAATGATTGAAAGTCTACATGTAACTGTAAGATCGTAGATCGACTAAAAACGCAAAGATAATTTATTCGCAATTCACGCAACTCGCACACGAACAATGAAAGCGCAAAAAGACTTCTAAAAGAAAGCGCAATTTGCGGTGTTCAGTTTTTAATGAGTTTGGACGCCATTTTGTTTTGCGGTTTCTTTTTGCGCCGCAAACCGGCCGCAAACCGCAAACCGCAAAATAAACGCAATTGCGGTTCTTGGCTGTTGCAATACTTTTAGGCGGTACTGTACCTTACTGAATGCTGAAGATTATCAGGCAAAATAGATCTTTCAAAGCCATATTTATTGATAAAGATGCAGAGGCGATAGCTCTGATTCAGTGATTGTGAAGCTACATTTGTACATGACTTGTACAAAACAGCTCAACTGAGTCAAAGGCAGCCGATCAACAAGCAAAGCCAACGGGATAATTTGCAGTTTTGTATGAATTACAGGTACAGATTTTGCTAGGTGTAAATGCTCAATTAAATTGGACTGATTTTGTTCTTTATCTGTTGGCTTAATCTAATAGATTGTGGTTGTGTTTCATTAAGTTATATATATTAAAGCTTACTCACTCACTGAGCCGGTCTGAAATTGTATTTCGTTCGCCATGATTTGTTGTCATTGTAAGCTTACTTTGTGATCTCTTTTTCAAACTTCGACTCTTATTTCGCTGTTCTGAGATTTCTCGACATCCAATATATTTAGTGCTAGAGATGCTAAAGCCAGATTCAACCATGATTTGCTTTGATTTCGTGTTCAGTTTAGACTTTAGTGATGAGAAGTTGAAAAGCGTACTTTGCAGTGCTGCAACCGACGTCTTGTAGACCGGCCAAAGTTGAAGCCTTTTTCGGTCTTTCAAAACAATTTAATTTAAACTCAAATGTCGGGAAAAACTCTTGCAAGTCTTGGGTGCATCGATTTTAAGTATCATTCATTCAGTAGAGTATTAATTTAAGGTACGTTTTAATTGTTTTGTTTTCAATGTTGTTGTTTTACGAAAACAGTCAACAACATCAAAAGTGCGGGCTTCCTGTATTTTCATGCAATTCAGCTTTTCAAATGTCTTGATTTTAATTGCATTTTCAACACAAAAAACCCTTATTTATGTCTGTAAATGTTTTTATTTGTTCCTTCTTAAGCAATCTCAATGTTTATTTGTTTTCTTGATGAGAAACAAAGACGAAAATCGAAATTAAATACAAAATTCAGCGCGGGATTCCTGTATTTTCATGCAATTCAGCTTCAAAACCATGCAATTCCACATTGAATACCCTCTCATCCGGTTTGCTTCTCAGCCAATCAGCACGCGAGTTTCATGTGAGCTATGGGATTCTAGTGTGAACTCACTCATTGATAGGATTAAGTTCCAAGTTGTTATTCATGGCAAATAATTGAAGTTTATTTTCTATCTTAATATTATTATTTATTATTTCAATTATTTATTTGTAAAGTACCGACTCGGTTTGTATGACACAGCTTTACTCAGGACCTCTGATATTACGCGATGGTGAAATTTCGCACATTTGGCCTTGAATCACATCCGATCGCGTAATTTACCAATAGCCGCATAATTCATGAAAAATAGCACAATATGAACAAATCCAAAGCAAATATTCGCTTTATTTAAACTTTCATTGACAGTTAACCGTTATTTCAGAGTGATTTTCCTTTGAAAACACCTTAGAAACCCTCTACAACATGTTCGAGATCTGTATGAATCAAACAAAGTACATACTAGAATGTACCAGGCATTCTACGCGTAGATTGTCTTGGAGGCCTGGCACTAGTTATTTGGGCTTCCAGTGGAATGACCGAGTTATAAAATAGTGCAGGGAAAAATTGTCTGGGAAAAAGGACGATTTTTTTTTTGACTGAATCATAAATATGCTTAAAAAGAAAGAGCATTTTATAATTTATAACATGACCTAAGAAAATCCTGCAATTCGATTGGCTGAGAGGAGTAGTATTTCAGCGTAATAGTGGTATTTCAAGCTCTCAGGAGTGGTATTTCAAAATCACCATTAATATTAATATTAATATTATTATTTATTATTTCAATTATTTATTTGTAAAGTACCGACTCGGTTTGTATGCCACAGCTTTAAACCAAATCACAAATTAACCATTGTTTGAGCACCAAGCATGACATTCAAATCCAAGATGGCGGATAAACCCGACAGATTTTTTCTCGCTAAAAAAGCTGAAATATACCTAGAAACAAATCTCAAGAACAACAAATTGAAAAAGTACATCAACATGGATATATTGTCAACAAATCAGGAAGGTTTTCTTTGGCTGAGACTGCAAAAATCAGCAAGAAACGATCGACTGTTGATCGTGCTAAAGGTTTTCCTGCTCAGTTAGATCGAGAAGTGAAAGAATTTAATATTGCTGAAAAAGGTAAAAATAAAGCTTTAGAAACCTCTTGTTTCTGTTTTCTTCATTTGTTATCTAATTTATGAACGTTTTTCTATGAAAATAATTTACTTGAGAGCATTTTCCATTAGTTCATGGTAAAACTACAAACAACTGATCGAAATTGCAGTATTTTCTTAGGTCATGTTATAAATATTTAATAGCATGTTTTGTACGTGATATTTGGGATAAATACCACCCGTGATATTTCAAAATTGTCACAAATTTCACTCGCCGGAGGCTTGTGGAATTTTGTTAACAATTTTGAAATATCACTCGTGGTATTTATCCCAAATATCACTACAAACCATGCTATTACCTATACAAACATACCGGTAATAACATAGATGCAAAAATTACTCGATTCTGATTGGCTGAGAGCTTTGCTATTTATTCTAAACAGTGCAAAAAAGTGTAACACAGTGCAATAAAGTGTAACACAGTGCAAATTACAAACAAATCTTCGCTTTTGATTGGCTAATAAACAATAGAAAATAATTTTAGCCAATCACATTGCAGTGGTTGCCATGGCAACAGAAAATTCCCAGAAATTCAAAAATTTTAAGATGGCGGATCTTTGCCAAAAAAGGCATCAAAAACGCTACCAAATTCACGGAAAAATCAATTTCATACAGTACAAAAGGCAGAAACAATGGAAAGAAGGACTCGCTGCCTGTTATTCTGGAGTTAGCAAGCACCAAAAACAACATTTTCACCATTTTATAGACTCGACATGAACTGAGTTGACGGGGGAGCCTTGACTAGAAAGAAAAACTATGTGATAAATGAATAACTTTGTTGGCTCTTCTAAGCAAAATATACTTCAAACTTCTACAAATTAATGAGCATTCAACTTTGGTTTCGAGTGGTCAGGAAAGTAATCAAGGATATCCAGTGATTTACAGTAAGTTTAGTCGAATTTCTCTCTCTGACTGAGGTCTGACGATCAAACTTTTGAGCTTTCGGGAATAGAAAATGAGAGTTATGTACTCGTTTCAATTTTCTAAAAATGATGAACAGCCTTTGTACTTATTACTGTTTGTTGCTATTATCAGTATGTAGGGATTGTTGTGTTTGTAGTGTCGATTAATTTGATGTCAAATAAACGAGTACTTCGCTACATGCA
Organism: Actinostola sp. cb2023; assembly: GCA_033675265.1. NCBI lineage: Eukaryota > Metazoa > Cnidaria > Anthozoa > Actiniaria > Actinostolidae > Actinostola > Actinostola sp. cb2023. The sequence continues at coordinate 68,736 of JAUJYZ010000392.1, read as the reverse complement.
TGTTTACATGTGTCTTTTGCTGTCTAATTTCCGCTAAAATTTTTGCATCTATATTATTAATAAGTAATCATACGATTTCTCATTCAATTTGGGATAATTCGCACTCGTGTGTTTTTCAAAGAGCTCAAATTGCACTTGACCTACGGTCTCGTGCAATTTGAACTCTTTGAAAAACACACTCGTGCGAATTAATCCCAAATTGAACTTGAAACCGTATGATTGCCTAGATACAAATAATATTACATTCCTTTATAAAAAGGTTAAATTAACCATTGGAAAAATCGCATAATTTTCCGCATAATTTCGGGGTTTTTTCCGCACAATTTCCTCTTTTTTTCGCACCATATCAGAGGCCCTGTTTACTGAGTAATAAATAGAAATAGAAATAATATCGGATGATTAGAAACAATAAAATTATTTACTGCATATACACAACAGAAAGCTCCCGTAAGAGATTCTGTTTTGTCTTCAGTTCCCCCTTTAACAGATTATAAGTACCAACATTAAAAGCTTACTCCCCTCACAAACAGTTTCTTTGAAACAACAAACCACAATTACAATAATCTAGAAAGACTTACTGTAAAAGAGAGATGGCTATCGTGAACGATGTCCACATGATTGCTCACTTCGATTTGTATCTTGTCTCTTTTGTGAAAACCGTTGGTGTTGATGTAATCTTCGACTTCGGTCTCAGATCTGTTATGTAATAATACAAAGACAGGTTATTAAAAACGTTTAAATCAGGCAATTGGAAGCCACAACAAACTACAGAGCATCACAATCTGTGTCTGTATATTATGACATGAATTCGCTTTTAGTTTTATAGAGTTTAGCTCGGTTTGGCGCCATTATACCAACATAACGTACAAAGGCATCGATTGGGCAGAAATCATTGAATTTCTAGAAGTAAGGCCACCAAAATAGCATTATTGTCGTACAAAGATAAGACTAACGAAGTTCTTGATACTTACTCGCATACATTGTCAAGTTCAGAGGATAAAATCGTTGTGAAAGTCTTCGTAAACAGCTTCGTTTACAAAATGTCCGCCAAACAAACTCGTGGTAAAGATTCCCAAAATGCATTGCGAGATATCTCACCACTTCTTCCCCGACTAGCATAGCACAGGAAGCCCAACGTCTGAGCGTCTTTGATGCTGTATCTATATCTGTGAATGCGATAAATTGATTTGTTTACAATTTTCCTTCCATTACTAGAGTACAAACACTAACATATTGTCCAGCTTATAGAGCAGATTTCGTATGACTGCGAAAAACTGACCGCATGGATGTGCAGTACATTTTTAATACAGTGAAACCTCCCATAAGCGCCCACCTAAAATGTCAAGCTTTGTGGTCACTTACGAGAGGTGGTCGTATACGACAGGTTCCAACTGTAGTGATTTGACTGGAACTGAACTTTTAGTATTTTGGAAAACTGGTCGCTTACGAGAGGTGGTCGCTTTCGAGAGGTGGTCGCTTACGAGAGTAGTCGCAACCGGAGGTTCAACTGTATATTTACTTTATCTTTCTTTATTAGCGCGGTAGCCTCTCGTCAGATTGTGCCCACAATAATTTTCCCCCTGCGCTACGGGCCTAACATATTACAGTTGAAATTCCGGTTGCGACCACTCTCGTATATACACCTATTTCAAATAACGTTGTCGCGTTCAAAGCAACAAGCGTCAAGCCAAGACTGAAGTGAATGCTGGTTTTGTGTTGTCAAATTATTCAAATCAGACCTATTTTCTATGGAACGAAGTGTGATATGCAAACAAGCATGTGAAAATGTTCACATTTTGTAATTAGTCCTTATTAGTCGAGCATTCACTTCGGTCTTGGCTTGACGCTTGTTGCTTTGAACGCGACAACGTTATTTGAAATAGGTGTATATATCCTGGGGCAGCATGCATATAGCAATTTTTGTATAAACAGAATCAAAAGAACTTTTAGTCTTAACTGAGACCTTGGATATTCCAAGTAACCTTTCAGGACCGCCCCTAAGAACGCCTGCAATAGCCGGAGGCTACCGGTTGCACAAAAGGTGAATAGCGTTGTCCACCGGATGTCTTATCCAACGGATACAATGATGCCATACAAGTTCCCTGGGAAGATCACTATTCGTGCTATGCATAAGTTGTGACCTGAGTATTATATTGACCTTCGGTTCAATTTCTACCGAGACTTCGCCATACTGGCTACTTCGTGATGTCAAAATCACCGGAAAAAAGCATCCTGCAGCAACAAGCTCCACATTGCCACCCTTCGGTGTTTCCGACCATCGATGGCGTAATTCATATTATTTAAAAACATTACATGTAAATATGATCTAATGCGCGATCATTAAGGGAATGATTTTCCTGTTTCGAGGTTCTCCTCATGCAGTTCGGTACATTATTTCTACATACATACTTACTTTATTTAGTACCATATAAACACTACTGGAAACTATAAAGTAAATTAACTCGTACAGCATGATTATATCAAATGAGTCTTGAAAGTTTATGTACATAGTATCGGCGTATAAAAGAACTGATTTACACACATTTGGCACAGCGGCTCACAGTTCTTGTATGCATGTATGCATAGAGCGGCTTCGCCACATGGTGCAGTTCCCTGCGGCGTGGAATATACAGTTACAAATCAAGATTAATACTGACGTTGAATCAGTACTGTTTTTCAAATGTTTTGAATTACTGACGATCTTTGCTTGGAGATACTGAATGGTCTGGCCATGTAATGTAATGTAATGTAATGTAATGTAATGTAATGTAATGTAATGTAATGTAATGTAATGTAATGTAATGTAATGTAATGTAATGTAATGTAATGTAATGTAATGTAATGTAATGTAATGTAATGTAATGTAATGTAATGTAATGTAATGTAATGTAATGTAATGTAATGTAATGTAATGTAATGTAATGTAATGTAATGTAATGTAATGTAATGTAATGTAATGTAATGTAATGTAATGTAATGTAATGTAATGTAATGTAATGTAATGTAATGTAATGTAATGTAATGTAATGTAATGTAATGTAATGTAATGTAATGTAATGTAATGTAATGTAATGTAATGTAACGGCAAACTAGTTAAACACGATTTATAGATATATTTTAAAATATGTTCATGGTTTTTATCACTGCTCTTTCTCCGACTTGTAAATATCTTTTAGTTTCGTTTTATTCCCAGTTGGAGAGAATTAAAAAAAATTGGCGCGAGCGCATGTGTCTACTGCTTTTTTAGAGGATATTGAGAAAAGCGTGAAATAGCAGAATTATTATTACTTAGATAGTACTGATACACAAACGGTTCTATTCTTTGTCTATTTCTGTTATCTATAATTTCTCGTGTTTATAAATTGCAGTGATAGAGCACAGGTAGCCCAAGCTCAACATTTGTGTAAGAGAATGTATGGGAATTATCAGTCAATGGTCGATTTTCAGTGTAAATTAAATATTGAATAAATGTTATTGTAACTTACTATGTGTCTTGAAGTAGTTCCTGCCAATGTCTGGAGCGAGTTTCAGACATTGGCAGGAACTACTTCAAGACACATAGTAAGTTACAATAACATTTATTCAATATTTAATTTTCGATTTTCAGCGTAAATATTGAATAAATGTTATTGTAACTTACTAACTATATGTCTTGAAGTATACTTCAAGACATATAGTAAGTTACAATAACATTTATTCAATATTTACGCTGAAAATCGACCATTGAATAATTCCCATACATTCTCTTACACAAATGTTGAGCTTGGGCTACCTGTGGATAGAGTTATAATGGTACTCGGAGTGATGTTCCATTCTCTTGTTTTCATTTCACTATTACACATTCGTTTGTAATAGTGAAATGAAAACAAGAGAATGGAATGGAATTATGCACTATAATGTGTATTTCATGAGGTAAATGAAATTACGAGGCCAATTATTCCCCTTACGGGGCCAATATATCCTCTTACGAGGCCAATAATTCCCCTTGCGGGACTCATAATTCTCCTCACGGAGCTCAATTATCCCATTTCTGTGCTCCAAAGTTCCCAAATAGAAATGGCTTGTCCTTCTGAAGGGGTTTAATATCAATCGAGAAACATCGTAGTTGGAGTCGTTCTGGAGATCGATGGCGGGTAGCAAACAACACGGCCGTCTGGTGTTGACCTTTTGGCTACAAAATCTGTCCAAAACGTCAGAATATCTGAAAGATTCTCGGTAAAAAGAAATCTTACACAATCTATGTAAGCTGTGCCTAATTATCTGAGGAAAAAAGTAAGAAAACATGGCATAAAGTCGCTTTATATCAGAGTTCAGTGTTTTTCCAGTCACGTGCACGTCACGTGAAACGAAATGATCGGCAGAAAATGTCGGTGTTCTTATTGGATCCGATTCAATGCTTGAAGTCGACAAGATATCACGAAGAGTCACGAAGATAATCGGTATTTCTTCGTAATCTTTCGTACTATAAGTATTGATATTCCGAATTAATATACAACGAACTTTCTCAGGTATAGACTCTATGTCTGATATTATGCATCTGTCATGTGATAGGTAAACACTGGGACTTGTGTAATTAGATTCTTACATGAAGTATTTTCATGCATATACGATAGCATAGTGTCTATGCTCCATTGAGCAGTAGACACAAAAAATGGTCAATTTAATTAGAGTCATTCCTAGTTACTGTTCTGAACATCATTCAATGCATGGGTTCTATGTACTGGTACTAACGAGCAGGAGTGTTTTATCGGGTTTAAAACCACGAAGCCGAGTGGTATTAGACCCGATAAAACACGATCTGCGAGTTTATTGGACAGCTTCAAAAACGATCTTCCAAAATAATACATTTTCGGATGATTTCAGTAAAAAGAGCAAGGAAAACACAAACATAACAGTATCGTGTTGCTTCTAACGCCTCACACATGCGCACCGATACTACTATTACTCTCAAAAAGATCCCACATTTGAACGATGAGGGTCCGAAAGTGTGACCAAGGAGCGATCTTTCCGGCGGGACTCCCGTACAGGGAACAGGGAGGTCAATGATACGACATCAATATGAGACCTATAAAGCCATCCTCATTAGAATTCTTTATATAAAGAATACTAATACGCAGTGCATTACCGGGAATAAAGGTACATGCACGTGATGGATTTCGTCCTTCTGATTGGACGAATTGCTCATTAATTATGCATGAGTTTTTGAATTGTTTTAAATAAACATTGCGTGTTTAATTGTTTTTGTCTATGTTTGATTGGCTTTTTCGCAGGTACAACATGGATATCAGAGATTACTTGGCTGATATTAAACGTCGAAGTGAGAGAAGATTTGACACCTCTGTATAAAAGAGTGCCGTTCTTGGAATTCTTGAAACTCGAATTGAACATTGAAACTCAAGAACAGCTTGATGACTTGTATTTGAAACACCCTTTCCGTATTTTCAAGATTCACTTAGCATACGATCAAGCACCCATGGGAGATGGTGCTACCAAACCAAAGTACATCTACGTTATACGTAACCCTAAAGACGTTGCTGTGTCCTTCTACCACCATTATCAAGGCTTCAAAATGTATGAATTTGATCATCCATGGGATGAATTCTTTGAAATGTTCATCGAAAATAAAGGTATGTCTTGATAATGTAAACAAGCCACATTGATTAGCAAGCTCGGCTGACGCGCTCGAAACAATTAAACTAACAAAAGCAAACGGATACACTTGTAAACAGACAGACAGACGGATAGACAGATCGTCTGCCTGCCTGTCTGTCACTGGACTGGCATACAGATCTAATTAATCTAATGATGAAGGGACCAATATGGTGACTGACAGACGGATGGACGGGATGACTGAATTGGATCAATGGCTGCATGGTCATGATGGACCAACTGACTGACTGATCTGAATCTTTGACAATTATTCCCCGTGGAGGTGAGTAGTGGTGCATATTTACCGAGCGGTGAGTCTTCGAGCGAAGAGGTAAATATCTACCACTACTCACCGACACAGAAGTGAATAATAGTTTTAGTATAATAGTATATACCACACACGTGAATAGCTAGCCAAATATATAGAAAATATTTTCAAGAAGAAAAAGACACGCTCGCGCGCGCGCGAAACGCGACGCCATCTTGTTTTGGAGGTGAATAGACATGGATATCCCTAGTTTGATTAACCAATCACAGCGCACGAAAAGCATTATTCACTTGTGTGGTGTACAAGCTAAATATTATTGATTGATGGATTCGTTGCAGTTGTTTATGGCAGTTGGTATGACCACGTGCTTGGATGGTGGGCACATCGAGATGACCCCAAGATTCTATTCTTGAAGTACGAAGACATGAAAAAGGTACACCATCGAGGGTATACAAAATCATTCCTTAACAACACTTACCCACTAGCTATTCTATTCACAGGATCTACCTTGTGCTGTCCAACACTTACCCACTATAGCTATTCTATTCACAGAATCTACCTTGTGCTGTCCAACACTTACCCACTAGCTATTCTATTCACAGAATCTACCTTGTGCTGTCCAACACTTAATTACCCAATAGCTATTCTATTCACAGGATCTACCTTGTGCTAGCTGTCCAACACTTACCCACTAGCTATTCTATTCACAGGATCTACCTCAGTGTGCTGTCCAACACATACCCACTAGTTATTCTATTCACAGGATCTACCTTGTGCTGTCCAACACTTACACAGCGCGAAAAAGCAGGTTTATGGAAATTTAAACATTGCATAAAGGTGCTTAAAGTTCTGTAAGTAACTTTAAGCCAGAGTTTAAAGGAGCTTAAATCTGTATAAAGTTGAACTTTAAGCAATTGGAGCATAAAGCTTGATTAAAGTTAGCATAAAGGAGCTTAAATCTGTATAAAGTTGAACTTTAAGCAATTGGAGCATAAAGCTTGATTAAAGTTAGCATAAAGTTGCTTGACGAAATTTAAACCATGTTTATGCCTAATTTAAAATTGGTATAAATTAGGCTTTAAGAAATATATAAAGGTGATTTACATTCGTGTAAACGTCAGGTTTATGTCAAATTTAAGCGACGTTTATGCCTAATCTAAAATCGGTGTAATCTTCAGATTTATGCCAAATTTACTTCACCATTAAGTTCATCTTGATGCTATTCAAATTAGTCCAATATAAAGGAAATATATGTAGCAAAGTCATCATCTTATCCATTGTTGTGACAATGTTGCAACAGCCCGACCAAATATAAACACGGAGAAAGAGAGTGAAGAATCTCTGGAACCCTAATATCTCTCAGTCTCAGGTGAATGTAAAAAATCCATTCCAATCGAACATAATAATAATAATAATAATAATAATAATAATAATAATAATAACCTTTATTAACGTGTCAAATTACCTAGCACTGCACGAAATATTGGATTTACGAACAATTTGCACCGGTGCAAATATGAAGTGAATTTAGGGATCTATATTCGCACCACATTTGTGCACATGTTAGTGTAAGTTGTGCAAAGATGGTGTTTGCACATGTTGCAAATATATGCAAACGTAAAGTAAATATTAACTAACACCACATATTTGCACCATATTTTCCTTGATGCCGATACAGTTTTGCCTCATTTTTAATTTTTAATTTTTAATTTTTATATGCTTCCTGGATGCTTTCTGTTTGGGTTGAGATCAGAGCAGAATGGAGACACACACCGACTCCGATCGATAAGTTGCCCATTGCAATAAATTACGTTAGATTTTTTTTGTTTATGAAACTCATCATTAAAATACTTTGAACATTGTATCGTACGCCGCATAAAATGAGAATAGCGACAACGATGCGCAATGATTCATGGGCCGTGGACAAATATCCACGACCCATGGTTCATTGCGCACCATCGAATGGCTTGCTGTGATTGGTCAAGATGGACGAGAAATACGTTTGAATTTAGGCGCCGATCGCCATGTTGTTTACAGTTTGGTTCGTTCGATCGTGGTGCCAACGTCTCTGTTCTTGTGAGGAGGTTTTGGACTCTAAAACCCCTTGAGATTACTTGAATTTACAGACATATGTTCGTGATGTTCTTATCAGCTGGAAAGTGGTTGGAAAAACTATAAAAGTGTAAGTATTTACAGTTAAATGCACTCCTTAATAACAATCTTGTAAATCCTAATGTCCACAAATGAATACGAACTCGAACGGAATCGAGCTTCACGAGTTTAATAAACACAGAGATAGAACTGTTATAAACTCAAGAGTTGGCTGTTATAAACTCAAGAGTTATAGCCTAATAAACACAGAGATAGAACTGTTATAAACTCAAGAGTTATAGCCTAATAAACACAGAGATAGAACTGTTATAAACTCAAGAGTTAAGCTTATAGCCTAATAAACACAGAGATAGAACTGACTGTTATAAACTCAAGAGTTATAGCCTAATAAACACAGAGATAGAACTGTTATAAACTCAAGAGTTATAGCCTAATAAACACAGAGATAGAACTGTTATAAACTCAAGAGTTAAGCTTATAGCCTAATAAACACAGAGATAGAACTGTTATAAACTCAAGAGTTATAGCCTAATAAACACAGATAGAACTGTTATAAACTCAAGAGTTATAGCCTAATAAACACAGATAGAACTGTTATAAACTCAAGAGTTATAGCCTAATAAACACAGAGATAGAACTGTTATAAACTCAAGAGTTATAGCGTAATAAACACAGAGATAGAACTGTTATAAACTCAAGAGTTATAGCCTAATAAATACAGAGATAGAACTGTTATAAACTCAAGAGTTGGCTGTTATAAACTCAAGAGTTATAGCCTAATAAACACAGAGAGATAGAACTGTTATAAACTCAAGAGTTATAGCCTAATAAACACAGAGATAGAACTGTTTAATATAAACTCAAGAGTTATAGCCTAATAAACACAGAGATAGAACTGTTATAAACTCAAGAGTTATAGCCTAATAAACACAGATAGAACTGTTATAAACTCAAGAGTTATAGCGTAATAAACACAGAGATAGAACTGTTATAAACTCAAGAGTTATAGCCTAATAAATACAGAGATATAACTGTTATAAACTCAAGAGTTATAGCCTAATAAATACAGAGATAGAACTGTTATAAACTCAAGAGTTATAGCCTAATAAATACAGAGATATAACTGTTATAAACTCAAGAGTTATAGCCTAATAAACACAGAGATAGAACTGTTATAAACTCAAGAATTATAGCCTAATAAATACAGAGATAGAACTGTTATAAACTCAAGAGTTATAGCCTAATAAACACAGAGATAGAACTGTTATAAACTCAAGAGTTATAGCCTAATAAACACAGAGTTCGAACTGTTATAAACTCAAGAGTTATAGCCTAATAAACACAGAGTTCGAACTGTTATAAACTCAAGAGTTATAGCCTAATAAACACAGAGTTAATTAGAACTGTTATAAACTCAAGAGTTATAGCCTAAGAAACACATAGTTAGAACTGTTATAAACTCAAGAGTTATAGCCTAAGGAGTTTTTATGGATAGACCTTAGGGACTTGTCAGACTTTCTGAGCCTCTGAATAGGGAAGGTCATGAAACAAATTTCATTCCCATCGCTAGGGGAGGGTCACAACATTTTCAATGCTCAATTTAAAATCTCCATCCCCCCTAATTTCTGACAAGTCCCTTATTTCAACATTTAAGGAAGACACCATTGCTATTATTTGAAAGAGTATACCAACACAGTGATCTTGCAAACTTTTAGCGTTGTACATGTAACATAAAAATTTAAAACGCTACAGCTCTTTGAAATGCATAGTAAGATTTGTGTGACAAAGACAGCAGAGATCACCACGTCCACCTTCTTCATGTTCTTGGTACATTTTAAATGCTTATAACTCTGCACTAATTTAATATCTGACTTCATAACTGTACTGACATGGTCTTTCTTGTATTGCCAATATTATTCTGAATGCATTAATCTTTTGTGCTGCTCATTCCCAGTCTTCGCTCTTTTTTTATCATGAAAACAATGAAGTAGGATGATATTTTCTTGCTAAAAAGCTAAAAATTGTAACAATAATTATTGTTATATAATGACATTATATCCCACTAATTAATATGTTTAAAATGATATAGTGTTGCTGTCATTTAGTAAACATTCATTTCTATTTTTAGAAGTTGCAAAGAAGGAAGGAAACCCTGGAGACAGTGGAAGTGGAAGAGAGAAAGAGGGATGCCATAAGAAAGACACTCACTCTGGCTTATACAAGCTCAGATGAAAGCGACCTTTCCGAAGACGAAGGAGGGCAGATTCGACACCAAATAATTAATCTTAGGAGGCACTTGAATGGCCAAAAGCAGGGTTGTCACTAAGTAACAAATCTGCAGGCCCTTGTTGCATGAAAGGTGAATAGCGCTATCCACCGGATACGTCCTATTGAACGGATACCATTTATCGGATAAATGCATCAGTTATATCTGTTGGATACTTTTCACCTTTCATGCAACCAGGGCCAGACAGCTGAATGGTTGATGATTAATTTGTTTGCTAGATTTGTCAAAATTCAACAGTGTTAAACTGTTTGCCCAATCCCAACCAGCTAATTTTGCCAGTTCTTAGCAATGTCCCAGTGATGGCCCTGCAAAAGTGCATTTAAATTTGTTATATTATTAATAATTTGTAAATTTATTAGATTTTTATGCTTGCTTGTGGTTAATGTTTGCAAGTGCTTTATATTTTAATACTGAGTCCAGTTTCAAGCACTTGAGAGACACATCATTTTCAACATAATGTTGTTTCTTTAGACCATGCAAGCTGGTACATTTTTTTACATATAAAAAAATACATCAATAGACTGTTTAAAGTTTTTTATATAAGTATGAATTTGTACAATTACAACACACCATTACTGCAGTCAAATTAGAAAATAAAGAGTTTTGAATTTATATCTGGTAGTTTCTTGGGTGGTTTATATTTGTGTGTTACCTAAATTCATATCAATGTTAATCAATGCCAGCAAATCTCGATTTATGCAACATTTGGCAATAAGGCAACGATATTATGGTTGAATATATTATGGTTAAATATAATTAACTTCGATTGTCAACATTTATTGTAGCTTTATGCTACATTTTTTTAATCAAAAGTGAGATTTAAACGTCATAAAAATGGGTTTATTGTAGCTTTATGCTACATTTAATGTTCACGCCAATCTTAAAATCAAGGTTTAAAAGTACTTTAAGTGACATTTATATCGCGTTTATACCACATTTATGCTACCTTTATACCTACCATAAATGTGGCTTACAGAAGCGAGTCTCTTTAAACTAGCTTTATGCCCAGGCATAAAGTTCCTATAAAGACGAACTTTATGCACCGTAATTCTGGCGTAAATGTGCTTAAAGGCGAGGTTTATGCAAACTTTATGTCTTCTTTAAACATGATTAAATTTGTTTTTTCGTGCTGTGTTACCCACTAGCTATTCTATTCGCAGGATCTACCTTGTGCTGTCCAACACTTACCCACTAGCTATTCTATTCACAGGATCTTCCTTGTGCTGTCCAACAGATAACAAAGTTTGTCGGTAAAGATTTATCTCCAGAGATGGTTGAACGTATCGCTGACCAAACAACCTTTAGCGCCATGTCGACTGATAGCAAAGGAAGGTTCTACGATGACGAGGAGATGGAAACGAAACATCGAGTACCAGGAGCTACCAGATTCATACGCAAGGGTGAAGTTGGAGACTGGAGAAACTACTTCACTGAGGAACAAAGCAGACGCTTTGATGAACTGTACGAACAGAATATGGCTGGGAGTGGACTGGAACTGGAGTTCTAAACCTCTGAAGACGCCGACATTTTCCTGCGTGCTCTTTTTATCAAAATAAACATATTATATTTGTAACAGATTTAGAGTCATTATAAACGGTAGCGAGATCGAATCGACCATACAAACAAGAGTGAAACGAATAAATAATGTTTAAGAATTGAAAAGGGAAATGAATACAAGTGGCAGACAAGTTTTGTGTCACGACAACAGCAGTGGTTGAGAATCAATGTATTACTTGTCTATGACTTTATTAAAAATAAGGTTTTCATTAATTCATTGATATTACTCGCGCGCATGGTCAATGATGATGAAGAAGTAATAATGGCATGGTGATATTGAGTGACGACGACAACAATACTGGGCTGAAATTGATAGTGATGATGAAATTGATGGTGATGAAGGTGATACTGATGATGAAATTGATAGTGATGATGATGGTTGTGGTGATGATGAAATTGATAGTGATGATGATGGTTGTGGTGATGATGAAATTGATAGTGATGATGATGGTGGTGATGATGAAATTGCTAGTGATGATGGTTGTGGGAATGATGAAATTGATAGTGATGATGGTTGTGGTAATGATGAAATTGATAGTGATGATGGTTGTGGTAATGATGAAATTGATAGTGATGATGGTGGTCACTGCATATGTAATCGATTTAAAAAAAAATTCATAGGCACTTTAAATAAACAACAACAACAAAAATCCAAACAAAAAGATTTCAATGTTAGTTACAGTACTATTGCTAAACGTCCCTGAAACTAACTAGTTCTCGTTCAATAGATTGCTGTCCTACATCGAACAACATTGGATCGTCACGTGACCAAATAAGGAGATTTGATATCTATATATATCCATCATTTCCGCGCAACAATCATTTTAAAAATAAAAGCAAAGCGAGTGTTACAAGGCCAGTCGCCCCACAAGCCAGCGCCGAATCCCTTCATCATTGTACAGTCTTCGTTATGTAACGAGCCACCATCGTTAGGTTCATACCTGTCCCACTTTGTATATGTAACTCTCTCCCTAGAAATAACAGTACAATTTTACTTGTGAGCGAGATGTTGTCGGTAAAGCCGAGCGCACGCTACACGACGATACATGACGCTACATGAAAAGGCAAGAAACCATGGCGTAATCTCTTATAGTTTGTGGTCTCTTGTGTAAGGGGATTCATCGTACGGTGCCATCTTCTACGAATGTATACAATCTGAAATTGATTAATTGTCTGTGCAATGTTGTCCTGGACGAGTGCTGGCGTAAACAGGTTATGCGACATGATAAACAGTTAGCCAATCAAAACGTACACTGTACCATACATGCTGTCGTCATATTATACTGCCTCCTATATGCTTATATGCGCACATCGAGCGACCTATCGCAGCGTCAGGCACAGGCAGCCCAACCATTGCTTCTGAGGCTACTAAATAATTTCAAAATTAAAATGATATTTGCATCTTTTTTGATTGGTTTCCTGTGGTAGTGCGCGCGCGCGCGCGCAATAAATAAATAAATAAATACGTATTATGTCGGGCTCCTTGTGCTGAGTAACGTCCTATGTTGGGCTTCCTGTGCACGTCCCGCAAGACGCGTCCGCAGAGAGTGCATATGCTTAAAATAGGTGTATTAATAACTTCAATTGTTCAATACCTGTCTGTCCAGCGCCATTGTCCTTCCTTTCTCTTGTCGTTTAAACCAATCCAAACGTGGGAAGACTTTTGAACGTTCTTTTTAACGAACGCTGCTTCATTTAACGTTGTTACACTCAACAGACTTGCTTTACGTTGTTGGCAGGCGGTTTCAGCTTGCTCCCACGTGACTCGACTATTTACTTTAAGTAACACCGATCATACGCTTTTGTTCTAGAAGCGATCCAGTCAGTGGGACAACCTTAAAGGTACATACATAACAATGATGAATACACTCCAGGGGTTTAAATTGAAAAAAATACTTTTGTCTCTTTAGGTTTTTTTTTTTCTATTCAGATGTCTTGACTGTAAATCAACAGTCTTCATCAGTTGGTTAGTAAGAAACCGCGCGCGGATATATTTCAAAAAAAATACCATGAGAGCGCGTGCTCGTTCCAGTGTTCAGAGCTCGGTTGTACAATTGCAAAAAGGTGAATAGCGCTATCCACCAGATAAGTCCTATCCAACGGATAAAATTTATTGGATAACTGCATCAGTTTTATCCGGTGGATATCGATAATCACCTTTCGTGCAACCGGGATCACTACTATCGCGCGGTAAACTTCTGGAATGCTAATGTAGTCATTTCCAGCGTTGCGATCGTGTGTTTATTATCTCGAGAAACTCGAAAATGTTTCGGGCCCGCAAAGTCACCCGTAGATCGTAGTGGAAAAACCTTAAAAGTAAGCAAATTGATAGGAGTTTTCGGTTAATTAAGTATCTCTCGAAAGATTCAAAACATTTATGGGTTCGAAATCTTACCAATTTCCTTCATTTTTACAAAAAAATATTTCTGAAATTAATCGATGACTTTTCGGGCTCGAATTGTTCTCTGGTCTTTCTATAAACTACATGACGCAGGATCTCGTCCCTTGCGTTATCCCATCATTTCGACTATTTAACAATTAGACTACGAGTTAATTCGAGTTTGATTTTTCGCTTTGTTTGTTTTTTTGTTCAAAACGCCGGCTTTTTCGGTACTCACGCAATAGATAGTGAGTACGTTAGCCAATCAGAATGCAGGATTCGTGATAGTATGCTAATTGCATGGTTTCTACCAATACTATATATAAGTCGTTACCAGTCTTTTCCGGGTACTCCTCTGCACAAAGAAAGTTGTTGTTCCATCCAGTCATTCCATGTTTTGCATTCCACTGAATACACTTTAATCCTTTTATTAAACCACGTGACGACCAACGAAACCTACAAATATAGATATTTCAACATAAGACTTGCATTCGTATATTAGATATCACATGGCCGTTCAGCATATCCAAGCAATGATAGAAGTCGCCAAAACCGGCGAAAAACTCAGAAAACAACATCTAGGTATTTCATGGAGTTTCGTAGATTTGACACTATGAATGTAGGAATTGATCATGTGATATAAAACTGTTTCACTTCATGTTGTCGCTGAATGCACTCAAGCACACTTGTGACTGACAAGAATTCAGTCCCCCTCCTCTCCCCTCCCCTCTCCAAAAAGGCCTGATACTCAGGTCATGACAAGACCGAATGACAGCATGCGCGTAACGTTATTGTAAATATAGATGAAGTACCTTTTCTCACATGCAACGATGGTGACTTGTGATGTCTCTGCTAACACTACTAATGTTCGTTGGTGATGAAGTACCTTTTGTCACAACGATGGTGACTTGTGATGTCTCTGCTAACACTACTAATGTTCGTTGGTGATGAAGTACCTTTTGTCACAACGATGGTGACTTGTGATGCCACTACTAACACTACTAATGTTCGTTGGTGATGAAGTACTTTTTGTTACAACGATGGTGTCTTGTGATGTCTCTGCTAACACTACTAATGTTCGTTGGTGATAAAGTACCTTTTGTCACAACGATGGTGACTTGTGATGTCTCTGCTGACACTACTAGTGTTCGTTGGTGATGAAGTACTTTTTGTTACAACGATGGTGACTTGTGATGTCTCTGCTAACACTACTAATGTTCGTTGGTGATGAAGTACCTTTTCTCACAACGATGGTGACTTGTGATGTCTCTGTTAACACTACTAATGTTCGTTGGTGATGAAGCACCTTTTGTCACAACGATGGTGCAGTGACTTGTGATGTCTCTGCTAACACTACTAGTGTTCGTTGGTGATGAAGTACTTTTTGTTACAACGATGGTGACTTGTGATGTCTCTGCTAACACTACTAATGTTCGTTGGTGATGAAGTACCTTTTGTCACAACGATGGTGACTTGTGATGTCTCTGCTAACACTACTAATGTTCGTTGGTGATGAAGTACCTTTTGTCACAACGATGGTGACTTGTGATGTCTCTGTTACCACTACTAATGTTCGTTGGTGATGAAGTACATTTTGTCACAACGATGGTGACTTGTGATGTCTCTGCTAACACTACTAATGTTCGTTGGTGATGAAGTGCCTTTTGTCACAACGATGGTGACTTGTGGGCATGATGTCTCTGCTAACACTACTAATGTTCGTTGGTGATGAAGTACCTATTGTCAACGATGGTGACTTGTGATGCCTCTATTAACACTACTAATGTTCGTTGGTGATGAAGTACCTTTTGTCACAACGATAGTGACTTGTGATGTCTCTGCTAACACTACTAATGTTCGTTGGTGATGAAGTTAGCATAAATATACCAATATAACAATCAAAATTACCCATGCTACCTTTCGGTCTTGTCGCGTATGCTCGAAAGTCCGACCACGACCACGACCACGACCACGACAACGACCACGACCACGACCACGACCACGACCACGACCACGACCACGACCACGACCTTTGCAAAATCTCTGGATCCACCCCTGCAACAACAATCACAATCACAACCATGCTTACTTAAACACTTCTGCCGGTTACATCTTCTGCTCTGCCAAGTTGTCTTCGAACAACGTCTACCTCTTTTACAACTACGAAAACGGCTCTGACTGCCACCACCACATTCCTTACTGCATGGTCGCCATGGTGACCACGGTAAGTAGTTACTTCCTACAGAGACCAAGAAAAATCTTGAATTAGAAAATCGTGCAGCGAGAGTATTACACTTTTCAAATGATGCTAATGTCGGAACTTGGCTGGGGAAAACTTGACACACAACGCCCAATCCTCAAAGCGGTTATGGTTTTTATGTCTTTCCCTCCCCAATTCTATAAACAAAGTAAAGTGCTGCATTGACTGAGCTATGCTTACTGCGCGGCAACAAATAGACTTGTTTGGGTTTAAATGGCTTAGCCTAATGCTCATAGCCGCTTTTAATAAACTTCAAGATAAACATATATATAATATATATATTCTATAAAATTTGTCCAGCCTCGTGGTTAAGCAAGGATGAACACCTGATACTCTGAGAGTGTGAGGTTCACCACGTGACCTTCTATGCATTCGCCTAAGGGGGGTTAGCTATTGACCCCCTACTCATTACTCTGTCCTCTGTCCTGTTGTGATTGGCTTAGTTGCCAAAAATATTTCATATAATTCTATTAATGGATAATTTAGCACTTACCTGGCACTGCAATACTTTTATCTTTCACGTCAGTTCGAACAGCACATAGATGGTATATGTCCCGACTTCTATAATCAAGTCTTATTGCTGTGCAGTCCATGCCAGTTATTGACCCAGAAATAGACCAATGAAACTTCAAGACACTGTCACGAGGTACACATAAGTAATTGTCCCTCCAGTAGCGCGCGTAGGCTCTTCTGCGAGGCATGATGGTATTGGTACAGCTCATTGATGGAATGATTCCCGAGTGTGACCACATGAGAGTCAGTGTTTTCCTGTCTGCTCTGTAGCAGATATTGGCATCCTTCCACCAGGGGTCGTTGGGCTCGTTCATGGGGATGCAGTTTGGGTCGTTTGTGCGATTGCCTTTCGGGAAGAAAAAGTCTTCTGGAAACTTTGGAAAATCTGTGAAAATGTAATGAGATAGGTAAACGATTTATTTTATTTTATTTATAAACTTTGCCATATGGCAGGGTCACCGCAACAGCGTTAGCCAATTACTGCGGGCCCGTATTCATTTACTTATTTATTTTATTAGCTTTGCCATATGGCAGGGTCACCGCAACAGTGTTAGCCAATTACTGTGGGCCCGTATTCATTTACTTATTTATTTTATTAGCTTTGCCATATGGCAGGGTCACCGCAACAGTGTTAGCCAATTACTGTGGGCCCGTATTCATTTACTTATTTATTTTATTAGCTTTGCCATATGGCAGGGTCACCGCAACAGTGTTAGCCAATTACTGTGGGCCCGTATTCATTTACTTATTTATTTTATTAGCTTTGCCATATGGCAGGGTCACCGCAACAGTGTTAGCCAATTACTGTGGGCCCGTATTCATTTACTTATTTATTTTATTAGCTTTGCCATATGGCAGGGTCACCGCAACAGTGTTAGCCAATTACTGTGGGCCCGTATTCATTTACTTATTTATTTTATTAGCTTTGCCATATGGCAGGGTCACCGCAACAGTGTTAGCCAATTACTGTGGGCCCGTATTCATTTACTTATTTATTTTATTAGCTTTGCCATATGGCAGGGTCACCGCAACAGTGTTAGCCAATTACTGTGGGCCCGTATTCATTTACTTATTTATTTTATTAGCTTTGCCATATGGCAGGGTCACCGCAACAGTGTTAGCCAATTACTGCGGGCCCGTATTCATTTACTTATTTATTTTATTAGCTTTGCCATATGGCAGGGTCACCGCAACAGTGTTAGCCAATTACTGTGGGCCCGTATTCATTTACTTATTTATTTTATTAGCTTTGCCATATGGCAGGGTCACTGCAACAGTGTTAGCCAATTACTGCGGGCCCATATTCATTTACTTATTGCTGCGAGCCGCCAGGCGAGCAGCGAAACTAATCTTGACGATACTTTTGATCAGTGCACACACAGTATCGTTTATTTTTCGCTGATGCAAGCCAGGAAAGTGTTCGTTTTCTACAAATCCATGATGTCAAATGCAACTTTATTCATTGCTGGAAGCATTCATCGGGGTCATGAACAATTTAGTGACATTTCAAGGGGAAGACAATGTTCTTTTATGAGTTTTCAGCGCTGTTGTGTGCTCAGTCACGTCCAGTTCCACAATGAAGTACTTAAGCTTAAGTTACTTCTACAGTCGATCAGAGTTGACCGAAGGAGACAGCATGTACTTGAATGCTTTTGAAAGACACAGTTAGTATCCCAGATGCTGTCGGTGACCTATCTACCTGATCGAGCTCGTTGGTCGGGTCAAACCAATCCGGCCCATGCCATTGCCATTGGCATTGAGGCAACTACTGAATCACATTATACGATCCATCCTGATGTACTTTTATCTTCTACAAGTGTGCTATGAGGCTTCGACATCTTTCCTGATATCTGGCCAGTAACATTGTATATAATATACACCAAACACAATTCTCTATTTCATTGAATCCATATTTGTATTAATTACTGCATATCAGTAGAGTACAAACTATTACAAGCGTGCAACATAAATAGTGCAAAGTATTGCATGCTTTTAGTGCTGGTACATGTCTATAGCTGTCTGTCTATGACCAGATTATCAGTATAGTGTTAGCATTTGTATTAAGCAACACCAAACTCGGGTGGGAATGATAATTAATAGAGACATGGAATGGAACAATGTGACCGGGATGGGAATGAGAATCAATGGAGATGTGGGATGGGAACAATGGGACAAGGGTGGGAATGAGAATCAGTAGATATATGTGAGGGAAATAGGTTTCTTGTAAGCTAGAACACATGACACAGTAATAAAGTTATTATTATTATTATACCGCATTTTTATTATTTTATATTACTACTAATGCACCTTGCTGACAAGGGACAGCCACATGTATGCATTGAAAGCTACATTTCACATGTATGCATTGAAAGCTACATTTCACTTTTATGTGTTACCATGTATGGCAGTGCACAACTCGCAGCACTTCACTTTCTACCAGAAACTACTAGTTTATTTTATTAGCTTTGCCATATGACAGGGTCACCGCAACAGTGTTAGCCAATTACTGTGGGCCCGTATTCATTTACTTATTTATTTTATTAGCTTTGCCATATGACAGGGTCACCGCAACAGTGTTAGCCAATTACTGCGGGCCCGTATTCATTTACTTATTTATTTTATTAGCTTTGCCATATGGCAGGGTTACCGCAACAGTGTTAGCCAATTACTGCGGGCCCGTATTCATTTACTTATTTATTTTATTAGCTTTGCCATATGGCAGGGTCACCGCAACAGTGTTAGCCAATTACTGCGGGCCCGTATTCATTTACTTATTTATTTTATTAGCTTTGCCATATGGCAGGGTCACCGCAACAGTGTTAGCCAATTACTGCGGGCCCGTATTCATTTACTTATTTATTTTATTAGCTTTGCCATATGGCAGGGTCACCGCAACAGTGTTAGCCAATTACTGCGGGCCCGTATTCATTTACTTATTTATTTTATTAGCTTTGCCATATGGCAGGGTCACCGCAACAGTGTTAGCCAATTACTGCGGGCCCGTATTCATTTACTTATTTATTTTATTAGCTTTGCCATATGGCAGGGTCACCGCAACAGTGTTAGCCAATTACTGCGGGCCCGTATTCATTTACTTATTTATTTTATTAGCTTTGCCATATGGCAGGGTCACCGCAACAGTGTTAGCCAATTACTGCGGGCCCGTATTCATTTACTTATTTATTTTATTTAGCTTTGCCATATGGCAGGGTCACCGCAACAGTGTTAGCCAATTACTGCGGGCCCGTATTCATTTACTTATTTATTTTATTAGCTTTGCCATATGGCAGGGTCACCGCAACAGTGTTAGCCAATTACTGTGGGCCCGTATTCATTTACTTATTTATTTTATTAGCTTTGCCATATGACAGGGTCACCGCAACAGTTACTGCGGACCCGTAGTCAGACCACACAAACCGGGAACTTTGTGCCCTACTCTTAGTTGAACAGTGGTGTGGGTTCTTTTACGTCCCTCCGGTGCAATGTAATGGAGAGTAGAGAGACGGGACTGCCATTTTACATAGTCATCCGAGCCACGCGAATTCGAAGGTCTAACCACTTGCGGATGTAATTACAAAGGTAGCACCTTCTCCTCAAGTATATTTTAAGACCATGGGTAATGGTCCGGCCGGGACTCGGACCACGAACCTCCCGCACCATATACCGGTACTCTACCATGCAACTTTTGTAGAGTTGTGGAGTTGTAGAGTAAAATGAAGCCTAAAGCTACAGTTGTGCTGTGCAACTTGAAGTATAAATAGGGTCTTAGCTTTGGCGTTATTTTTATTCCCAATTTCTTACTTATTAGTTACCAAATATAAGTGAAGGTCGAGTGTTGATATGTTCTACTTACCTACACATTTGTACAACAGGTTTGTTTGTTTGATGTCCAGTTGACTAAGGCCAGTGTTACCAAGGAATTTGACCGATGGATCACGTGACTTCATAGTTTGCTTTCCGTTAATGGAGTATGTCTTTATACCATAATGCATGATAGAGTAGTAATCATAAGGCATTCCACGACTATTTGATAGTCGATCTTTTCGATTAAATGTCCATTTCCATCCTAAGGAAAACGAAATAACGGTTCTTTATCTCACCTTTCTAATTTGTTACTGATTGAATCCCAACCAGCCAACCAGCCAACCAGCCAACCAGCCAACCAGCCAACCAGCCAACCAGCCAACCAGCCAACCAGCCAACCAGACAACCAGCCAACCAGCCAACCAGCCAACCAGCCAACCAGCCAACCAGCCAACCAGCCAACCAGATCAAGACAACCAGCCAACCAGCCAACCAGCCAACCAGCCAACCAGCCAACCAGCCAACCAGCCAACCAGCCAACCAGCCAACCAGCCAACCAGCCAACCAGCCAACCAGCCAACCAGACAACCAGACAACCAGACAACCAGCCAACCAGACAACCAGCCAACCAGACAACCAGCCAACCAGACAACCAGCCAACAGACAGACAGACAGACAGACAGACAGACAGACAGACAGACAAACAAACAGACAGACAAACAATTAACAAACAAACAAAAGAAGGTAGAGCTAGCTAGCTCTTGGTTAACTTACTGGGGTTGATATTATTCCAAAGAATTTGTACGTATTGGTCACGGTCAGCTCTGTTTTGTTCATGATAATAGCCGATTGTGTGACCCAACTCATGTAACACAACGCGAAAGTTGTCACACCACTTTCCTAAAGTCAATGTAGACCATGCTCCTCGCCATCGTCCAACACTCCCTCTACAACTAAAACAAATCAACACGTTATGAACAACATGGCTGTGCAATAGTTTTAATTACAAAGTTTCTCTTTTATAATGGCCTATTCAGCAACTAACTCCAGCCTATCGCTGATGACTTCTCAAACCCGTACTCATTTTCTATATGGAACCGGGTTTACATAGTATCCACTTGATCTACATGTCTAATTAGTAAGTTTGCATATTACAAGAAGAATTATTAATATATGTATGCTCCGTATGAGCTGCAGGTACTTAGACTCTTACCCAATGCCATAATAGATCCAAACATATTCACGAACTGCAGGTTCGTTCGTTTTATTGACGAAACGAATGCAAGTATGACGCTCCCATTCTGCCATGGCCTCTTTGATAACTTTGACGTAGTTCGGGCGCATCGCTTTAGTAAAGGAATAACATAAAGATTATGTTATGTTATGTTGACTTTACTTTTAATTAAAAAAGTGACCAGTGATCATAGGAGTTAGAGTCGTATGAGTGGGAAGTAGTTGCAGTACGGTTCGTGCCGTGTGATGACGGTACCGTGCCGTGACCGTGCCGTGACCGTGCCGTGACCGTGCCGTGACCGTGCCGTGACCGTGCCGTGACCGTGCCGTGACCGTGCCGTGACCGTGCCGTGACCGTGCCGTGACCGTGCCGTGACCGTGCCGTGACCGTGCCGTGACCGTGCCGTGACCGTGCCGTGACCGTGCCGTGACCGTGCCGTGACCGTGCCGTGACCGTGCCGTGACCGTGCCGTGACCGTGCCGTGACCGTGCCGTGACCGTGCCGTGACCGTGCCGTGACCGTGCCGTGACCGTGCCGTGATCGTGCCGTGACCGTGCCGTGACCGTGCCGTGACCGTGCCGTGACCGTGCCGTGACCGTGCCGTGACCGTGCCGAGTGTTCGGTACTGGGATTGCAGTAAAGATATATCTTCTAGAAGCCCAAACCAGGCTAAACCAACATTTAAGCAATATTAACATAATATAGCCAGAAAACCATACTTTCTATAAATTAAATGAAAATGTCAATTTTAATCTTGGAATGCACAATGCACTATGTGGTTAGTTCAGTATACATAAGACAACCATTTTTGAAATGGCTATAGATAATAATAATATATATATATTTTGCTATAGATAATATTTAGATACGTAAGTTAACGTACTGATATTCCTGTCCATCTTATACGTGATGACACCATTTGGCCATAAACGTCGTTGGAACTTCGTCGCAGCCGAGTAGTCCTGGAAACCGGAAGTAGATAAGGATTTGGGAAAGATCATGTCATCGGTAAGGTGTGCGTCTTTATGAATAACAATCCCTGAAGAAAGAGACATACATTGTTATATCGTGAATACAAGCATCAAGAGTTCCAGACTTCCGGTATGCGCGCAATGCATTGTGAGATTATAACGATGGAAAAGTGACGAACAAGTAAGCAAAAACATAGCTTGGGCTCCCTGTGTCTAGAATTGGTGCCGTTAATAATCTCATAATGCGTTGTGTGCGTAAAAGTCTGGAACTCTTGATTCTTGTATACTGGTAAGCAAATGAAGACCTAGATATTGAGAGGATTTAAAAAAAAATTGGGATTATATTATGTTGCGGGGGCTGGACTAGTTTGTTGTAAATCTGGTTATTTCTCGGGCTACCTGTGAATCTGCAGACCGGACGCGTGTCTTTACTCGGGCTACCTGTGGTAGCACGAATCTTAATCTGCAGGCCGTGTCTTATTTTTTATTTGAAAAAAATCACTTCAGTTTAATACATTTATTTAACAAATAGATTCCATTTTTTCGTGCGTCTGTAGATGCACAGATGACGTCAAAATGTGGCGAGAACAAAAAACGAGACGAAGTCGACCAATCAAAGCGTGTGTAATATACCAATTATTATATAAACTTATATATCGCATATTTCATATACAGTCATTTGCAAAATTTCTGGCCGCTACGAAATATCATTATAAAATAACTATGATATAACGCGCGCTCTGATTGGCCAAAGGATGCGTATTCCGCGTGCTTTATGAGAGCACACAGCACGCGCGCGCAGATATTCAAACATTTTTGTAACGAACAATATTGAAAACTTGCCTTAAAATCATAATTGTATTTTATAAAAGAAATAGAAAACTTGTCCGCTGTGCTATGTGCAGATTTATAGCACTTGGGAACTGATCAGAACACTCGAGAAGTGTTGAGAAGCACTCCGCTACGCGTCGTGCTTCTCTTAACACTTCTCTCGTGTTCTGATCAGTCCCCGCGTGCTATAAATCTGCACACAGCACGCGCGCTCGTTTTCTATTTCTTCAATATATCAATATATCGGGTGCATTATGGGTAATTAAATAATCGAAAATTCCCCTTAAAGCGGGTTAACGCCAGCAAAGTTGGTAGAAATATTTAGTATAATGTTTATTTTAGTCTTACGTTTGTTGTTTGTGAATTTTGCTTCATTTAATAAGTTAGGAAACTCAAAATAGTATTATTTAATTACCCATAATGCACCCGATATACTGATATATTGATATTTCGTGGCGGCCAGAAGTTTTGCAAATGACTGTACATGTCAGTGTTCATATGCGCTTATAAACTAAATAAAACAAAACTTTGGAAATTAAGCTAAGAAATAAAACTACATAAATATTTCAATAAACAAAGCAGTACTACTAATTAGTTTCTCAAATGGCATTTTTTGATTATTCTTACGGATTCGTTGGCACATTCCCCGTGTTTGACCGGAGCTAGTATACCTACTCAGGGGAGCAGACGAACGAACAAAGAGACAAAATAATGGATGACACTGTTCCTGACAGGAAATGCATGTGGCTAACTTCGAGATCTTGTTCCAGATCAGTAGAATGCTGTAAAAAGATGCCTTTTAAGATTAAAATTAAAATTAAAATTAAAATTAAAACTAGGCTACCTAACAGCAGTAAATGCTGACGGTGAATGCATTGTTTATAGTAGTTGTGGATAAGAGTTGGTGCCGGAGAGCTTAGAGTGATTCCAATAAACCTGGACACTACTAATTAGCTGTCAGTGTATATTAGATGCAAAGTAACAAAACTGGACAACAAAAGAGTGAGTGTCTAGCCAGTTATGAAATGTTTTGTTTTATCAAAAGTGACAAGTATGCAAATTATTAGGCGAGTCTACCTTTCTTTGTTTTGAATAGTATTTGTCTATTTGAAAAAGTGGATAGCTTATGAATAACTAATATATTACTTCTAATTACTCGGCGTGGACTGCCTGTGGCAGACGCCGAGTTTTAAAATAGGCTTTTTAGTGTTAGAAATGTCCATTCCGATCCCGGCTACAGGAAGCCCAGGAAGAGCGTTCGAAAAAAAAATCGATTTCCTGGTCCGTTAGCGGAGTAAACGACCTGAAAGCAGGTCAGAATACTGATAGGTTGCCATTCTATTACATATCAAAAGCTCTTGATTGAGCGAATCGAGAAAGTATTATATTTTCGGCTGAAACCAAGTGATCGATTACGGGACTTGCACGACTTGCTGCCTTGTGAGCACTCAAAATATATCGATCCCAAAACACACTAAATAGACCTCTTATCCTAAATTAAACACCTCACAGCACTCAAACAACTACTAATATTTATATCTTGAGTATCATTAGGAATTCGATATTCTTAAAACCCATTCCTGAAGCGAAAATCGAACTGCAGTCAGTACAAAATACAATTGAGCGTACCACAGGAAGCCCAACGCTTAAAAATTAACGGCCCAAAACAATTTTGCCAAAACTATTAGACAAAAACAGAGGATGTGGGCTAGAGTTTGCCTTGAGTTCCAGCTGATCATCCTACACGCCGAATTAACGCTCTATGAGCGTCTAGTTGAGATTTCAATGCGAATATTCACACGTGAAACTGACACACGGTCAGCCGGCACTAATCAGTTCAAATACGGTGATCTTCAACTACACCATTCCCACGAAAAGCACAAGATACGGTATCTGATGGGCTTACGAGTCAGGATATACCGGCTAAAGAAACATACACATGTACAAATTAATTAGGGACACATATTTTGGGCACGACATCGCAAAAACAACTCACTTCAGGCTATGGGAGGTTTTACGTGTGACGTGGTGGCCGTCAAAATCTACAAAATGTTTCAAAGTCTGTTAGTTTTTCTTCAAGCAACTAGATGACATTTGTTTGTTTGTTTATAAGTAACTTATATTTGGTATATTTGACAGATATTTAGACTTCACCGATCTAAAATTGAAGTTTTGAGCAAGTAAAATGACGGTTTGACGGCCACTCGCGACAGATTTTGACGTCAGAAAAAGATTCCATAAAACCTCCCATAGCGTATGTAGGAGTTGGTGCGAAAAGCATGATGGTTCTTGAGAATTGCATGATGGTTCTTGGAAACTGCATGCCGGGTAAAAATCGAGATTTTTTCTGCCTATGTGAATGAATTAGAATTGCTTCCTTGCTCGCTCGCTCAGGCTCGCTCGCTGCGTCAGCAATTAAAATTAAAATTAAAATTAAAAATTAAAATTAAAATTAAAATTGTTCCCGATGAGATACTGCGAAAACAGCGATATACAGTCAACCTCTATTAAGCGGTCACCCCTCGGGAAGGTGAACGCTTAATAAAGGTCAAGCATACAGTACGAATGGAGACATGTCGTGTTTGATGCCACGTCGATAGCAGAGGAGAGTTGCTAGGTTGCCAAGTTTCGAGAAATCGGAAGTCGCAAGTTGAGGCGGTTGTAAACGACATTCAGAAAATTGGGCCAAGGGGATTTTCGTCTTAATTTACCTTCAGCAAACTCCCCTTCCAAAACGGAAGCTATAATCTGAAGCTGTATGCCCGATGTTGCTCCTACTGTCAATTTGTTTTTCGCACATGCATGGATATAGTAATAAATAATTGGCAAACTGCTTCAAATGACAAATAGAAATAAACTTCATTATTATATAACTGTGACGTAATTTGACCAAATTTGGTCATTTTTGAGGGACGATATGATGCGTTAATGCCCTGTAGAAATCCGTAATGCCCTGTTCACAACTCAAAAATCTCAAAAAACAATATCCTGATAAAATTACGTCACAGTTATATAATAAATCCCTCATTAGATGTTTTCTCAGGTAATACGGGCTGACATTTTACTCGTTGCTCGCCCTGCGGGCTCGGAAAAATACATTCGCAACTAGTAAAATATCAGCCCGTAATTCCCAAGAAAACATCTAATAAGCTGTAGTTATTATTCCACTCGTGTGTCATTTTACCATATAAGGGCAAGAGAACACGCAAAATATGCCAGCGTACGTAGTATTGTAACTAGTATTGTTCTGTAATTATTGTAATCTGTAGTTATTGTATCTAGTGGGCCAAATTGGAAACCAGTATTGTTGTATTGCTGTATTTGTAAACCCACTCAAAATAAAGATTATTATTATTATTATTATTATTACACAGTAGCTCGCGCGCGCACGAAAAACAGAGCAAAAATGTCCCAAAAACTTCAGGAAACAAAGGAACAAAATTAATTGTGGAATAATAAACCCCTTATTTGATGGTTTGACAGATAATACTTGCGGACATTTTACTCATTGCTCGTATTTTTCCTCGCCCTACGGGCTCAGATAAATACTACGTAACTCGTAAAATGTCCGCGCGTATTATCTGTCAAACCATCAAATATGTTTGTTGGCGACAAAGCAGTTCTTACACAACGTGAGTGCGCACATTTCATGTGTTGTCATTATTCGGTTTGAATTAAAATAAACAAAATGTTGATATTTTTATCTTTTTTTAAAATATATATTGACGTCATTTTCGGTCTCGCGAGGAAATTTTAATTTCATCAGCTGAAATGCTGAATTGCACCTTTAGCACATGCCCACAGTCGAAGGCAAGTAATGAGATCGAAGGACTTTCAACAGCTGATTGATACGTACAATAGACCGAATGCAAAACAATTCATAATAATTTCCATGTTATATTGCTGATTGTAACCTTATAGATAGTCATAACCCATAGCCATGCATTTCAATTCTAGCAAATGCATGGAAACGTGACTATTAGTTAGTCCATAGCGAAAATTCTTTATTTCAAGTCAGCTTTTTACGATATTTTTAGGCCAAAGAAAGGTACGACATTGATGTCCGTGCCCATTCAGTCATTAAAACCGGTCTCCCAGGAAGCGGACGGTGTGTCCTCTGACCCATCCCTTCACTGACGTATCAGAGAGAAGTCGAATCGAATCGAACCGAGCACCTCTCGCTTAGAAGCACTATAACCAACTATGAGTTATGACCCCCAGTTATGCTTGCTCGCATTGAGCGGGTATTTATAGAATAGATACATCATTCTGTAACATGAGGAGCCCCGACCCCAAACTTTTTGTCCCAGCAGGATAGCTGTGATATGTTTGCCTAGGGTTAGTAGTTCGCAAAGCCAATTAGTCTTGGTCCAATAAGATTCGTTCTACTGACACATTAATCACAGACAATTCTTACACAACATGATAAACAAATGCGGGTCATCGACGAGTTTTGGCGCTAGAATCAAAATATAATTCTTTGTGAGCTTTATTTTCACTGATGGGTTGTCTAATATACGGAAAATGTCACCTGGAAATGTGGGTAAGATATTCGTCGAGTACATTCAGGTATTGCTCGTCTGACTTTGAGACAAATACGGGATTTTATGCTGCAAACGTTCTGAAACCGACACAGACTAATGTGACTATAAATCGTAGAGTACTCAACTTTATATTGCTAAACCCCAATGCTTTTGGGTGGCGCACCTGAAGGCAGGGTAGATAGTCGGGCGGCACGCCTGATATTCTATGGGTAAAGCATTGAACTTGAAGAACTTGAAGACACAGACTATAATACTAATCGCAGAGTACTGACATAACTCAACTTTATATTGCTAAACCCCAATGCTTTTGGGTGGCGCACCTGAAGGCAGGGTAGATTGTTCGGGTGGCACGCCTGGTATTCTATGGGTAAAGCATTGAACTTGAAACACAGACTAAAATACTAATCGCAAAGTAGGCTGACAACTCAACTTTTAAAATTTGTATTGCTAAACCGGCAATGATTTGTGGCGGCACGCCTGACTCGCTCGATATTCTATGGGTAGAGCATTGAACGTTTGATCAATATCAATATTATTTTAATAGAGACAAAATTTATCTTATTCACTTATTGGCCATATCTTTCTAAAATCAGTATATATAAATCTACGACTAGTAATTCACGTCCCAGCATGAGCCTGGCCTACACTGATGTATCGGGTACACAACCCCGCTGTGTTAATCCACCACAAATAATCATGTTGCGAGGCTTTTTTTGCTTTGCAAAACAAAAATGTTAGGGTCGGGGCTCGTCATGTATATTTGTGTTAGTATAATATTAAATACTCGACCTTATGTAATCAAGAGAGTCCGCCCTGTAAGTCATCCCTGCCCTCGGTGATGTGTATAAATAAATAAATAAATAGATAAAAATGAGATATATATTCTGTGTTCAGTTTACATTCGGTCAATGAAGAATTATACCTTGTTTGTTGTTTGCCTGTATAACTTCATCCATTGCAGTGGTGTAGCCTTGGAAAGGTTTTGCAGCCCAGACCAAAGTACATAAATATAACCCAAGAATACAGACATAGCTGATACGCGACATGGTCAACGTGATTTGCACTGATTTTCATAACGATCGACACACACATATATATAATATATATATATTCAATATGAATTGATGTCACTTCCGAAATCGTGACTTGAAATTATATAATCGATATCTCTATAGAGAGCATAATTGGCTACATACTGTGTGTATGTATGTATGATGTGGGATCATGGAAATGATTGAGTCAGCAGAATCAGACATATTCGGAAATATGTGGCAAGAGTCGAAAAATCAATTTCGCTCATATTTTAGACATAGGTAGGCCTTAATGTAAAACAAACCACTGTATAGTTTGTTTAGCGAAATATGGCTTTGTTTTCGAGAAAAATGACAAAAATAGTTTTCGCCTCAATTGACCCTTTGCCGGTCGATAATTTATGTCAACTTTAAAAGCGTCTCACGTCAAAACTATATAATCTAGCGAACTAATGTAACTACCTGTGACTGAGCGATATATTAACTTTTATTTGGTGCAGTTTCGGTGATTTTTATGTAAGGTTTCGAATTTTTCTAAATTTATTTCGGAAGCATATATTTTATTACAATAAAAGTAGGGTAAAATCAAAAAATAAATTTACCATGTGCTACGCAAAATTATTGTCCCAAAACAAGATATTGTAAAGTTGAGATGATGTTCTGTTAGGATCCTTTAAAATTTGGTTGGGGAAATCCATTTACGTGATGCTTCAGAGCTTCAAAGTTTCGAGAAATTCACCTAAAATGACCCGTCGGCGAGATCAAGCGATTTGCATATTGTACACTTGATTTGCATACACGGTTTATTATTAACCTTTCGTCAAGAAAATATGTTTCTAAAACGACTGAAAAGTTGGTAAAAATATGGATCTTTAATGGTAAAAGAACTGTGCGGAAACTATCCGTTATCTCCCGATGAAACTTGCTGGTAAGTAGCTTGAATGTAATCAATCTTGCAATTATCACAATAATGTAGACCGGCGTTGGTTGATATGAATTTTTACTGGCCAAAGTTAGACTTCGTTGGCATATTCTCTTCATTTCAGTTCATGAAAACCATGACGAAAATAGGACTACGATCACCTGGTACTAATTAGAGACCGCAATGTAGACAAAGGTTGTAGTTGGAATCGCAATATTTTTTTTAAATTTAAAAATAATAATTATCGGTGTATATTTTAGAGTCGTTTTCGAATGACTGGGAAGTAGCTACGGTACGGTTCATGGCGTGTAGTGACCGTATCGCGCGATCATCATGCCGTATCAAAGCATTCTGATTGGTTGAGCAATGATTTTGCGCGCTGTGATTGGTTGAATACAATTTCTTTGATTCCGTACCGTGACTCTGTGCCGTAGGTTTCCCACTCATACGAAAACGACGCTATGCGATATGTTTTAGCTAACATTATAATAATCTAATATCTTTAACCTGTAAAGATATTTAACAGGATTTCTTCCTACCCAAGAGGACTAAGTAGTTTTACGGGCGTGGCACTTTTAAAATCTTACAGGGAGTGTACTACTCTACCTCCATACTGTTGAACCTCCGGTTGCGGCATCTCTCCTAAGCGACCACCTCTCCTAAGCGACTAGTTTTCCAAAATACCAAAAGTTCAGTTCCAAGTCAAATCGCTATAGTTGGAACCTCTCATAAGCGACCGCCTCTCGTAAGCGACCACAAAGCTTAACATTTCGGGTGGTCGCTTTACCGGAGGTTCGACTGTATATATATTGTGACGTTACCTTAACAACCACAACTACTAACGAGCTTTTCCAGGATATCAATGTAGGGCTTTTTACGATTTTTCTTGATTCCAAATATATCCAGCTCAAGAGAAGCACATATTTCTTGCAACATGTTAATAGAAAATTTGGAAAGTTTCCTCTGGGTTGCCAGTTCACATAGATTATACGTATCAAACATAATAGGGTGCTTTACGCCAATAGTATCGATTATTTTGTTTGACAATTCTTGGATGTCCCCTTCGGTGTTTACTAGTTCGTTAATATCAGCATCACCGTCATCTTCTGTAGCTGCTACGTCTATCCTTTTCTTTGACGCTAAGCGGGAGAAAAAGCTTACAATCTGCTGTGGCGTTAAGAAGTCACCTTTCTCAAACATACGTGAACCATCACTGTATCTGGCAATTCTCATCGCTTTTGAAACATTGACTGGGTCGGCTTTTTGACCTGACTGTTCTCCTGCATTGAAGACATCCACGAGATACTTTCTCTGCGCATCCGTAAACCTCTTGTTCTTGGCAGTAGTGGATTTGAGAGCCCACCCCATTGGCAGTCCAGGGCCAATATCTAACGGTGATACATTGTGGTGCTCTACAGGTATTTCAGGGTTCCTGCTGGTGCCTTTTTCAAGTTCGGTTGCATATAACGTCATCGCTTTGTCGTAAAGTGTTTCGTGTTCAAGAATATATGTGTGCCTGTCGCAATCCAAGTGTTTTTCGAGTGACGTGTACCTCTGAAATGACTTAATGCATCCTTGTTCTGGACAAAAGAACAACTGGCTTGAGCTTATGTAATCGCCACTTTCTTCGCATTCAGTTACGTCGTCATCCTGAGTATTGGTTTCTTGAGATTTCTTTGACTGCACCCTGGCTTTGACGGTTACAAATGAAATGGCATTGAGGTCTGTAGTGTCAGAGGTGTAGTTGAGCTTTGGTACTGTGGACGGTAGACAGAACTTATTCCATGACAACTCCATTCCTGGACCGGTATCATAAGCTCTCCAAACTCGTACTCCTTGGTTTATATATGTGATGTTGTTGATGTGGCTCACACCTTCCCATTTCGCTGTCACACCACCCGTGGTGGGATGCAAGGCACACACCATTACTCTTACTCCAGGGATACCTCCGAATGACTCTATAGCGGACTTCATTTGCTCTGCAGTCTCAATATCGTTACCTGAATTTAAATACCTTCTCATGTGATTTTTGATGTTAGCCGCCTTGCGGTCACACGCACCTTTTCCACCTTGCGGATCTGAAAAATCAATACGTTGGATGTTGATCCCTTTTGCTTTGGCTATCATTGGCAACGAGAGCAAAGTTGATGCGGAGTGATAACACCCTGCATTGTCTTGTCTCAGGAACACAGAGTGTATTTCAGGTGTAATAGCTCTAAGTTGCCGCAACACATCGTCAATGATAGCAAGAACAGTAGTGCTGTCCTGACTACAGGATTCAAAGATGTGCACAAAGGTAAGCATTTCCATTTCTCCGTCATCGTTTCTCTTTGTCGCCACGGTTATGTGCCAGGGAAGTCCGCGCTTCCCGAACCAGTCTCTTTGGCTTTCGCGGAATTTGCGAGGCAAAAATTTCATTGCCCAGTCTAGCACTAGAAGAGCAGAATGAGAGTCTAGGTTCTGAAGGATGTCTTGCCTTGCTGCATCTTGGTTTATTGATCTTAGCAGATGAGCTTTCCAAGACTCAATTTCTTGTGTTGATTGTGCGATCACGTACTCCATGTCTTCTCTCTCTTCTGCATAACACTCCACATCATCCAACGCTGCACCAACTTCAGTCAGAGCGTCAGGGAATAAACGACATCTATCGCATTTCATATTGTGTTCATGATGACAGACAGTGATATAGTCGGTTTCATTAGGATAACTAAGAGCATACGCTCTGCAGTGGTCAGCGACCTCTGAATTATTAGCGATGTGAACCTGAAATATAGATATAAGTTATACAATTATAATCGCAATTAATTTTGTTAGATTACTCAAAGAGTTCCTAGATTCTGCACAGGCATTCCAACCAGCCTATTGGTAAAACTAAAAAATATATACATTATGTGCATGTCGTTTGCGACAGGCTTCCTGTGGTTCAGCGCGTGGGGTTGGGCTGGTCCCTGAGTGCTTACGCACGAGACGAATATTTTTTTTAACAGGATTTCTTCCTACCCAAGAGGACTAAGTAGTTTTACGGGCGTGGCACTTTTAAAATCGTACACCCCCCGGGTTATTTTTAGGCGGTGGACTATAGCTATTCGATAATCCTCAAGACAAAACCTTGATCTTTAAATGTATATTAAATACATTGTACAATATTGCGTATATACCTTATAATCACCTCTAAGGTAACGTTTTGCTTCTTTAAGTTTCTCGTTAGTTTCTTTCGCCCATGTCAGGCCCTTCCCACAGCAATCTCCGAGCTTATCAACAACGTTTTCCAAATTATCGAAGGCTTTGGCACCAACAGCTAAGACATAGTCCAAGCCTTGTAACGACTTGCGCACAGAAGCTGAACACACTTTGAGAACCCTGCACAACGTACTGCGGCTCATTGGTTGGAAATTAATTTCACTACAATAACTTTCGTACTGGCGAGTAACTTGCTCTGGAATAAGATTGAGTACAATATTTGGGATTCTTATTTCCACATCTGAAGAAAGTTTCAGTGTTTTTTCACCAAATGGCAAGTCTTGTATGATATGGGAACTTGTAATAAAAGAAACGAAGTGCTCAATTTTTCCCGGTTCAACGTAAATTCGCGTATTTTTTAAGGAAGGAAGGACCGAACCTCTACCATGGAGTAACAGGTGGTGTCTTGCAACATTGAAGCGATATCTTGACAAGTTGGGTATCCATTTCTGTAATTGTTTGAAGCTAACCTTGTCAGCCATGATAGATAAAATCTGCCTACGGGTGCTCCAGTGACTAGTATTGTTATAGCATTCAGATAGAGCATCCAACAGTGAAAAGTCGATGCTGCTGTCTTTTTCAAATTTAGCCTTTGATAAGCTTTCTAGCAGTGCGGGTGACTGGCCAGGCGCGATCTCCTCCAGACAGGCAGTAACAACTTGGTGAGCTTTACGGGCATGATAGCGTTTTGTACGATCTGACGCATCTTCCCATGGCGTTGATAAGGGGTACCTGACCGGACTAACATCCCTGGAAGTAAGAAAAGCGTTCAGTTTCTCCCTTGGAGCAGATATGGTAGTAGTTTCTCTTGTGCATGTGACGGTCGATGTGAATGATGCCTCACAAGGTTGATATAGGCTCATAGGGGTATCGGTAATATCAGCAATAGATGCTGGAGAAGTTGGACTTTGCAACGTTGGTCCAAACGTAATTTCCGCTTCCTCGCTATCATCCTGAAAGTCAGCAGTGTATATCATAAATAAGTGCTAATTGCATTAGAGAAAAATTGTATTTTCTTTTTATTTGACGAGTCAGACAATGCCATTTTGGGGATAGTAGTCTGATGAAGTAATTGGGAAGAATTATAATACAGTGCAGCATCTAGGTGGTTTACAATTAAATATACCTGTTGATAGGGGCGTAGCGTGCATATACGCACGTGCGTACAATTTAAAATCCTTAAAATATATATATTATAAGAAGCATAAAAATATTTAATAAAAACGAAATCTAAGACCAAATCTTAACAGCTGACTCAGTGTAAACTTCCAGGAAACTACTCTCGGAAGGCCGGAAATGCTATTTCAGAGACCCTATATTTTCAAACATTTTCGGGGACCATGTCCCCGCACCCTCTATCAGCTCTCGCGTTCGCCGCTCGTCAAAGTTATCTGCAGCGACGTAGTCGTCTCTCGACTAGTGAAAATCCCGGAGAAAACATGTAGCAGCCCCAGTGAACAGTCTCTCAAACAAAATAAATACCAAAAAACCCGGCTTCGCCTATCGGGTTGTTATATCGCTAATAGACCTCGGTAACAGTAAATAAGCTTCATATAAATCCTTTACATAAATCCCCCAAAAAATGAGTGTATTTTACTATGTATTTATGTAGCGAGAAAGTCCGCTGGAAAACGAAGAAAATGGTATTTCCAAGACTCTAGATTTCTAAATTTCCAGGGGGCCGGGGGCATACCCCTCACCCCCCTACAAACTCACGCCTTCGGCGCTCATTGCTCTGTGTGTACATTGGTAAAAAAGCACGTTACGCCCTGGTTGACTCAATAGAATATGTTAGCTCAAAAAGGGCGGTACTCGCTCAATAGAGGGTAGTCTATCTGTACTACATTTCACACCTTCACTTGCGTAATTGAACTTACCAGTGCTAATTTACACATCCCTTCAAGAACGCTTTCTTCTAATGGTCTTACTCTTTGTTTCAAATCTTGTATTACTTTTCGACAAGTTGAACAGATACCTTACAAAGAGAAACAACCAGGTTCCGTCACTTTATCGTCCCGGTCCGTCGATTATTTATCAACATAAATTGATATAACTGAGAGGTGCATAGAGTGCAAACCATATGTCCGTGAAACAGTTCTAACTAATTAGTACTAAATAGCACTGATGAAACAATAGAAAACAATAGAGATAACACTATTTAGTACTATTTAGTAATAGTACTATTTCACGGACATATGGTTTGCACTCTACCTACCTGATCCAACTTGCAAAAAAACACCAGTATTCTTTAATATCAGCTGTGAATCATCTTTACTTATTCCCCTGTCACACTTTGGCCACTTCCCTTTGCCTTTACTGTGGTTAGATAGCACTGCTGGGACTCTACACCTGGTGTTACTACCTCTAGTCCACCCTATTCCAAGTTTTGAACGATGTGAAGGACATATGGTCCAACTACCGATGTCATCTGGAAAGGTAAACATGGCTGCGCGACTTAAAATTAAATGCACTTCGCTGTCGATTC
Organism: Actinostola sp. cb2023; assembly: GCA_033675265.1. Taxonomy (NCBI): domain Eukaryota; kingdom Metazoa; phylum Cnidaria; class Anthozoa; order Actiniaria; family Actinostolidae; genus Actinostola; species Actinostola sp. cb2023. Next base: position 32,648 of record JAUJYZ010000392.1, on the reverse strand, counting down.
CTGTGAATTGAAATGCAGTTTTGTGGGAAGTGATTTCCTTTTGGCATGCTTGTAAAGGTACCACAGTAGTGCTTTGCTTCCTATCCTTTCTGTCGAACCCACAGTTTCCTCCAACAAGCGTCTTAAAAGAGCAACAGATCTCCATTTCATACACATCAACCGTGCAGTAATCATCTGAAGGTGTTTTATTGTGTCCAGTTTGTTAAGAAAACTCGAACGTGCACAACAATTACTTGTCGATTTCATAGTGATCGACTAGAACTTTTGTGTTTCTAATTGGTACCAGGTGATCGTAGTCTTGTTTTCATCGTGTTTTTCATGATGTGAAATGAAGAGAAAACGTCTAGCTTATTCATATCAACAATGGTTTAGCTGAAATAAAGAATTGAAATAAAGAATTGAAATAAGAATTGAGAGAATGATTGAAAGATATTGCGCATTTGTCTATCGGCTCTAATTAGTACCAGGTGATCGTACTCCTATTTTCATCATGGTTTTTATGAACTACCGCACAGTTCTTTTACGATTAAGGATCCTTATTTTCCCTATATGGTTCCTTGGAACTTTTCAGTTGTTTTAGAAATATATTTTCTTGACGAAAGGTTAATAATAAACCGTGTATGCAAATCAAGTGTACAATATGCAAATCGCTTGATCTCGCCGACGGGTCATTTTAGGTGAATTTCTCGAAACTTTGAAGCTCTGAAGCATCACGTAAATGGATTTCCCCAACCAAATTTTAAAGTATCCTAACAGAACATCATCTCAACTTTACAATATCTTGTTTTGGGACAATAATTTTGCGTAGCACATGGTAAATTTATTTTTTGATTTTACCCTACTTTTATTGTAATAAAATATATGCTTCCGAAATAAATTTAGAAAAATTCGAAACCTTACATAAAAATCACCGAAACTGCACCAAATAAAAGTTAATATGTCGCTCAGTCAGAGGTAGTTACATTAGTTCGCTAGATTATAAAGATTTGACGTGAGACGCTTTTAAATTTGACATAAATTATCGACCGGCAAAGGGTCAATTGAGGCGAAAACTATTTTTGTCATTTTTCTCGAAAACAAAGCCATATTTCGCTAAACAAACTATACAGTGGTTTGTTTTACATTAAGGCCTACCTATGTCTAAAATATGAGCGAAATCGATTTTTCGACTCTTGCCACCAGATGTCTGATTCTTGCTGACTGTTACTCTTAAATAGGGTCAGGGTTTCGACATCCCGGGCACACCCCTATCCTAACTTTCCGGGAGTACGCCCCCCCTCCCCCGGGGGGCGAAGGAGATTGACGTAACCTGGCCATGGATCGGAAATAATATCACATTTTCCTCTCGCTCATGGTCTGCTCTCACGATACAGACGCATATGGTGGAACCTTGTGGGTCATATTGGTCTCCGAGCTCAACAATTGACAGATCGATTTTAAGACTGATTTTGCTCAGGTTATAAAACGTATTTGCTCTAATAAATAATAAATGGCGTAGAGTCAATGCCTTAGCCCCATGCTCGTGTTGGTTACTTTTTATTCTTCCTACACTTCACAGTTTGTTTTCCTGTAGTTGATATATTACTTCATGTAGTATTCATGTTTAGGGTTTTTATAGTCATTAATTCATTTAGTGTTACTATTTATTATTCTGTGTCGGTCTGGGGATGAGTCATCGTTATATTTGGGGTCGGGCTGGGCGGATTAACCTAGTATAGGGGAAGTCGTGTCCCATTGTTAATCCGCCTAGTGTAATAATCTCATATTCTTTCCGGAACGAAACTGATTCAAGAGTAGACACATGATGTAAATAATTATCCTCTTAATATTGGATTAGAGTCTGCTTGATTGCTTGACTTTCCCCTTGAGTCTAGTCTGGTTCCCGCATCATGAATGACCAATCGTTGGAGCTAAAGCACGGCCGCATGAAAACAACCAAAATTAAGCACGGAAATTAGCTCCAACGATTGCTTTCGCTCCAACGATTTCGCTAAAACTTGCTCAGGTTATGAATTATGTCAATATAAAGTGATTCCAAAACTTTCATCCAAAAAAAACGGACAGATTTTTCGCAATATCCAATTTTATCCAAAATATTGAGTTTACTTAAGTTCTAATATTATTTAAAAACATGTTCTGCAGTGCAATCGAATTATATTGTATTATAGGTGAATGAAAGCTCTAATAGTTGCCAATGTTTTATGGCAATTGCATAAAAGCAGAGGAAGTTATGACCCAAAGTTTGTCATAGACGAGTGCGCCGAGAATGATAACGGAGTCACCTTAAGGCAAATTTGAGTGTTTTGTCCAAAACCCAGGCCTTAACATGCTTGAGAGAGACTGATGTGAGTGCTTTACCGGCAAATAGACGCACGCGCTGGCTGTAGAATGAACGATAATTCAAATACTGCTCGAGGCGTAGCCTAGTGCAGTATGAAGAATTTCGAGTTCATTCTACAGCCAGCAAGTGCGTCTAATTGCCGGTAAAGCACGAACTAGAAGTCTCTAACCCATCTATTATTCAAACTGAATACACTGCAGTTGTGAAATGTTCAAAATATAATTTTAATCACGGTAAATAAGTTTAAAGCAAAAATTTATTTAGCTAGATCTTCCGACGCTTCCGCTGGATATCTCCTCTACAACCATTCCAATTGCAACTATTCTACAAAGAAAACACGAATAAAGCATTTATTTTTTTGTGTGTTTAAGTCATAACAAGGCAAGTTTCATTCATCATTTTTAAGGTTTGAGCTTTTTCACTCAACGAACAAGAACTGAACCGACGGCAAAAAGTTCTTGTTTTGAATAATAATTAGGTTCGTTTTTTACCTTTCATCACTGAAACTCTACAACGAGTTTGACGAACAGTCGTTTTAGGCTGAACACCTGCTATTATTTCGTCTATTTCTTCTTTAGCTAGTTGGTTAAACCTGTCTTTGTCAGGATCAACAGCCGCCATGACACCGCTGCACCGTGCGTAAAACTGTGATAGACGGCACTAGTGCCGTTGTCATCAGATGACACATAATCACGTGATCGAGTTTAGCCAATCAGAATCCACAATTTAGTACAGTGTATGAAGTTTGAATAATAATGTCAATTATTACACGTTCGTATTTTGAACGAGCTCCTGCTCTTTGACGTTAACGTGTAAAAGTAAACGATTGATTGAATGATCATAAATGGTGCATTTACCCCCTGCAGTTCTTCCTATATTCGGCTGGTAGGGGCGATCGTCGTATTTTTTAGGGTTTGGTCAAGTTTGTCCAGGGAGATGTACATTAGCTGACTCAGAAACAAATCAGTTAACTGCATTATTTATAACATTTAAAAATGTTATAAATAATGCAGTTAAGAGTGGATGCCAGTAAGGATCGAGACTAATTCTTCAACTCAAAAAATTCGAATTTAATTTTCTTTCACCATATCATTCCTTTTGATGACCTATTTTAGGGAAAAATACTAAAAAGTTCCAGCGATTTTTATTTTAGGAGAAATTTCCAGTTTTTAAAAACCCGTCTGTCGACCGAAAATTTTCGGCTAAATAATAAGCCAAATTTGAACAGTCGGTGTGTGTTCACCTCTAGCTCTACAACAATGACATTCAGTACACTGAATAAACGTTTCATGGTCTTTTCTACTGCATAATTTATTTTTCTGTAACTTCTGTAGTTGTTTTTCAAATTTGGTTTTAGAAAGGTATACTAAGCGCCATAAACGGAACGTTGAAATATAGGCAATGTTTGAAATACGAAAAAGGAATCTGGTACATCAATTTTTGAAGAAAACGCCATGTCCCAGGAAAGCTTCACGTTTGCTCTTTCAGTTTAGAAAGTTTCCAGCTTGGGAATTCAATGTAGCATTTTTGAGAAATAGAACTATTAGGCTTGGGACTGCCAAAATTAGCATAATTTTCGTCCTGTGGCGGACATTTTTGTCGTTCAAACACAAAACTTAATTCCAAAACACGACTATCTTGCACTTTTAGTTGATCGCTGCCAACTGATAACAATCTTGGAGTTAATAAGAGTTATTTTCAACCATATTTGAGCTATTTCAGCCACATAAGCTCCTAAAATAGTGACAATTAGCATTATAAACACCGTTTCCGAAAATTGTGGTTCTTCACTCTAAAATGCTTAAAATGCTTAGAGTTTGCTCCAAATAAGATTTACAAACAATTGCACTGATTTCTAGTTCAAACTGGCGCTTTATCATGAAGAGTTCGGATATTTTGACACGATGCTCCACTTTGTTGACAAGCCAATTATGTAACGCAATGTAGCTGCTGCAAGTCACGCTACTGCCCTTCGAATAAATTTTTTGCGGCATGAAATAATAGTTTTAATCATAAAATATAATACTAAACAGAATTCATACTTGCTTGAATGGGTGGAATTTCGTATAAACGTTGTTTAAACAAAATTCGTATTTTGCTGTTATCTGATCGACCATCTATGCTAATTTTAACTTTTGCGAGAGTTATTTACGACTATCGAAACACAAACATTGTTGAAAATCATTCCTATTGACTCGAACATTGTTTTCCATCAGCAGCAATCAACTAAAAATGCGAGATAGCCGTGTTTTGGCGTTAGGTTTTGTGTTTGGATGACAAAAATGTCCGCCACAGGACGAAAATTATGCTAATTTTGGCAGTCCCAAGCATAATAGTTTTATTTCTCAAAAATGCTACATTGAATTCCCAAGCTTGAAACTTTCTAAACTGATAGAACAAACGTGAAGCTTTCCTGGGGCATGGCGTTTTCATCAAAAATTTATGTACCAGAATCCTTTTTCGTACCTCAAACATTGCCTATATTTCAACGTTCCGTTCATGGCGCTCAGTATACCTTTTTAAAACCAAATTTGAAAAATAACTACAGAAGTTACAGAACAATAAATTATATAGTAGAAAAGACCAAGAAACGTTTATTAAGTGTGCTTAATGTCATTGTTGTAGTTCTAGAGGTGAACACACACCGACTGTTCAAAGTTGGCTTATAATTTACCCAAAAAAATTAAGTAGACAGACGGGTTTTTAAAAACTGGAAATTTCTCCTCAAATAAAAATCGCTGGAACTTTTTAGTATTTTTCCCTAAAATAGGTCATCGAAAGGAATGATATGGCGAAATAAAATTAAATTCGAATTTTTTGAGTTGAAGAATTAGTCTCGATCCTTACCGGCATCCACTCTTAAAATGCTCAAAAACTCAATGTAACAACTTATTTAACAAACTTCAACTTGTAAAAATATCAACAAAATGACAACTGAAAAGGTTTGGACTCGAGCGTGAATAGTCGATGCGGTTTGTATGCCTGCATTTGAGTTGGATTCTGTTTATTTGCTGCTATCCGTGACGCTTTCATCAGCGTAACAGGCTAAAAAGAAGTAGCTTTGGGGTCAAATCATATTAGTATTTTTTAAGATAAAAGAATATGATGTCTTGATCCACTGAATCAAAAAGATGGCTCTACATATTACTCGGTCTGTGGAAGTCTGTGTTCAATTGGTTGAATTAGGACCCACAGCTGTGTGCAGGTGTTTGCCCTCAATGAAAGACTAGTGGAAATATCACTTGAATGGATTCAACATTCTTTCTTCAGCACATTGGATAGGCTATACAGTTCAAATTGTAAATAACATTCTCCAAAGACAACAATTGCTATTTCTCAGTGTTTAAACCTCTCGAACCCAGTCTTCTTATATTTGCCCAGACCCGTATAACCACAAGGCCAGGCAAACCTAAATCAGTACTACTGACTACTGTTGTATGCCTTGTAATAACACTAGAGCGCCTGATGAAGAGCCATTATGATAATATTCTCACTTAACCTTTATTGTTATTGTTATTCTTCTCGCTATGGCAAAAACAATATTCGTCACTTCCTTCCAGTATGTGTTTGAAGGTGACGTTGAAGTTGATATTTATAGCGAAATTCTTTGCCACAAACAGTACATTTGTAGGGTCTCTCTCCAGTATGTGTTCTGAGATGAACATTACGATGGTTCAGTTGGACAAATCTCTTATCACATATGGTACATTTGTAGGGTCTCTCTCCAGTATGTGTTCTAAGATGAACAATAAGACTACCTTGTGCGCTAAAACTCATATTACATATGGTACATTTGTAGGGTCTCTCTCCAGTATGTGTTCTAAGATGAACAGCAAGATAGCTTTGCATATTAAAACAATTATCACATGTCGTGCATTTGTATGGTCTTTCTTCACTATGTACTGCTTGTTGATGGCGATGAAGGTGACTTTTGTTACTAAGTTTAATATTGCAAATAGAACACTCAAACTGTTGCTTTACTTTTGCAATCGTTTTGATCTGTGGATGTTTATTCTTGTTTCTGACATGTGTAGTGGGTTGTAGCGTTGGTTCACAGTCCACAAAAGGTGAGCAACTGGAAACACTATCTTCTCTTTTAGATCTGTTGTCAGCCAAAGAATACTGGGTATCACTTTGTTCAAGTGCTTCAATATCATCACAGTTCAGGACATCAGTAACTAGACGTTGAGAAACACTTCCTGGTACTGCTTCTTCAGATCTGTTGTCAGTCACAGTGCATTGGTCTTGTTCATTTTGTTCATGTGTACCAAACCCAACACTGACGGCAAAGTTGATGACATCAGTATCTACATGTTCAGTTTTCTTTTCTTCTCTTTCAAGAAGATTACTTTCTACATCATTAACATTGCCACAATCCATGTCTGCTTCATTACTGCTGTTTGCAAGTGGTTGTTTGCAAGATGATGCATCTAATTCCTCTAAGACTCTCAACATTGATGAAAGCTCATCCATGTCTACATCTGAGGTTTGGTCATCACCTAGCTGGTTGTCCATCACTGAATTATCACTTGTCACAGGATTATGAACACTAGTGTCTAGATGTATGTTATTCACACCTGTTTTGATGTACATGGAAGTACATCCATTTCTGCATCCATAATCATCTGTCTGTGTGGAAACAGTGCAACGCTCTTTCAAATGTATTGGTACACCCTGCATTGTTGACCCCTAAAGAGGACAAACAAGTGTTATATTTACTGTCATATCGACTTGATAAAGAATGTTTCTATTTTATGTACATTTTAAAAGCACTTTTAAAATGCCTTCAGGAGACAGTGAGTTTTTTTCCCCAAAACCTTCAATGTCCCCCAAGATGAAGATGTTATTTCTGTGTGGTATTAGGGTAGTATCGTCGTGTATGGGTTAATCAACTACATAATAAATGTAGCTTTAATAAATTGTATTAGTATAATTTTAGACAGTGAATATATAGACAGCCGAAACGTCAACTGCTTACTGTTTCCATTTACGCGTGAAAACCGTAAAACTAATATATCAGTGAATATAGAGTTTCGCGAGCTGTGATTGGTCGAGGGACCAGTGATTATGAGACGATAATCACTGGTCGAAAGCGGAAGTAAAATCACCAACGCGAAAGTACCAACAAAACTTTTTTTTATATCCTGAATTTCGACTTTTCTCTGGTATTCAAGAATTATAAAATTATATTAGGCTTAGACTCAGGGTCGACTTCGTCTCTGTGAATATTCACCAATAATTACTTCGCCTTCGGCGAATAATTCTTAAATATGAATTGATTGTAAGAGCATTGAGATTTTGATGTAGTGCACTTACAGTGTACAAATAAAATAATATAAGTAACACCATGGCACTGAGGGATATTAGTGATTAAATGTCCCGAGGGAGGTTTAGTGGAAGTCCCGATCGCGAGGCCATAGACCAAAGGCCAAAAGACAATAGCTTATCTTTTTACAAGCACTTTGCAAACCGATGAACCAGAAGGTGCAGCAGATAAAACAGATGCAGCCGGGGCGACTGATGAATGTGGTCCTAATGGATGAGGAGTTGAAAAACGAAAGACTCAAGATCATTGGCTAAATAGACCACTTCCCGATGTATGGTGTATGATGGGTAATCAGGGCAGAATTATTAAGAGAGATACTGGCGAAAGATAGATTTGACTTCTTATCTCCTTGTTTAGTCTAATTTTTGAAATAAAACTTTTTTGTGCTGATCGAGCTGAGAAACCATTTATCTATCGTTCTTGAGTCTGTTTTGTAAATGTAGGAAATGTTTTGTAAAATCTGCTTATTTCGCCATAATTCGATCGGACGTATGTAGATCAAAACAATGGGTTTTACTCGAAAAAATATTTTCTTGACTCACTATTTCATTCCATTGGTCCAGAAAATAAAAATTACATAAAAGGTTTCTCGATCAGCACAAAAAGTTTTATTTCAACAATTAGACTAAACATGGAGATACGAAGTCAAATCTATCTTTCGCCGGTATATGTCTCTTAATAATTCTGCCCTGATTACCCAGCATACACCTTACATCATGAAGTGGTCTATTAAGTGATTGTCCTGGTTTTTATTTTGAACACGGGAAAATGTACTGCAGAGTTTGTAAAGGAACATGATTTTGGCAAATGTCTTCAAAAGTGGCACCTACCGGTAGTTCAGAGAAAATGTTGACCAAATCTTAGTTACAGCTCGACTAACTATGATAAACACAGTTTGTACTATATATCTGTTGAAAAATGTTGACTTTTCAATTTTTGAGTGATGGCCCATTTATGGCCCATAAATGTAGTATCGGATGGGCCATTGGCCCACCACTGTTCTCAGCCTTCCCATTCACTGGGTTGGTTGCAAGCCCTTTTTGACTCACGGATACTCCATAGGAGTATTTGGGAGTCTATGCTATCACTTTGCTCATTTGCATAACAAAATGTGTAAACAATGGTGTATTGTTCGAAAATCCTCCAGCCTGCTTTGCGCGCTCTAATATTTGCATGTAAAAACAAAATGGCAGATGGTTTGTGAAAAATGTACAAATTCCCAAAGCAAAGGCTATGAAATTAGTTCAAAAACTGCCCTAAACAGAAACAAACTGGAGAAAATTGCTATGGGAATAGATAGATGGTTATTAGGAAGCGGAGAAATATTCTGGTGAATTTTTTTCTATCGTTGAAAGTCGCTAGTCCCGCATGGCACAAACTCGATGAAGAACTTCCTATTGAAATATCTTGTGGTTTGCTTTGAGCATGAGAACAATAATATTTTAATGAACTGTTTATTTGAATGAGTTATGTTACCATTGTCAATACCATTGGTATTGGATATGTAAGTTTCTTTCACAGATATGGTTCAGTCTATTTTACAACCCTGATATTCGGATTATTTCAATATAAAAATGCCTTTTCCATTTCATTTACCAGTACTGATATTAATACAATATTGGTTTGTTTTCTTGTCTTGCTTATCCGTGAGTCGTCTTATTGAGATCTTTGATTTGTTATAAATATAAATAATGTGTCATCTCCAAAACTATTGTAATATACAATGTACATGTATGTACATTACATGCTACAGTACATAAAATGATAGAGCTCTCAACAGGTAAAATAAATAATAATAATAAACTTTATTTATGTGTCTTAATTAGTTAGCTAGCTATATACGACTACTAGCCATATAAATTTGTTTCTATTCATAGACCAAGTCCCCACTGATCAACAAGATACTGATACTGAATACATTTGAATAAACTAATTTGAATTTGATTAGTAATTCCTCTGATGGTTCCCACATGTACACGACAATATTACCAGTAGACATGTACAGAAATGGTTTGTTCGCTCTAACGAGCTACAGTGTAGATTTTTACAGAACACATTCTTGCCCAATCCACAAAGCTGTTCGAATTGGGAGCTACATGTACGAGAGTAGATATTGAGAGAAAGAACGGAGCAATTGCAGAATACCCCGCCACTATATCAAGCTCTTGTAGCGGTGCTCTTTTGAGAACAACGAATAATTGCTGCGAAGCCGTAAGGCAGAGCAGCAGACTATTTTTGATGGGTTCCCTGTGTCTGATATGGTCGAGTGGGTACTGGGCACGTTATTAACCGTGAAATACTTCGATCTGTGGATTTCATTCGTGGGCGATGATTTTGTGACTGTAGTACTTTTGGTCAGTGGCAGTCCTCGTCGAGTCTCATGTTGCTTGGAATATCAAGCTTGCCAAACGAAGGCTTAGCTCTGGCTACGATTCATTCAAAACGGCGATCTTCAGGCCAAGTCTTTGGTTTACGCAGTTGGAAGCTTGCCATTTTGAATGAATCGACGCCGGGTAAGCGCTTGTTTTCTCAGTACAGTTTGATCATGAATATGACAAAGTCAACTTTATATTGCTGAAAGCATTCATGTCATTCATCAAGGTCAAGAACGATGTAGTGTTTTTAAAATATGTCCAGTTCTACAGTTGATCATATGATTGAAAGAAGGAGACAGGATGTACTTGGATGTCCCTGAAAGACAAATCATCCGAGATACAGCCATGCTATCGCTGACTGCCAGTCGGATCGAGTTCACTGACATATTGTGGCAGCGTACGGGAACAAATCAGTCACGCAAACAAACCAAATCAGGAACCACACGTTGAATACAATAGTCGATACATCGCAGCATTTCACTTTCTATTAGAAACGACTAGTACAATAGATTATATTGCTATACAAACACTGAACTTCTTTTGTGGCAGGGTATTCTGCAATTTAGCGAAAAGAACATAATATTCCACTTACATTGTTATATGGTGTGGGCCACTTGTGTTCTCCTGTGACCTTGTTGTAGATAAACAGAGTCTGTCCTGACTTACATTGGTAGTCTGTCCATTCAGTATCCATTTCTTTGGGCTGGAATGTACAGTGTATATCTTGATTCCTAAATTAATAATGCTATATTTATTACTATAAGTAACCATATGGTGTTGAGTGCAATTTGGGATGAATGTGAACAAGTGTCTACTGTGGTGATCGATTGAGGATCGATTAGACCTCTTACTACATGTAAGTTTTTATCAGATTTTTTTATACATGTAGTACTAGGTATTAATGTTAAAAGCATACTGACTGAAGTGTTATGCGTTTACCTACAAAAGTGACAATAGGTTTTGGTTGCCGAAGACGTTCAGCATACAGCAAACTACAATCTACGTACATTGTGCATGCTACGATGTGTACGGTTTTATACCTTGATTATATCAAAACGACGTTCAGCATACAGCAAACTACAATCTACGTACATTGTGCATGCTACGATGTGTACGGTTTTATACCTTGATTATATAAAAACGACGTTCAGCATACAGCAAACTACAATCTAGTACGTAGATTGTGCATGCTACGATGTGTACGGTTTTATACCTTGATTATATCAAAACGACGTTCAGCATACAGCAAACTACAATCTACGTACATTGTGCATGCTACGTGTACGGTTTTATACCTTGATTATATAAAAACGACGCGGTTCAGCATACAGCAAACTACAATCTACGTACATTGTGCATGCTACGATGTGTATGGTTTTATACCTTGATTATATAAAAACGACGTTCAGCATACAGCAAACTACAATCTACGTACATTGTGCATGCTACGATGTGTACGGTTTTATACCTTGATTATATAAAAACGACAACCCTACCTTAACTACTTGTTCAGTATTGAGCACGGCGAGGCAGTGAAACGTCAATTAAACTGTACAACACGAACCCAAACAACTGATGTGGAGTGAATTATTTGTCGCTGTGTCAGAAAATAGCAGGCGTTCCTGGATAAACTACGGAGACTGGAGAGAGCCTCGTTTTAGAGTGATAATCAGACCACAGGTAGCCCAAGCAGTGTAAGTTTTTCGTCTGTAATCAACCGTTTTGACCTGACTAAGGCGCGGGATTGCAGAATATCAAAATATCACTCTTGATTATCAAACAAGTGATTGTGTCAGATTATCATACGGCACAAGCTACTTCTGTTAAAATCGCGCGATCTGATTGGTTGTTTACAGGCAAGATTCTCTGGTAATGGCTATGGACGATTTTTTTGTCACGACAAAATAGCCTTTCCTTGATTAAAAATACCATATAATAAACAACTTAACTTCGCTTGCTCAATCGATCAGTACAAGAAAATATCAGACCTCTACTTGGTCTTTATTGTACAAACCTCAGCCACAGCTCGGTCTGTACTGTCAAGACCTCGGTCTGATATTTTCCTGTACTGAGCTCGCGCTCGGTTAATAATGGTGTTTAGTAGAAACCAACTAGCATACTATCACGAATCCTGCAATCTGATTGGCTAACGTACTCACTATATATTGAGTGATAGATAGTGAGTAGCGAAAAAGCCGGCGTTTTGAACAGAAAAAAACGAAAATGGTATAAAATCGAAGGTAGTATGCTAGTTGGTTTCTACTAAAACAATTAGACTACTCGTTCTCGTTTTCTATGAGTTCAAATAGTCAACTCGACGCTACACACCTCGTTGACTATTCAGTGCCTCATAGAAAACTCAAACTCGTAGTCTAATTGTTAACAAGACGCTCAATGAGCGTATACTCGGGCTTATGACAAGGACAATGTCAGTTGCGTGAGGATCGAGAGACCTGACAATGACTGACAGTTGCGTGACGAGGGAGACTATGTATATATGTGTGGAGTTCATTTGATTTGCTTTTGACTTTGAGAACTTGATTACCTTTTGACTTTGAGTTCAATTGATTTGCTTTTGATGAGTTCGTGTAAAGGCCCTGTCGAAAACGCTCAGCATCTTTTAGAGTCAGGGCCCACACGAATCGGCGTATGCGTTTGTATGTGAGAGCGTATTTAAGAGAAACTGATGGATGGCTTGCCTTGGATACAACATAATTTCTCTTCTGCACAGGTCAACTGCTTCTTTCACTTTTAGTCGTCGAAGACGATGACTTAGCACTATCTCAGTATCTGCCCTGAGCGAACAATACTTCGGCTGATTTAGTTCGATATACGCTCGAAACTATTTGATCCGTTTGTGGCGCCGTGAATGTACCTCAAGTGACCTCAAGTACGTTTAAAGATGTACGATATACGTACCTCGAACAGTCGGAGATCTTTATCGATACAAATAATCTCTCTCGTCACGCAACTGTCATTGTCATATTAAATACCCGACTATACGCTCATTGAGCGTCTTCTTCTGTAACAGATCCTTAAAATCTAATGACGTTTTGATTTCGATTGCATTTTTGCCGTTCACTGACCTGTTTTGAGTTCTAAAATTAGGTCGCATCATAGATGTATGACTCAGATAAGGATCATGCATCGTACTGAAACTATTCGACCCGTTTGTGGCGAACATGAATATGCAACTGACCTCAAGTCATAATAGATGTATGACTCACACAAGGATCACACAACTGTAATCGTACTGAATTTTTCAAACGTGGAATAAAATAAACATCCATCGTGAGTTACTGAAAATAACTCGACTGGTTCGATTGTTTGCATGACTTCTCTACATATAATTATATATATAAGTTACTGAAAATAACTCGACTGGTTCGATTGTTTGCATGACTTCTGTACACTGATATAGCTTTCTGTCGTAATAGATCCCTAAAATCTAAGGACGTTTTGATTTCGATTGTATTTTTGCCGTTCACTGACCTGTTTTGAGCGTGGAAATTCTGTTTTAAATAGCGCTACGCGGCGGTTCTATTTAAAATTAGGTCGCGTAATAGATGTATGATCACACAATGATCACACAACTGTAATCATAATGAATTTTTCAAACGTGGAATAAAATAAACATCCATCGTGAGTTACTGAAAATAACTCGACTGGTTCGATTGTTTGCATGACTTCTGTACATATAGCTTTCTGTCAATATAGATGTTGTTACATCGCTGGTCGTGAGTTAAGTTCAATTATAAATACTCAAGGACATAACTGTACACGTACTATTACAATTAAGCAACAAACATGGCATAGCGAGGTCATGATAGTTTTTGAGTTCATTTCATTTGCTTTTCAGTCTCGACTGGCCTGACTGTTTGCATGACTTCTTCTGTACATGTACATATAGCTTTCTGTCAATAGATGTAGTTACATCGCTGGTCGTGAGTTTGATTATAACTAAAATCCCGACCTTTCAATATCTTGAAGATCTCAAACTGCTTTCAAATAATCTAAGATTAAATATCTACTTGAGTCCTGTGTGTCGTTTGTTTAGCGATTAGAGCGGTTTTCCGCGAATTCAGGGACCGGACTTATCTGCTGAGTTATCTTGAAACTCGATACGATCAAATACTTGGCATTTTGTGTCCGACGAATAATAATAATAATAATAATAAAAAAATAAAAAATAAGAAAGTCCATTTTATAACTCGGGCTTCCTTCGGAAGGGCCCGAGTAAATATGAATTGATTTGTTTTAATTTGAAAATCGATTACATATGAAGTGAATAGTGGAAAGTTTCAGTATTTTGTGATTTGAGCTTCGCATTTGCGAGTACAGTTATGCTATTGGGTGACGTTAGTTTTTTATTTATATTTTTTCAAGCAGCACTATTTTCTGAAATACAAAAACATGTTTAACATCATGTATATTAGTTGTATAATACAATGATCTATGTTGTAGAAAACTTTATGCCAGATTAAAAATGTCAATAAAAGGGCGCTTTTGTATAATAAATTAAAAACATACTGACGTCCCAAAATAACCATGGTAATATATTCTCACTATGGGAATCCGCACACAAATCCAAGGGTGTGGTTATTAAGATATGGGAACAATCGGCCCGAAGCTTTGAGAGCGGTAGTCTGAAGATCAATGGTATACGGTGTGGGTAATAAATAGAGGTTATTACACGGGTAGTTGGGTAATACGGCTGGATATTTTTACGAGTCATGCCGTATTTTGACGAGCCGTAGGCGACAACAACAAAAAAATTAATGAAAATACCGTATTTTTCTTTGTACTGATATAAAAAGCGAGCGCACGCGCAAAACCGGTTTTTTCTAAAACGTGTAATACGCTGTCATATTTGTACTCGTATTTGCACAAGCAGCCCAACCATTGTTTCTGAGGCTACTAATAATAAATACAAATATATTTGCATGCGCGCGTCTTTTTTGGATGGGTTTCCTGTGGTAGAGCGCGCGCGCAAGACGTATTATATTGGGTTCCCTGTGCATAGAAATGTGTGATGTTGGGATCCCTGTGCGCTTCCCGCGCGTCCCGCAGTACATGTGTATATTGAAACAAGGTATGAAACTCGGTCACGTGACAATTACGTTTTTGCTCCTAATCTTTGTCAATATACACATTGCTGCGGGCGCTTCCCGCAGGACGCACACAGGGAGCCCAACATGAATATATTCTTATGCACAGGGAACCCAACATATACGTATGCGCGCGCGCTCTACCACAGGAAACCCATAAAAAGACGCAAATATCATTAGCTATAGTCGGGCTTCAAAGACCCGACTCTAAAAATGCAGGCCGGTATTCTTTGACCTCAAATCAGCAAGTTTCTACAGCGCATGCGCCCTGTGCCGGCCGCTAAGATAATCACCGAAGGCTCAAACCACATGGCTTATCAGCATGAGACATCGCATATCTTCCTCTTTCTTCACAAACGTTGTTGGAGGAAGGTTGTCGTTTTGTGATCGTGAGAAAAAAAACATATGAAGGAAGTATGTCTAACACGCTCATCTCACATACAAACTCACACACCGTTAGCGGTAGACCTACTCTAAAAGATGTCAAGCGTTTTCGGACCAGGTCGTTCCGCAGACTCAAAATCATATCTGAAAAAGTCTTAAAGTCAAAATGTTATGAAATATCAAAAGCAAATGAGAAAACTGTGAACACAAACTACGAACAAAATGACAAAACAATGACTATTAACTTAATAACGAACTCTGAAGCTGA
The DNA here is from genome assembly GCA_033675265.1 of Actinostola sp. cb2023. NCBI lineage: Eukaryota > Metazoa > Cnidaria > Anthozoa > Actiniaria > Actinostolidae > Actinostola > Actinostola sp. cb2023. The sequence continues at coordinate 16,846 of JAUJYZ010000392.1, read as the reverse complement.
AAAGTACTATAGCTACTCTGATTGCAAGAAAAGCAAGAGCAAGACTGATCTTGATGACCTGAACTTGAATGTCGCCTTGTTGGATGAAGCGAAAGATGATCGTCCGGCACGAAGCAACTGGAAAACTACTTATTCAGCACATGTGGCTCTTACAGTTACAGTCCTCACAGTAAAAATCGTCATTCTCTTGTTATGTTTTATTGTGTTAAATGCTAGTAAAATACAGTTAGATTATGTTTATACAATCAGTATTATTACTCGGGCCCTTCCGAAGGAAGCCCGAGTTATAAAATGGGCTTTCTTCGGTTTTAGTAGTTTTGTTTAGTCAAAGAATGAAGAAAGTATGCGACGTATTTAATCGTATCGAGTTTCAAGATTACTCAGCAGATACGGGAAAACAAACGACACACAGGACTCAAGTAGATTTGAATCTTAGTTTTGAAAGCAGCTGTAGATCTTCAAGCTATTAAAAGGTCAGGATTCTAGTTCATCGTTCAATGACTAGAAGTGGTAGAAGGACTAGAAGCTCGCTTAAAATATATTTAACAAAAACAAACGCGAGGGCGTTATCAGAACCATCTGACCTATGCAACCTCAAGACGTATCATGTACGTACTCACCCGACACATAGTCTCCCTCGTCACTCAACTGTCACTGATTGTCATGACGTCAGAGAAATGATATTGTATTGAAGAAGCATGATTGACTGAAAATAGTGCAATTGAAGCCTTGCAAACAGTCGAGCCAGTCGAGTTATTTTCAATAACTCATGATGGATGTTTATTTTATTCCACGTTTGAAAAATTCAGAAGGAAAAGGAATCGTAAAAATCGTACTTCAAAACTACATCAAAGCAAAGGCGAGCAAGGTCAATGTTCGAAAATCCGTGTTCTTTTCAGTACGATGACAGTTGTATGATCCTTGTGTGAGTCATACATCTATTACGCGACCTAATTTTAGAACCGCCGCGTAGCGCTATTTAATACATAATTTCCACGCTCAAAACAGGTCAGTTAACGGCAAAAATACAATCGAAATCAAAACGTCCTTAGATTTTAGGGATCTATTACAGAAGAAGACGCTCAGTGACGAGGGAGACTATTTGAGTCGGTGAGCATAGATAAAGATCTCCGACTCTTGAAGGTACGCTGTGGTACGTCTTTAAACGTATTTGAGGTCACTTGAGGTCACATCTTAAATCTAACAGAAGCAGCTTTTGATTTTTAATCGATAATTCCTTTCTGATTTCGAGATAAATCGAACAAGATCTTTCAATGTATAGGCAGAGACAGCAGATTGGTCGAGCTTTGTCACATCATACCGTAGTCTGAATCAACTGGATGTTTAAAAGATACGAAGTTCGACTTTCCTCTGCGATAACGAAGAAACCAAAGACGTTATCAGAACCGTCTGACCATGAATATGAACCTCAACTGGCGTTCCAAGTACGTGCTACGGAAGTACGATTCGGAGATTTTTATCTATGCTCACCGACACATATATACATAGTCTCCCTCGTCACGCAACTGTCAGTCATTGTCAGGTCCCTCCTCACGCAACTGACATTGTCCTTGTCATAAGCCCGAGTGTACGCTCATTGAGCGTCTTGTTATTGTAGAAGCGATCGTTTATCTCGTCACGTCCTGTGTATTGAATTTCATGTCATTCAGTAGAAGACTTGGTAAATAGTCTTGATGATTGTGAAATCAAATACAAACATTTACATCTAATGTGGTTGATTTCCGATTTAAAGTCAAGCAGCGAAGGTATTAAATAATTGGTTAATCGACGTAAGCGTGAAAACCCAGTGACTCAGCTTCTACAAATTTAACAAACCAGCAATAATAAATGGTCGCGAGACATGTACATTTCCAAATCGCGAAAAGATCCGCAACGATGGGGCTTTCTTCGATGTGAGCATTTCTGTCGACACGGCCTAAGATATTCGCAAAGTGAACTGAGCGGAGAGAAAGAGGGAAGCTTTGAACGCCACGGAAACTACATGTAATACCTTGAAGTCCAGCCTTACGCCTGAGCACTAGTAAAGTGAATTCCACTGCCACTGACAATATTTCATTGATAATGGATATAATGGTCGAGAGCCAATCAGAATCAGTCGAGATTACCGATCGCAGCAACCACTGCTTGCTCTAAGAAGAAGCCCGACTTAACGCTACTAGATCGTCTAGTTTTATTTATATTAGTAGCCTCAAAAGCAATGGTTGGGCTGCCTATGGTATTTGTACTGTAAGATTACAAGTTGTGCAATAATAATACTAATAATATGTCGGTTCTTATATAGCGCATTTCACATTGCCTCAATGCGCTTTACAACCGATGGAGGACTTTTTCGGGCTGCACATAAAAGGCGCCTACGGCAACCGAGCAGCTTACAATCATGAGGAGTTAGTACGTTAGTGTGCTATGCCTCCAATTTGAAGAGGGCTGTTGAACCGGGTAACAATCCCCTACTCTGGGTAACATCGCTGCGGGGAGGAGGGTGGGGAGATTTCGTTCTTTCCTCCTGTCTTTTGGAAAAAGAGCTAAACTAGAATAAATCTATGAAAGCAGGCCTATTTATAGGGAGCGATGCACACTGGGTGATGTAATATATCTCGTGGACCACGCTTGGAATGTAGGATTATGTAATAACCGAGATATTAGGCTTTGTGTTCGGATTTCTATATAAATGCACCTATTTCAAAATACGTTGTCGCGTTCAAAGCAACAAGCGTCAAGCCAAGACCGAAGTGAATGCTCTGCCTGGTTGTGTTGACAATGATTTAAATCACAATTATTTGTATCAAACAGAAACGAGTTGCAACAAATAAAAGGAGTTGCAGCAAATAAAACGAGTTGCTACAAATAGAACGAGTTGCTGCAAATAAAACGAGTTGCAGCAAATGAAGCGAGTTGCTACAAATAAAACGAGTTGCAGCAAATAAAACGAGTTGCTACAAATAAAACGAGTTGCTACAAATAAAACGAGTTGCAGCAAGTAAAACGAGTTGCTACAAATAGAACGAGTTGCTGCAAATAAAACGAGTTGCAGCAAATGAAGCGAGTTGCTACAAATAAAACGAGTTGTTGCAAATAAAACGAGTTGCTACAAATAAAACGAGTTGCTACAAATAAAACGAGTTGCAGCAAATAAAACGAGTTGCTACAAATAAAACGAGTTGCTGCAAATAAAACGAGTTGCAGCAAATGAAGCGAGTTGCTACAAATAAAACGAGTTGCAGCAAATAAAACGAGTTGCTACAAATAAAACGAGTTGCTACAAATAAAACGAGTTGCAGCAAATAAAACGAGTTGCTACAAATAGAACGAGTTGCTGCAAATAAAACGAGTTGCAGCAAATGAAGCGAGTTGCTACAAATAAAACGAGTTGCAGCAAATAAAACGAGTTGCTACAAATAAAACGAGTTGCTACAAATAAAACGAGTTGCAGCAAATAAAACGAGTTGCTACAAATAAAACGAGTTGCAACAAATAAAACGAGTTGCAGCAAATAAAACGAGTTGCTACAAATAGAACGAGTTGCCGCAAATAAAACGAGTTGCAGGAAATGAAGCGAGTTGCTACAAATAAAACGAGTTGCAGCAAATAGAACGAGTTGCTACAAATAAAACGAGTTGCTACAAATAAAACGAGTTGCAGCAAGTAAAACGAGTTGCTACAAATAGAACGAGTTGCTGCAAATAAAACGAGTTGCAGCAAATGAACCGAGTTGCTACAAATAAAACGAGTTGCAGCAAATAAAACGAGTTGCTACAAATAAAACGAGTTGCTACAAATAAAACGAGTTGCAGCAAATAAAACGAGTTGCTACAAATAAAACGAGTTGCAACAAATAAAACGAGTTGCAGCAAATAAAACTAGTTGCTACAAATAGAACGAGTTGCTGCAAATAAAACGAGTTGCAGCAAATGAAGCGAGTTGCTACAAATAAAACGAGTTGCAGCAAATAAAACGAGTTGCTACAAATAAAACGAGTTGCTACAAATAAAACGAGTTGCTGCAAATAAAACGAGTTGCTACAAATAGAACGAGTTGCTGCAAATAAAACGAGTTGCAGCAAATAAAACGAGTTGCTACAAATAGAACGAGTTGCTGCAAATAAAACGAGTTGCAGCAAATGAAGCGAGTTGCTACAAATAAAACGAGTTGCAGCAAATAAAACGAGTTGCTACAAATAAAACGAGTTGCTACAAATAAAACGAGTTGCAGCAAATAAAACGAGTTGCTACAAATAAAACGAGTTGCTGCAAATAAAACGAGTTGCAGCAAATGAAGCGAGTTGCTACAAATAAAACGAGTTGCAGCAAATAAAACGAGTTGCTACAAATAAAACGAGTTGCTACAAATAAAACGAGTTGCAGCAAATAAAACGAGTTGCTACAAATAGAACGAGTTGCTGCAAATAAAACGAGTTGCAGCAAATGAAGCGAGTTGCTACAAATAAAACGAGTTGCAGCAAATAAAACGAGTTGCTACAAATAAAACGAGTTGCTACAAATAAAACGAGTTGCAGCAAATAAAACGAGTTGCTACAAATAAAACGAGTTGCAACAAATAAAACGAGTTGCAGCAAATAAAACGAGTTGCTACAAATAGAACGAGTTGCCGCAAATAAAACGAGTTGCAGCAAATGAAGCGAGTTGCTACAAATAAAACGAGTTGCACCAAATAAAACGAGTTGCTACAAATAAAACGAGTTGCTACAAATAAAACGAGTTGCAGCAAATAAAACGAGTTGCTACAAATAGAACGAGTTGCTGCAAATAAAACGAGTTGCAGCAAATAAAACGAGTTGCTACAAATAGAACGAGTTGCTGCAAATAAAACGAGTTGCAGCAAATGAAGCGAGTTGCTACAAATAAAACGAGTTGCAGCAAATAAAACGAGTTGCAGCAAATAAAACGAGTTGCTACAAATAAAACGAGTTGCTGCAAATAAAACGAGTTGCAGCAAATGAAGCGAGTTGCTACAAATAAAACGAGTTACAGCAAATAAAACGAGTTGCTACAAATAAAACGAGTTGCTACAAATAAAACGAGTTGCAGCAAATAAAACGAGTTGCTACAAATAAAACGAGTTGCTGCAAATAAAACGAGTTGCAGCAAATGAAGCGAGTTGCTACAAATAAAACGAGTTGCAGCAAATAAAACGAGTTGCTACAAATAAAACGAGTTGCTACAAATAAAACGAGTTGCAGCAAATAAAACGATTTGCAGCAAATAAAACGAGTTGCAGCAAAATAAACGAGAGTTGCAGCAAATAAAACCAGTTGCAGCAAATAAAACCAGTTGCAGCAAATACTGAAAACGATTTGCAGCAAATACGAGTTGCAGCAAATAGAACGAGTTGCAGCAAATAAAACGAGTTGCAGCAAATAAAACGAGTTTCAGCAAATAAAACGAGTTTCAGCAAATAAAACGAGTTGCTACAAATAAAACGAGTTGCAGCAAATAAAACCAGTTGCAGCAAATAAAACCAGTTGCAGCAAATAAAACCAGTTGCAGCAAATAAAACGAGTTGCTGCAAATAAAACGAGTTGCTACAAATAAAACGAGTTGCTACAAATAAAACGAGTTGCAGCAAATAAAACGAGTTGCTACAAATAGAACGAGTTGCAGCAAATAAAACGAGTTGCTACAAATAGAACGAGTTGCTGCAAATAAAACGTTGCAGCAAATGAAGCGAGTTGCTACAAATAAAACGAGTTGCAGCAAATAAAACGAGTTGCTACAAATAAAACCAGTTGCTACAAATAAAACCAGTTGCAGCAAATAAAACCAGTTGCAGCAAATAAAACCAGTTGTAGCAAAATAAACGAGTTGCAGCAAATAAAACCAGTTGCAGCAAATAAAACCAGTTGCAGCAAATACTGAAAACGATTTGCAGCAAATACGAGTTGCAGCAAATAGAACGAGTTGCAGCAAATAAAACGAGTTGCAGCAAATAAAACGAGTTTCAGCAAATAAAACGAGTTTCAGCAAATAAAACGAGTTGCTACAAATAAAACGAGTTGCAGCAAATAAAACGAGTTGCAGCAAATAAAACGAGTTGCAGCAAATAAAACGAGTTGCAGCAAATAAAACGAGTTGCTGCAAATAAAACGAGTTGCTGCAAATCTGAAAACCGGAAGTACACAGTGATTGGTCAATTTCGATAAATCGTGTTCTAAAAATAGCCAAATTTGTTCAAACACCGTGACATAGACCCAAATAAATATGTAGCATGGATGCTCCTACTTATTGGCTCCTTGTGTATATAGAGTGAGAATAGTACTAGTGAAATATTGTTTCATCACTCTATTTAGTACGATTTAGTTAGTACTGTTTCACGCTTTTACTTGTTTGTACTCTAATTGATTTTCAGAAAGGACACAACACTTTTAAATTTTGCAGACATGTTTCAGCACCAACCTGTCCTTTCATCAGTGCAAGACACAATGAATATAGAATTCACTTACAAGTAAAACTAAGCTAAATTTAAATAACAAAAGGCTATAACAGACGGTGGGAATATTACAAGGGTAATTTTAGACTGACACTGCTTGAGTTGTTGATTAAGAGAAGATTTCTCTTGATGATTGTATATAGAAAGCCTCCTTTATCTTACAGTGCGACTACTGTAACAGGGGCCACTTAGACAACGAGAAGCAATCACAATGAAGACGAAACTAAAGCCAATTTCAATATTTTTGTACTTCATCCAATCAGGAGAGAGCATTCTCGTTATCTAAGTGGGTGAAGTCGTCACACTGTAAGTTGAAACGGAGTTGAGGCTTGATCTAGAAGTTTCAAACAACTTGAGGAACATAAAGAGCGGCAGTGCTGTGAACTTTGCAAATGATGAGAGGCCTTATCCGTAGCAAGATGCTCACGTATACGCGTGTGGAAAAATGTCGGTAAGTTTCGCCGACATAACAGGCATTACAACCTGGGGACAGGGTCTTTCACGCTAAGCATACTGCCTATTTTGAAAAAAGTAAAAACAAGTTTAACATCCAGATTGTTGCAATATTATTTGATGAGGCGGCGAATGCGCTTTTGTGTTACCCTTGAGAAAATAAACACATAAAGGAGTTTGAAATAGTATGTTGGTACTAATATCTAAATAAATGAATAAGAAGTGCTTGCAGGCCTAGTGCCGACATACTGATTGATAATGTTCTCAAATAAGTGGGAGGTTTCTTGGTGTTGCAGAACACCAGATGACGTTAGACAAAAGAGAATAATGAACTTGAACCAAAACAATACCCTGCATACAAAGAAACCTAACAAAGAATACAATGCAGACTGCAACACCAAGAAACACCCAATAAGTGAGATGGAAATAGGATTTTCTTTAGAATATGTACAAGTTTCTGAATGTCCTCATGAAAATCTAGCCAGTTTTCAGTTGATTTTGAATGTTCTGTCAACTAAAATCCTGATGAAACCTGCTGTATAAACAATACAAGAACACGAAGTGAAACGAATGAAATTTGTAATTAATGAGGCCTGTAAAAGTGCTTTTGCGATAAATCCTAGTGACGACTGATAGCGAGCTGTTCTCAATATACACATCCAAAAGGGTAATCTGCGATTAGATTCCTTTTCCATCGCTAACATTATGTTAGGACGTCGGGAGTTGATGTAGTTGAAAAATAAAATAGCATCAGACTCCGAATGGAACAAGCAAAAAGTGTCGTCTACATATCGACGATAAAATAAGACATCCGAATCATGGTAGTCATCTAGACAAACCCTTTCATGGTGTCCAATGCATGAAGAGGTTGGCAAGGACAGGCCCGAGGGGAGATCCCATCGCTACAAACTTGCCATTCATAGACAAGCTTTGAATATCACGCATAAAAGTGAAATAGTCAGTGGAGCATAGTTCAGCTGGAATATGTGGTTGCAAAAGACTACATAGATACTTCGAGAGGTTTTAATTCTAAGTCCCAATTGAGGAGACGATCGGACGAATCGTCGGAATAGATCCCTGGTAGGGGAGATCGTCGTATTTATTAGGGTTTGAAATTGGCGATACGGCATTTTTAGGGGTTGGTCAAGTTTGGCCAGGGGGGTGTACATTAGCTGACTCAGAAACAAATCAGTTAACTGCATTGTTTATAACATTTAATGCTCAAGAACTCAATGTAACAACTTATTTAACAAACATCAACTTGTAAAAATATCAACAAAATGACAACTGAAAAGGTTTGGACTCGAGCGTGAATAGTCGATGCGGTTTGTGGACTAGTGGAAATATCACTTGAATGGATTCAACATTCTTTCTTCAGCACAATGGATAGGCTATACAGTTTAAATTGTAAAAAACATTCTCCAAAGACAACAACTGCTATTTCTTAGTGTTTACTGCGATTCTCAATATTATGCGAAGTCAGACTTTTTTTAAAAGCACTTGGCTTGTAATTTGGTTTTTCGCTTCTGTCAATCGACATAAAAATCAGAAAACTTAAAAATAAAAGTCAGGAGACCCACCAAATGGAAACCAAATATGACTTTGAGCTAAACTATGGATCATTTCGTCGAAGAATGTATTTAGTTTTGAATTTGTTTGAGTTTTGAATTTGATTGACAGAAGCGAAAAGCAAAGTTCCAGCCGACTGTTTGAATATCTGAGTTCGCATAATACTGAGAACCACAGTAAACCACTCGAACCCAGTCTTCCTATATTTGCCCAGACCCGTATAACCACAAGGCCATGCAAACCTAAATCAGTACTACTGACTACTGTCGTATGCCTTGTAATTACACTAGAGCGCCTGATGAAGAACCCTTATGTAAATATTCTCAGTAAACCTTTATTGTTATTTTTTCGCTATGGCAATAACAATATTCGTCACTTCCTTCCAGTATGTATTTGAAGGTGACGTCGAAGATGATGTCTGTGACGAAATTCTTTGTCACAAACAGTACATTTGTAGGGTCTCTCTTCAGTATGTGTTCTGTGATGAACGGTAAGACTGCCTTGTATGTTGAAACTCTTATCACATATGGCACATTTGTAGGGTCTCTCTCCAGTATGTGTTCTGAGATGAACAGTAAGATTGCCTTGTATGTTGAAACTCTTATCACATATGGTACATTTGTAGGGTCCCTCTCCAGTATGCATTCTGAGATGAACAGTAAGATTGTTTCGACTGTTAAAACTCTTATCACATATGGTACATTTGTAAGGTCTCTCTCCAGTATGTGTTCTGAGGTGAACAGTAAGGTTGTTTTGCCAGTTAAAACTCTTATCACATATGGTACATTTGTAAGGTCTCTCTCCGGTATGTGTTCTGAGATGAACAGTAAGACTGCGTTGTATGATGAAACTCTTATCACATATGGTACATTTGTAGGGTCTCTCTCCAGTATGTGTTCTAAGATGAACAGTAAGACCACCTTGTATGTTGAAACTCTTATCACATATGGTACATTTGTAAGGTCTCTCTCCGGTATGTGTTCTGAGATGAACAGTAAGACTGCCTTGTATGTTGAAACTCTTATCACATATGGTACATTTGTAAGGTCTCTCTCCGGTATGTGTTCTGAGATGAACAGTAAGTCCGCCTTGTATGATGAAACTCTTATCACATATGGTACAATTGTAAGGTCTCTCTCCAGTATGTGTTCTAAGATGAACAGTAAGACTGTTTTGCCTGTTAAAACACTTATCACATGTCCTGCATTTGTATGGTCTTTCTTCACTATGTACGGTTTGTAGATGGCGATGAAGATGACGTTTGGCACTAAGTTTAATATTGCAAATAGAACACTCAAACTGCTGCTTTACTTTTGCAATCTTTTTGAGCTGTGGATGTTTATTCTTGTTTCTGACATGTGTAGTGGGTTGTAGCGTTGGTTCACAGTCCACAACAGGTGAGCAACTGGAAACACTATCTTCTCCTTCAGTTCTGTTGTCAGCAAAAGAGCACTGGTTTTCACTCTGATCAAGTGCTTCAATATCGTCACAGTTCAGGACATCAGGGACATCAGTAACTAGGTGTTGAGAAACACTTCCTGGTATTGCTTCTTCAGATCTGTTGTCAGCCAAAAAGCACTGGGTATCACTTTGTTCAAGTGCTTCAATATCATCACAGTTCATGACATCAGAAACACTTCCAGGTATTGCTTCTTCAGATCTGTTGTCAGTCACAGTGCATTGGTCTCGTTCGTTTTGTTCATGTGTACCAAACCCAACACTGACAACAGAGTTGATGACATCAGTATCTACATGTTGAGTTTTCTTCTCTTCTCTTTCAAGAAGATTACTTCCTACATCATTAACATTGCCACAATCCATGTCTGCTTCATTACTGCTGTTTGCAAGTGGTTGTTTGCAAGATGATGTATCTAATTCCTCTAAGACTCTCAACATTGATGAAAGCTCATCCATGTCTACATCTGAGGTTTGGTCATCACCTAGCTGGTTGTCCATCACTGAATTATCACTTTTCACAGGATTATGAACACTAGTGTCTAGATGTATGTTATTCACACCTGTTTTGATGTACATGGAAGTACATCCATTACTGCATCCATAATCATCTGTCTGTGTGGAAACAGTGCAGAGCTCTTTCAATTGTATTGGTACACCCTGCATTGATGACCCCTAAAGAGGACAAACAAGTGTTATATTTACTGTCATATTGACTTGATAAAGAATGTTTCTATCTTTATGTACATTAAGCACTTTTAAAATGCCTTCAGGAGACAGCGAGTTTTGTTTTCCCCAAATCTTCAATGTTCCCCAAGATGAAGATGTTATTTCTGTGTGGTATTAGGGTAGTATCGTCGTGTATGGGTTAATCAACTACATAATAAATGTAGGTTTAATAAATTGTATTAGTATAATTTTAGACAGTGAATATAGAGTTTTGCAAGCTGTGATTGGTCGAGCGACCAGTGATTATGAGACGGTAATCACTGGTCGAAAGCGGAAGTAAAATCACCAACGCGAAAGTACCAACAAAACTTTTTTTTATCCTGAATTTCGTCTTTTCACTTCGTCTCGGTGAATATTCACTGATAATCACTTCGCCTCCGGTGAATAATTGTTAAATATGAATTGATTGCAAGAGCATTGAGATTTTGATGTAGTGCACTTACAGTGTACAAATAAAATAAATATTATAAGTAACACCATGGCACTGAGGGATATTAGTGATTAAATGTCCTGAGGGAGGTTTAGTGGAAGTCCCGAGGCCGTAGACCAAAGGCCAAAAGACAATAACTTCTCTTTTTACAAGCACTTTGCAAACCGATGAACCGGATGGTGCAGCAGATAAAAGCGATGTAGCCGGGGCGACTGATGAATGTGATCCAGATGGACGAGGAGCTGAAGAACGAAAGACTCAAGATCGTTGGCTAAAGTTATGGGCATGGCTTTTTTTGAACAAGGGAACATGTACTGTTTGTAGCGGAACAGAATTTTGGCAAATGTCTTCAAAAGTGGCACAGTTCAAAGAAAAAATATTGATCAAATCTTAGTCACAGCTTGACTAACTATGACGAACACAGTTTGTACTATTTTAAATTATCTGTTGAAAAATGTTGACTTTTCAATTTTTGACTTTAGAAATACACATATATGGCCCATTATTTTTTGAGTGATGGCCCCTTTAGAAAATTTATGGCCCATGAATGTAGTAATTGATGGGCCATTGGCTCACCACTGTTCTCAGCCTTCCCATTTACTGGGTTGGTTGCAAGCTCTTTTTTGTTATATAATATAAATAATGTGTCATTAGCATTTCTATTCATAGACCAAGTCCCCACTGATCAACAAGATACTGATACTGAATACATTTGAATAAACTAATTTGAATTTGATTAGTAATTCCCCTGAGGGTTCCCACATGTACACGACAATATTACCGGTACACATGTAGAGATGTTTGTTCACCCTAACAAGTTACAGTGTACATTTTTACAGAACACATTCTTGCCCAATCCACAAAGCTGTTCGAATTGGGAGTTACATGACTGTACATGTACGAGAGTAGATATTGAGAGAAAGAACGGAGCAATTACAGAATACCCTGCCACTATATCGAGCTCTTGTAGCAGTGCTCTTTTGAGAACGACGAATAATACAATAGATTCTATTGCTATACAAATACTGAACTTCTTTTGTGGCAGGGTATTCTGCAATTTAGCGAAAAGAACATAATATTCCACTTACATTGTTATATTGTGTGGGCCACTTGTGTTCTCCTGTTACCTTGTTGTAGATAAACAGAGTCTGTCCTGACTTACATTGGTAGTCTGTCCATTCAGTATCCATTTCTTTGGGCTGGAATGTACAGTGTATATCTTGATTCCTAAATTAATAATGCTATATTTATTACTATAAGTAACCATATGGTGTTGAGTGCAATTTGGGATGAATGTGAACAAGTGTCTGTCTGTGGTGATCGATTGAGGATCGATTAGACCTCTTACTACATGTAAGTTTTTTACAGATTTGTTTATACATGTAGTACTACATGTAGGTATTAATGTTAAAACATAGAGACTTAAGTGTTATGCGTTTACTATTGCAAATAGTGACAATTAGCAATTATTGGAAGAGGTGGAGCAAAATATTGTGATTTGTCAGTGGCGAGCAGAATAATTATTTGCCGATGCCGAAGGCAGGGGCAAAGAACTATCTGCGAGACACTGACAAAATCACGATCTTTTGCAAAAACCGAGTTCAATAATAATTGTTTGATCATTCACATTATTTTCTCTCACCTAATTAAAGCAACAACTCTGGAAAAAATCGACTGCCAATAGAGACCTTTAGATTCGACTACGAGTACAACTACGAGTACGAGTTTTGAGCGCGCGCTAACTTGTTGTCGTAATCGTGCTCATGCAAATTCAAATTTTAGATTCAAAAACAACCAAAGAACTTTTTCCCGCTTCAGCTTTTTCTTCAAATTTTGCAAAAATAACACGGATTTTTAATTCTTGTTTGTCACAACAACAAGAACAATCATTTAAAGAAGAAGATGTTATTGAGTATTCTAGATTTAAAAGACCGAAATATTTAGTCAAAATGTCTCACTTAAAACCCGTACTCTAGACAACGAGTTTTGCAAGAAATCGGAGTCGAAACGACGACAACGATATTTTCAAGCTGGCGTGACAATGTCATGGTTTTACGCATGCGCACTAATCGTAACGGCGAAAACTCGTAGTCGTACTCGCAGTCGAATCGAAAGGTCTCTATATTGTCGAGGAGAACCAAAACACTTATTCGTAGGAAGTTATCTGCAGTGACGTAGTCGTCTCTCGACCAATGAAAATCACGGAGAAAATAATGTGAATATAATGATAATAGGTTTTGGTTGCCGAAGACGTCCAGCATACAGCAAACTACAATCATTGTGCATGCTACGATGTGTATGGTTTTATACCTTGATTATATAAAAACGACGTTCAGCATACAGCAAACTACAATCTACGTACATTGTGCATGCTACGATGTGTACGGTTTTATACCTTGATTATATAAAAACGACGTTCAGCATACAGCAAACTACAATCTACGTACATTGTGCATGCTACGTGTACGGTTTTATACCTTGATTATATAAAAACGACGTTCAGCATACAGCAAACTACAATCTACGTACATTGTGCATGCTACGATGTGTACGGTTTTATACCTTGATTATATAATAACGACAACCCTACCTTAACTACTTGTTCAGTATTGAGCACGGCGAGACAGTGAAACGTCAATTAAACTGTACAACACGAACCCAAACAACTGATGTGAAGTGAATTATTTGTCGCTGTGTCAGAAAATAGCAGGCGTTCCTGGATAAACTACGGAGACTGGAGAGAGCCTCGTTTTAGAGTGATAATCAGACCACAGGTAGCCCAAGCAGTGTTAGCTTTTCGTCTGTAATCAACCGTTTTCACACTAAGGCGCGGGTTGCAGAATATCAAAATATCACTCTTGATTATCAAAAAAGTGATTGGATCAGATTATCATATGGCACAAGCTACTTCCGGTAAAATCGCGCGATCTGATTAGTTGTTTAGCAGGTAAGATTCTTCGGTAATGCCCATGGACGATTTTTTTTGTCACGACAAAATAGCCTTTCCTTGATTAAAAATACCATATAATAAACAACTTAACTTCGCTTGCTCGATCAGTACAAGAAAATATCAGACCTCGGTCTTTTTTTGAACAAACCTCATCCACAGCTCGGTCTGTACTGTCAAGACCTCGGTCTGATATTTTCCTGTACCGACCTGATCAGGATAATATTAAAATATCAAGTCACTATATATACAACAAAACGTTTGATAGTTAGATAATATCACAATGGGATATATTGACATCATATGTCTGTGATCACCCGTTTTCAAAGCCCGGGGGTAGGGGGGGGGGGGGGGGGGGGAGGGGGGGGGGGGGGGGTGGAGGGTGGAGGGGGATTTGTACTACCTATATACGAGTGGTAGGGATGATTGTTGTTTGCGATTATCATGCCAAAGGTGTGGTTATTAAGATATGCCGGGAACAATCGGCCAGAGTCTTGGTGATCGGTAGTCTGAAGATCAATGGTATACGGTATGGGTTATCATCGCTGCGGGGAGGAGGGTGGGGAGTTTTCGTTCTTTCCTCCCGTCTTTTGGAAAAAGAGCTGAACAAGAATTAATCTATGAAAGTAGGCGTATTTATTGGGAGTGGTGCATACTGGGTGATGCAATGTATCCTATAGATAACGCTTGGAATGTAGGATTATGTAATAAACTATATTAGGCTAGATATTAGGCTACAACAAGCGGCATCAAGCCAAGACCGAAGTGAATGCCAGTTATGTGCTTAAAATTATTTAAATCACAATTGTTTCTACAAAAAAAAACAAGTTGCTGCAAATAAAAGGAGTTGCTGGAATAAAACGAGTTGCAGCAAATAAAACGAGTTGCAGCAAATAAAACGAGTTGCAGCAAATAAAACGAGTTGCATCAAATAAAACGAGTTGCAGCAAATAAAACGAGTTACAGCAAATAAAACGAGTTGCAGCAAATAAAACGAGTTGCAGCAAATAAAACGAGTTGCAGCAAATATAAAACGAGTTCCATCAAATAGAACGAGTTGCAGCAAATAAAACGAGTTGCAGCAAATAAAACGAGTTGCATGCAGCAAATAAAACAAGTTGCAGCAAATAAAACGAGTTGCAGCAAATAAAACGAGTTGCTACAAATAAAACGAGTTGCAGCAAATAAAACGAGTTGCAGCAAATAAAACGAGTTACAGCAAATAAAACGAGTTGCAGCAAATAAAACGAGTTGCAGCAAATAAAACGAGTTGCAGCAAATAAAACGAGTTCCATCAAATAGAACGAGTTACTACAAATAAAACGAGTTGCAGCAAATAAAACGAGTTGCAGCAAATGAAACGAGTTGCAGCAAATAAAACGAGTTGCAGCAAATAAAACGAGCTGCTGCAAATAAAAAACGAGTTGCTGCAAATAAAACCGGAAGTACACAGTGATTGGTCAATTTCGATAAATCGTGTTCTAAAAATAGCCAAACTTGTTCAAACACCGGGACATAGACCCAAATAAATATGTAGCATGGATGCTCCTACTTATGGGCTGCTTGTGCATATAGAGTGAGAATAGTACTAGTAAAATATGTTTGATCACTCTATTTAGCACGATTAGTTAGTACTGTTTTCACGCTTTTACTTGTTTGTACTCTAATTGATTTTCAGAAAGGACACAACACTTTTAAATTTTGCAGACATGTTTCAGCACCATCCTGTCCTTTCATCAGTACAAGACATAATGAATATAGAATTCACTTACAAGTAAAACTAAACTAAATTTAAATAACAAAAGGATATAACAGACCGTGGGAATATTACAAGGGTAATTTTAGACTGACATGCTTGAGTTGTTGATTAAGAGAATATTTCTCTTGATGATTGTATATAGAAAGCCTCCTTTATCTTACAGTGCGACTACTGTAACCGGGGCCAGGTAGACAACGACAACCAATCACAATTCAGACGAAACGAAAGCCAATTTCAAAATTCGTGTACTTCAGCCAATTAGGAGAGAGCATTCTCGTTATCTAAGTGGGTGGAGTAGTCAAACTGTAAGTTGAAACGGAGTTGAGGCTTGAAATATAATTTTGAAACAACTCGAGGATCATAAAGAGCGGCAGTGTTTTTGATTTTTGTAAATGATGAGAGAGAGAGACCTTATCCGTAGCAAGATGCTCACGTCAGTACGCGAGTGGAACAATGTCGGTAGGTTTCGCCGATCGACACAACAGGCATTACAACCTGCATAAGAGAATTTGTAAGCAACACGCGAACGTAGCCCGCTGGGGACAGGGTCTTTCACGCTAAGCATACTGCCCATTTTGAAAGAAGTAAACACAAGTTTTACATCCAGATTGTTGCAATTATAGTGTTTGATGAGCCGGCGAATGCGCTTTTGTGTTACCCTTGAGAAAAACCCACACGAGGGAGTTTGAAATAGTATGTTGGTACTTTGTCAAATGACTGAGAAGTGCTTGCATCCCTACTGACATACTGATTGATAATGTTTAAGTGAGATGGAAATAGAATTTTCTTTAGAATATGTACAAGTTTCTTAATGTCCTCATGAAAACCTAGTCAGGTGTTATTGATTTTGAATGTTCTGTCAACTAAAGTCCTGATGAGACCTGATGTATAAACAATACAAGAGTACGAAGTGAAAACGAACGAAATTATGACTGTAATAATCATACTAATATAATATAATATACACTTTATTTCACTTTATTCCCTGTAAAAAGAGCTGTTATCGAATATAAACATTCCAAAAGAGTAATATGCGGAT